>CM017326.1:13079377-13183309 GCA_006937295.1 Carpinus fangiana
GGGGGGGGGCATTACAAAAATTAAAACTTTGGAGGTCAAATTGAAAATCACCCCAAACTTGAGGGTAGCGGTAAAGTGTAGTGTTTCCTTTTTATTTATTTATTTATTTATTTTTTACAAGTAAAATTTCAATTATAAAGTTTATATATCAAAACTTCAATTTGATAGGGTTGTGCAAAAACGATTTTATTTTTCCTATATACAAAGGAATAAAGGATTTGTTAAAATTTCCAATGCCTTTCATTTTTCAGTTTTAAGTAAGGCTATTTCACAAGAGTATAAATCAAATACTGAATAGAACAATCAAACATAGACATAAATTATCCTACATAATAAGCAAGAAACAAGTAAACATACAAACATCAATATGAAGAGTTCGAAACATAAACTCATAAATAACTAAATAGTCTAAATTCTAAAGCTAACCAACACATAAAAACATAAACTCATAAACTAGTGACACAAATTAGTCTCAAAACACTAGTCTTCTCAAACGCTACTATTCTCAAAAGATCATATATTAGTCCTAAGCTTCCCAACTTCCAATCCATCAAGTCAGCAAGACAGCAACCAATTAACCTTTAAAAGGAAAAGATAAAAAAATATATAAAGTTAATTAAAATATGAAGGCAACAAGTAAATAACCAATTAAGAAAGTCAATAAAACCAACCAAAAAAACACCATTTGAGAAAATACACCCCCACAAATCTCAATCCTTAATCAGCCTTGTCAACGTTAAAGGTATTGGACATAATTTCTACCACAAGAAAATTTTCAAATAATTAGAAAATGGAACTGGAAACAATTAAATTATTCAATGAAAGAACCAATTAAGTATATTTGAAATTTATTGTAGTAAGTAGGAATATTAATGCATGAATCCAGCTCGTAGCTTTCGCCATCATCAACCTTCAACAATAATGTGTCACGCAAACTAATTGGAGAAGATCTCAACTAATTTTGAGTACATACAAGTGTCTCAATTGTTTTTGGAGCCAAATATCTTCTAAATGGATCAAGCACACGACATTACGAACTTTGAGGCAACTGTGGTAACTAGAATGACCAACACATCTTGTGCTAGTTCGGAGAGGATCGGAAACTTTGTTGAATTAACCTTCCACCAATTCAAAATTTCAAAGGTTGTACTTGGAGTTGGTGATTCAATAACCTCCAACTAATATTGCTTTATCTAAGTTGTACAATCTATCAAATTTGTTGATGCTCGGAATGAATGAAACTCACTCAAGAAAGGGTCTTCGTCTAGGCACTCGGATGATGTTGAACCAAGACAATGTCGAGCCTCTTGACTCTGTACTTCATCCAAGAGAGCGGGATTTGACGGATTTGTCTTGTAGGAGTTTTGAGAACTTCTCATGTTTCTCGTTCAACCAACCTACTTTCCTTTTCAATTGATCCATTGTCCACCTACGGTCAGTGTAAGATAGGCATCTAAAATCCCATCCCATTGATCTTAGGCCAATCCATTCCCATATGGGCCACCGCCCATTGCCTAGAGGATGAAGTTTACAAAAGTAAACTCTTCTTCCGGTGACCATTTGAACGTTATATTGTTTGGTTTGGTTTTCTCTGAAAAATGGAATACATAACTAGTGAGTATGTAACATCGAAAACATAACTAGTGAGTATGTAACATCAAAAGTGTAATGTAGTAGGCATTGCAACCATTATGATCATATAAAAAAATCAAAATCTAGGGCTACTGAGTAAACCAAGAACAATCAAAGAGAAAATGTTTTGTCTTACCTTTTAGTGTTGACTGCTAAAGGAAAGGAAATAAGGCTGCATGAATCTAATACGTTAGTTAAATATGGTGAATGTTAAAAATGATTCAAGTATATACAGTATAAAAAAAAAAAAAAAAAAAAAGGTCTGCCAAACATCATCTTCCAAGAACGTGTTCTTTGCTCTCCTATATATCTTATGCTGACTCCTATTTCGAAAACACGTCTTGCGAGAAGGGGAGTGGGTGCCTTTTAAAGTAAAGGGATCGTGTATCATTCAAGTATGTAGGTTGTGATAGGTGAAAGAAGGTAATGCACAAAATATCTAATAACCTACTTCTATCTCATAGTCATATAACCTACCAAAAAAAAGCACTACAGTGCCGACCCGGTCTAGCCTCTTGGCAAACACAGCCATGGATCTTATACTTTGGGCACACATTGACATGATAAAGCATGGAGAAGATCCAATTAATTTTAGGATGACACTTGTAACCAATCCCACGATAATTACAATGGGACATAGGCTCATCTTGGGAAGAAGTCTCATCCCTAGTGAAATGTTCCCATGCATAAGATGGTTTGCAAATATTTTTGGCTTTCTTAGATTGTGGTGAATGACCCCCATGACTCCCACGACCTCTATGAACACTTCCAGTTCCCATAGAACCAACATCCCTTACATTACTTCTATGAGCATCCCCATACCTAATCCCATATTCTACACCTACAACTTCCGTGGGAGTAATTGGGATATCAAGAGATGCAGAATGAGAAGCATCACCTGATCTAGTCGGTGAACGTACTATAACATCACCAACAATAGGTAAAATTATCACCACAGGTGAAGACTTTGCAGCAGCAACAGCAAACTTTGCAGTAGCAGGTGAACCTTTCGCAGAAGTGCTAGCATGTGAATCTATCTGTGAGTAATTCATATAATTAGTGCTAATATAACAATTACTTAGAACATGAAGTAATGATTAATTCTTTTCCAATAAAAAAAAAAGTAATGATTAATTAGTGTTGACATCGTAGATGTAAGTAATGATTAATTAATGATTTGTAACATCATTAATTAGTGCTAATATAACAAAAGATCAAACATCACATGATCCATCGTTGCACAGAAATTTTTTTTCTTTCTTTCCGTATGATAGGGTTATTTTGAGGGTGTCGAACCTTAAGGACGGCAGGGGCTTGGTTATCAAATTTGAAAAAAAAAAAATTAACTCAATAAAAAAGGAGATTGATTTATTTGTGTAAATTTAAAGTGCATAAAATAAATGTGAAAAAAGAGTGAATATATGAGAGAGAGTCAGAGAAAGTAGGATATTAACTTTACCACTATCCGCACATCAATGATTAACTATATTTAATTTCAGAAATTCATTCTATGCCTATTATAAATAAACAAGAAAACATCTTATTAAAGAATGAGAATAATTCATCTTTGGTTGGCACGAATTATCAACCTAACCACTAAGATGCGGTACGACCCATCTTCCCTAAGTATGAATTATTTAATTCTTTTATAAGTTTCATACAATCAATGTAATAGTATAACTCATCTTCAGTTGGTATGGATCGTCTACCTAAATTACACTGAACTATGGTGTAGTACGATCCGTCTTTCCTAAGTATGACCTATCTAATTCTATTGATCATATGTCGATTGAAAATCATTGCATAACCATCAATCTTATGATTACAGAAAATAAAAATGATTTGAGTTCAATAAAAGTAACAGACTTTCAAAGACAAGATAAGAATTTCACTAATATTGATTTGAAAATTAAGAACAATTGTATTTAATATTAAGAACAGAAATCAATTGCAACAATTCTCATAGTTATACAATCAACATGCATAAATTGAAAAACTAGAAATTAAATACAATCAAACTATTGTGCTTGAAAATGGTTATATCAATACCCCACAAAGGGTTTTAGTCGCTCATGATCTTCTAAGTTTCAATGACAGTTTTCTAATTTTTAGCTCTAAGTTTTAAGAGGCACATTTATAGGGACTAGGAAAACCCTAGAAGTCCTAAAAAAATCGTAGGCTAGTCTCCCAGTCCAATTTTGGAAGACTGAAAATCAAGTCCAAGCTGTAAAAGCGCTCATGTCGTATTCTGCACGCCCGAGTGCGCTTGAGCCTAAGGATATGTGGTTGAGCACAGTTGTGCTCGAGCTTAGCTGATGTGCGTGCAAGCCCAGGTGTGCGCTCGATCCTAGGCTGCATGTGCTCGAGCACATGCACATTTGATCATAGGTGCAGCTGTGCTCGATCCTGGTACCAGAATGCCTCCAATTTCTGCCTTTTAAGACCGATTTCCAATGGAATTATTGCATTTTATCAATAAAGACCTGAAACCATGTTATCTTTTTACTATGAAAAGAGATGGACATCTTGGATGGTATTTATTTACTATCAAGGGATTTAGAAATTGAAAAAAGGTTAATGAGAGAAAAAATTATGCATTTTTTACTCATATTGGGGAGGATCCTTGTCCACCTCATAATAGTGCTATGAAATCTTGTGGGAATTTACGAAATCAATCACGGCATATCGATAAAGTATTGAATGCATGAAGTACTGAACAAATTTTAAATAATTGACTACGTGTGAAAACTTTTATTGATGTTGTTCGGTGGCTTGCATTTCAAGGATGTGCTTTTAAAGGTCATAATAAGACTATTGATTCAAAAAATCGAAAAAATTTTCTTGAGATGATTGAGATTTTGCAAGTTATTGTAAGTAAAGTGCGAGATGGAATTCGTGAAGATATTGAGGATTCTAAATTTTACATCATTGTTAATGAGGCATGATATGAGTCTAAGATAGAGCAAATGTTTATTGTTTTAAGATTTGTTGACAAAGATGGTTTTATGCAAGAATGTTTCTTTGATCTAGTTCATGTTTAAGATACATCAGCATTGACTCTAAAGAACGGAATATCTGATGTTCTCTCTCGTTATTGTCTTGATATTCAAAATATCTGTGGACAAGGATATAATGGTGCTAGTAATATGCGTGGTGTATGTAAAGGATTGCAAACATTATTTCTTAATGATTGTCCTTGTGCATATTATGTTCATTTTTTTTACGTGTCGATTACAATTAGCATTAGTTGCTGCATCTAGATAAGTGGTTTCTGTTCATGAGTTCTTCACAAATTTGAACTTTATTATCAATATGGCCAGCACTTCATGTAAACGTTATGATCAACTACAAGTTGTTTATGCAACACAAATTGCACATATGCGAGCTATTGGTGAACTTGAAACAAGAAAAATGGACTAACTAAATTGGTACTTTGAAACAAGCTGGTGATTCTCGTTGAGGTTCTCATTTTAATTTTATTTGTTGCCTAATAAGAATGTTTGATGCTACTTGTATAGTGCTTGCAGATGTTAGAAGAGAAGGAGACATTTACTCTCAACAAGGAGATGCTAATGCTGCTTATAAAATGCTTACATCCTTCAAGTTCATATTTATTTTACATTTAATGAAGGAAATCATGGGCATTACTAATATTCTTTGTCAAGTTTTTCAGCAAAAATCTCAAAACATTTTGATTACAATTCATTTAGTTTCTATTGCAAAAAAAACTTATCCATAAGTTAAGATACGATGGTTGGGATAATTTATTTGAGAAAATTGTCTTTTTCTCCAAGAAATTTGAAATTGACATTCTGGATTTGAGTGCTCGTTATATTGAAGGTCAAGGTCATAATCAAAAGAATTGTATTAGAGTGGAGCATCATTATCATTGACATATTCAATAATACTATTGACTTTCAATTGCAAGAGCTCAATAGTAGGTTTGGTAAAAAGGCGATGGAACTTTTGATACTTAGCTCAGCTTTGGATCCAAAAGATGTTTATAAATCCTTTAAGATTGACCATATATGTATCATTGCAAAGAAGTATTATCCTCTTGATTTTTTTGAGTATGAAAAAATTAATTTTAGATATCAGTTGATGTATTTTGAATTTGATGTACTTATTGATTCAACATTACAAAATTTGTCTTCTATTGCAGAATTATGTTAAGGATTGGCAAAGACATATTATCTTATTGATAGATTGATTTATCTTGTTTTGAAATTTTTCAGTGTTTACAACAACTACCGAATAAGCATTTGCAGTAATGAAAATTATTAAAATACAACTTTGCAACAAAATGAAGGATGCTTTTCTTGCAAATAGTTTAGTTCTCTATATTGAAAGGGAAATTGCTGAGAGCTTCAATTTAGATTCGATACTTGATGATTTTGTACTCTTAAGAGATCGTAAAGTGCAGTTCTAGACAACTTTTTTTTGTTTTTTTTGTTTTTTTGTTTTGTTTTGTATTTCTGTCTTTTTGATATAGTTTCGACATGTTACATTTCTAATATATCAATTTGAACACATTTATAAATTTTTATCGATATCTTTTTTGTAATATATATACTATATGAATTACTCAATTTTTATTTAAAATTATATTTATCATATTTTTATTTCAACAACTCCTGCAACATAAAAAGTAAAATAAAATAAAATAAAATAACAAACGCACCCTAATTGCAATTGCAGAGAAGGTTATCGCTGTGTGCCAATAACAGAAGAATGCGAGGGACCCACGAAGTCGAAAGGTGGCAAGAGGTATCTATCCATAAAACATCGTTTCGATTTAAATGGTCGTACGGTCCATAGCACCTCGAATTTCGAGCGGAAGGCTGTGATGGAGTACCCCTGGGTGTACACGTCTCTGACACAAGTCAACTAAACAATCACCAACCATTTGATCTTTTACGCTTTAACGCTGCGTTGCAAGGTAACACGTACACATCCCCCACACACAACCGCACCTCTGTCTCCTGGATGGTGGACCACAAACCCGGTCCACCTGGGGGCCCCACTTTCCGCACTCGGATGTTGGATCTGGGTCCTTGAATCAATTTAATCACACATGGTCATGTGCACGTGAAACTGATATACGTGTCAAGATTCAATTGCTGGAAATCCAAAAATCTTTCCCGCTTCTTCTGAATTTCTACCTTTTATCCAATCGGATTCTGAAACGTGGTTAACTATTCCAAGCTAAAGCACATGGAACCTCTACTCAAATTATTCGAAACGCTCTCGACAAGGGATGGATTCAAAATGAGGGACATTCTGGTAACTTGGCGTCTTACAAATTTCAAAACCCCGAGCGAGTCCCCATCCACGTCAGTAATCCGTGTGACGCTCTCACAGAAAAGTCTCAGCCGTTCGATTCTCAGCCAAACTCGCAACCCCTAGCCGTCCGATGACATTCACTAGGCTTTCATCCCCTTCCCTTTCCCCTCGATCGGATCCTCAAGAAACGCCCTTTTAAATCCAACCCCTCTTTACCCTCTCAACTTGCGTTTCCTCTTCCCACCAAACCTACAGTCCCCTCCTCTCTCTCTCTCTCTCTTTCTCTCACACACACACACTCTCTCTCTCGTACTCTCTTTCGCTTCTACAAGCTCTCCCATGGCCACTGAAGAAAACAGTAACCCCCCTCCACCTCAGCCTTCCCCGGCAGCTCCCCCTCTCCCTCAGTACCCTGAGGTACGTGCGGTTTCTCGTCCATTTTCTTCAACTTTCTTTCTTCGCCATCCAAACACTTCTGGTGTGTTTTGTTTTTGTTTTTGTTTTTGAAATTGCAGCTGGGTCTGATGGTTTTGAGTTCTTTTTGTTTTTCCCAGATGATTATCGCGGCGATCGAGGCTCTGAACGATAAGAATGGCTCGAACAAGTCGGCCATCGCCAGGTACATCGAGTCAACTTACGCGGATCTTCCGGGGGCTCACTCCACGCTGCTCTCGCACCACCTCAACAAGCTGAAACAGAGCGGCCAGCTCGTCCTGCTCAAGAACAACTACATGAAGCCCGATCCCAACGCGCCGCCGAAGCGTGGGCGCGGCCGCCCTCCCAAGCCCAAGGCGCCGCTTCCTCCCGGCGTCTCGATGTCGCCACCTAGGCCCCGCGGCCGTCCGCCCAAGCCCAGGGACCCCTTCGCGCCTCCGCCTCCGCCCAAGGCCAAGAGCCCCTCCTCCGGGACTGGCAGGCCCCGTGGCCGTCCACCCAAGAAGGCCAAGACCGCTGCCGCTTCGGCCCCGTCTGCGGCTCCGTCTGGCGGCGCACCCAGAGGGAGGGGAAGGCCGCCCAAGGTGAAGCCGGCAGTGGCCCCTGTTGGGTGTTGAGCTAAGCGAAAGAGCGAAAGAGAGAGAGAGAGAGAGAGAGAGTTAGCTTTTTCTTTTTTTAATTGTTTTTTTTTTTTAATTTTTAATTTTAGTTAGGTGTATTAGTTCTCCGCTAATTGATGTCTTTATCTTTATCTTTATCCACTTTTTTGTCTCTTTATTTATTTTCTCTCTCTTTTTTATTTTTTTTTATTTTTTTTTCTTTTTAATTATGTGGTGGGTGGGTGTTGTAAGGTTGTAATGTGGAGGTGGGTTTAATGTGACTGTAATTGAATGTAAATTGTTCACCGGCTGTTTAGGCTTTTGGAAATTATAATTTTATCTCTCTCTTCCAACACAAAAAAAAAAAAAAAAAAAAAGAACTAATTATTCTAATTACTTTTCACTGTTGCTTTCGCATTTTAGTTATTCCTCTTTTTTATTTACACTTGAAAAAAATCATGAAAATGGATAGGGGCTTTCACCGAGGAATCTGGCAAAAAGTGAAGATATAAAAATTGAAAGCTCGGGTCGGGTATGGATAGAGAGAGGCCCTTTTTCTTTTTCTTTTTCTTTATTATTATTATTTTTTTAAAAAATAAATGTGAAGAAGCTTTACAGGTAACATGATGTGCAGTAAATAATATAGTGGCATTTTGCCTTTTGGATAGCACGCCTGTGAGTGGTTAAGACAACTCTTTATTTTTACAACCTGTTTGGTTTTTGGAATCTTCCACCACATAATGTGCTTCATGGATGTCATAGGGTTATCCGGAATATTATGAGTTTTATTATTTCAATGTTTGATTTGTTTGTTTATTATATTTGGTCTTTTGTGGGAATTATTTTAGTTTCAATTAACTGTTGAA
This sequence comes from Carpinus fangiana, assembly GCA_006937295.1. Taxonomy (NCBI): domain Eukaryota; kingdom Viridiplantae; phylum Streptophyta; class Magnoliopsida; order Fagales; family Betulaceae; genus Carpinus; species Carpinus fangiana. The sequence goes on from CM017326.1 coordinate 13,088,193, forward strand.
TTAGTTCTTATTAAAAAAAATTCAAATTTTGGTTGTAATTGTCACATTAATTTTGTGAGATAATTGTGCGATAAAAATATAATTTTTAACATTACTTTGTTATTTATTTTATATTATCAAAATATTTGCATGCATTTTTTCTTTAATTATAGAGAAAATGTTAAGGGTCAATATGGTTATTTTATATAAAACTACTTAAAAATTAAACAAAAACTGGCGGAAGGAAAAATAAACTATGATTTTTCTTTTATTTCTTAATATATTAATTGTTTATTTTTGTTTTTTTCATTTATAAACAACAAACACCAGCTCATTTCTGTTTTTTTGTGAATTTTTATACAACTATTTTATGTTCATTTTTGTTTTTTTGTGGAATAAAATAGTTTTTCACTTGTATATACAAGCTTTATAAATGGTCACAGTCAAATTATCAAACTCGAAAAGTAGCATTAAGAAAATTAAAGGTCCTTAAGGCATGTCAAAATTGAATGTGTTCACAGTCAAATCTCATTAATCAACTTATCAAATTTTGATAATATGAAACGTCAAAACCAATCAAATGGTGACACTTGTCGTATTTAAGTCAATCTTATACTAATAAAATTTGTTAAATTAGTGGACGAAATTTGACAGTAAAGACTAAATTGTTTTTTTTTTCTTTTTTTTTGGGCATATCTCATGAACTTCTAAATTCATTGAATGCCACAAAAAGTTAATTGTAAATCGGGTAAATCATATAGACTAATTTCACATTTTTCTAAAAATATATAATGGAGTTACCCCAACATCTATGAGAAAAAAACTTTAATCGAAAATATAACCTAACTTAGTCCACATTCCTTTTGAGTATCTAAATTTCCTCCACTTAAGTGCAATTTTTTTTTTTTTTTTAAAAAAAGTAATGTTTTTAAAATTCTTAAAAATCCTAAAAGATTACCCCCATCAAAACGCCTCGTTAGCATTTTTTTTTAATTATTTTAATAGTTGTTGTGTCAATTGCTTCAAGTGAGGTTTGTTTGGTCAAATTGGTTGATGAGTACTGTAATCCATTTGGCCTACCATTATATATATATATATATATAGAGAGAGAGAGAGAGAGATAGAATAGTTTGAGGTTGTGTAAAGTGCGGCATGTGCAAGGTTTTTTTGTTTTTGGATGAATGACGCCATGCGGATGGTTGCTAATAGGTTGGCTGCCTTTTATACCAACTATTAACTTAAACAAAAGTTTCTTAAGGATCTTAATCCCGTGTTTCACACGCATCAAAACCACCCATCCAAGCAATTTTCTGCTCTTAACAGACCACCACGTACGTTGCCTTTTTGGATGGCACGCCTTGAACGTCTTAAGTGATATCTCATTTGAAAGTTAGAGATCTATAATTGGGGGCTTTATTTTTTTATTTGATTTAAGCATTAAATTTCATTGGAAATAATATCTGTAAGTGATGGAATTTCTTAATTAAAGAGAACTATAAACATAAAACCGCAAACAAACAATAGAAACCTTAAAATAGGCAAAGACTCTAAAAAAAATATTTATAATTATCATAATTCCGGTGCGCCGTTCAATCAACAAACAAAGCAATTGAACGATGCCACGTCAGATCACAAGATGACTATGGTAAAGGATTGTTCTAAAGGTTCACTAGATCCACTAACATATGCACATGCAGGTGACGGATCAGGTAACAGAGCTCTTGGGAGTCAACTAGAACAACCATAGTAAGCATGGCTCGGTGATTCATTTGGTAACGGTGCTCTTGGGTTGAACATTGATGTATTAATTCACAAAATCCATAAGCACATACATGTGATGATACATATTTGAAATTTACATAAAAAGACTAAAATTTTTACACCCAAAGGCTTAGGTATAGAAAAAGTTTTACAACCCTAAGTTTTGATCACCGAATAAGGCAAAATTTCTAAGACCTAAGGGCTAGTTTGGCAAATCCCCCTCCCCTATCCCTCCCTTTTTTATACTTCTCCGAAAAAGAATTAACATCTTTTTAACATCTTTTCAAAACTACTTTTTACACTTTTCTCTCATAAAAGTCGACAGCTTTATATTGAGCTCGATCAACCAGTACCCATTCAAGACTGGCTCGATTACTCCACAACTTGAAGTCCTTTAGTTGCTCCACACATACTTATTCTTAAAGGAGATCATCCACCTGATACAACTTGAATCCCAAATGTAAGCAATAACTAGCAAAATCTGAATGGACTCAAGTATACCAACCGGTGCAAAACTCCTATCTAAATTAATGCCATCAACTTAGGTGTAGCCTTAAGCTACTAATCTTGCCTTATATCTCACAATTTTACCGTTCGCATTGGACTTATTTATGAATATCCATTTAGAATCAATGATGTTGTGTTCTGCATGTCTAGAAACTAGAGACCAAACATAATTTCGAGTGAACTTGTAATAATACCATGATAAAAATAATTGTTTTTATTAAAAGATTTTCTACGAAAAACGACTAAAGGATTTATATAAAACTCGGTTTTATAACAAAGGACCAAACCCCATACTTATAAACAAAAACTCCTAAAATGTTTTGAAGCATAAACCCAAGTTTAACCCTTTCTAACCGTACGTACGCCTTAACCTTTTGTGAGTACATACTGGGGACCACACTGGACGTACGCTACTTTTGGGTTGACCACGGGTTAATGACTGTACGTATGAGACACCCTTTGGACCATTGAGTAAATAGTATTGGGCGTGCGCCCCAATAGTACCGAACGTATGCTGCTTGTCAGAGGAGTTGGTAGCGCTCTCAGCTTTTCTCCCATATAAATACCCACCCCCCTTCGTCCCTTGAGCTCATTTTTCCGCCCCTCAGCTCTTTGTAATCACTTGTGTGAGTATCTTGTGAGTTTTGTGATTTGGAAGAAAGAAAGAAGAAAGCTTGTGTTCTTGCCATTTCCCAAGGTAAACCCTTACCCATTCCTATCTTTTTGTTGTTGTTATCATTGCTTTTCTACATGTTCTAGTTGTAAAGGCACCATGTTAAAGTTCTTGCATTCTTTCTTAGAAAATCAAGAAATGTTTCCAAAAGAGTTTTTAAAGTTTCTTTGATTTCTTATGTTGAGTTTCTTACGATGCATGTGTTTATTCTATAGCCTAAAAAAAGTTATAGTAGCTTCTAGATTGCATGGGAGCCTTAAAACCTTGTTAGGAGCTTTAGGCCGAAATGCCTACTCATTGACCGGATGTATGCTCTCGGGCCCGTACATACGGCCAGAAAGTCAAGCATCCGCCCTTTAGCCCAATATTTGCAACTTAGGTTTCAGCAACCCCTTATATTAGGTTAACCTACTATCCTACTCGTAAGGGTCCTCTAGTTCTGTGCATAACGATGTGTTATATTCCGTTATAACTAGATTTAGCAATGTTGGAGGATTCAAGCGAGCGTGCGAGGTAAGTAAATGCTTACAAACCTTTTTCCTTAAAAACGTAGGATATGTCAGTTGACTAACCACGAGTATGATATGAGCATGTTTACTTTTTGTAATTACTCGGTAACTGCATTATAAACTGATTGATAAGATGTATTATATGACATGGTACATCAGTACGTGCTGTATAACAGCCCTAGGCTTACTGTATAGACTTAATGATATGGTCAAATGTGTGCGTTATATGGGCCTTGGATCCAATGGTTATTTTGTGACCGGTGCAGCCTTACTGGGCAGTCATTACAAGACATACATCATTAGTGGTGTGGGCCACCCGAGATTGAACTCAATCATGCCGCTAGTGTTATGGACTGTAGTGTATAATATTCGGGGCATCGGTGTTGTATTACAAATCCCTTAGGAGAGCATCAATCATGCTGAGAATTTGTAATATCTCGGATAGACCATACATGAGAGTTATGACCTATAAATCATTAGTTTTTATGCATTAAAATACTTAGGTGATTGTCCCTGGGAGTACACCACCCTTTATCAAACCTAACAGTATTTTCAGGGTGTATTAACGGAGGCAACACCTCTTTTAGATTTTTACCGAAACTGCACATTTATTCTTGCTTAATATTGAGCTCATGCCATATCGAATTGTGAGATGGCAATTAGTAATAGAGGGTGTTAATTGAAAATTTTTGAAACATTAAAGGGGTACAATGCAAATTTTTAAACATTGGGTTTCAAATTGAAAAACACCTCAAATTTAAGGGGGGTAAAGTGAATTTTCCAAAAAAAAAAAAAAAAAAAAAAAATTCAAAACTTGCGATTTGTTGTCAATATTTAAAAAATCAAACCGACAAATGTCATAAACCAGTTTTTCCTAATAGACCAAACAATTATATTTTCAAAAGACTCTAGCCGAACGTTCGATGCTTCTTTGGAACGTTTGAGTAAAAGCCTAGAACTGTTGGCTCAACAATACACCAAATGTTCGAAGGCAGTACACTAAACATTTGACCTCACTTGAAAAATCAATTTTATACAACAGTTTGTTTTTTTTTTTTTTTGGGTGAAGTAAAATAGTTCTTTTCACTTTTATACAACGATTTTATGTTCATTTTTGTTTTTTTTTTTGGAATAAAATAGTTCTTCACTTGTATATACAAGCTTTATAAATGGTCACAATCAAATTATCAAACTTGGAAAGTAGCATTAAAAAAAATAACTAATGGTCCTTGAGGTATGCCAAAAATGAGTCTTCACAGTCAAATTTCATTCACCAGGTTATTAGATTTTGATAACATGAAATGTCAAAACTATTTATTTTTATTTATCACGTTAGAGATCTATTGGGGATTTTATTTTTTATTTTGTATTTGATTTAAGTATTAAATTTCATGGAAATAATATCTGTAAGTAATGGAATTTCGTAATTAAAGAGAAGTAGAAATATAAAACGGGAAACAAATAATAGAAACCTTAAAATAGACAAAGACTCTAAAAACATATTTATAATTATCAAAATAACAAACAAAGCAATTGAACGATGCTATGTCAGATGATGAGATGACTATGGTAAAAGATTTTTCTGGAGGTTCACTAGATCCACTAACATAAGCACATGCAGCAGGTGACGCATTAGGTAACGGATCTCTTGGGAGTCAACTAGAACAACAAGAGTAAGCATGGCTCGGTGATGCATTTGGTAACAGTGCTCTTGGGTTGAACATTGATGTATTAATTCACGAAATCCATAAGCACATACATGTTACGTTCTATGTAACATCTTTGAAATTTATATAAAAAGACTAAAACTTTTACATCCAAAGGCTTAGGCAGAGAAAAATTTTTACAACCCAAGTTTTGATCACAGAATAAGGCAAATTTCTAAGACCTAAGGGCTAGTTTGGCAAGTCCCCCTCCCCTATCCCTCCCTTTTTTGAACTTCTCTTAAAAAGAATTAACAGCTTTTCAAAACTACTTTTTACACTTTTCTCTCATAAAAGTCAACAACTTTATATTGAGCTCAATCACCTAGTACCCGCTTAAGACCAGCTCGATTACACCACTACTTGAAGTCCTTCAGTTGCTCCACATAGACTTATTCTTAAAGGAGATCATCCATCTGATACAACTTGAATCCTGAATGGAAGCAATAACTAGCGAAATCCGGATGGACACAAGTATACCAACCGGTGCACAACTCTTATCTAAATTAATGCCATCAACTTAGGTGTAGCCTTAAGCTAATAATCTTGCATTGTTTCTCACAATTTTAACGTTTGCATCGGACTTATTTCTGAATATCAATTTAGTACCAACTATGTTATGTTCTGCATGTCTAGGAACTAAAGACCAAACATCATTTCGAGTGAACTTGTAATACCTTGATAAAAGATTTTCTACGAAAAATGACTAAAGGATTTATATAAAACTTGGTTTTAGCACAAAAGGCCCATACTTATAAAAAAAATATATCCTAAAACATTTTAAAGCATAAACCCAAGCTTAACCCTTTCTGACCGTATGTATGCAAGGGTTACCAGACGTACGCCTCTAACCTTTTGTGAGTACGTACTGGGGATCACACTGGGCGTATGCTACTTTTGTGTTGAACACTAGCTAATGACTGTACGTACGATACACCCTTTGAACTATTGAGTAAACAGTATCGGATGTATGCTACTTTTCAGAAGAGTTGGTAGCGCCCTTAACTTTTCTCCACTATAATTACCCACCCCCCTTCGTCCTCTGAACTCATTTGTCTGCCCCTCGGCCCTCTATAATCACTTGTGTAACTGTCTGCCCCTTACCCATTCTTATCCTCTTGTTGTCGTTATTGTTTCTTTTCTACATATTCTGAGTTGTAAAGGCATCGTGTTAAAGTTCTTGCATTCTTTCTTACAAAATCAAGAAATGTTTCCAAAAGAGTTTTAAAAGTTTCTTTGATTTCTTATATTGAGTTTCTTATGATGCAAGTGTTTATTCTATAGCCTAGAAGAAGTTATAGTAGCCTTTAGATTGCATGGGAGCCTTAAAACCCTGTTAGGAGCTTTTGGCGGAAATGCCTACTTACTGACTGGACGCACGCTCTCGGGCCTGTGCGTATGGCCAGAAGGTCAAACATCAGCCCTTTAGCCCCATTTTTGCAACTTGAGTTCCAACAACCCCTTATATTAGGTTAACCTAGTATCTTACTCGTAAATGTCCTCTAATTCTACACAAAATGATGTGTTATGTGGTATTTTTAAAACAAAAATATCAATTATAAAATTTACTACTCGCAATAGTACAAATCTCGTAGGATATGGCTGTATTGAGGGTGTTGATCCTCAAAGACTGCAAGGGTTTTGTTATCAAATTTATAAGAATTAAAATTAACTTAATACAAAGGAGATTGATTTGTTTTATGTAAATTCAAAGTACATAAAATAAACGTAAAAAGAGAGTGTAAAAGATATAAGATAGAGTGTAGGTATTGACTTCATTGCTATCTGCATATCAATGGTTAGCCATATTTAATTCCAGACATTCATTCTATACATGCTATAAATAAACAAGAAAACATCTTATTAAAGAATGGGAATAATTCATCTTGGTTGGCGCGGATCGTTCATCTAACCACTAAGATGTGTTATGACCCATCTTCGCAAAGTATGAATTATTTAATTCTTTAATAAGTTTCATATAGTCAATAGAATAGTATAACCCATCTTCGGTTGACACGGATTGTCTACTTAAATTACACTAAACTAGGGTATAACACAATCTGTCTATACTAGGTATGGCCTATTTAACCCTATTGATTATATGTCAATTAAAAACCATTGCATAGCCATCATCCTTATGATCACAGAAAATAAGAATGATTCGAGTTCAATAAAAGTAAAATACTTTCTAAGACAAGATACGAATTTTACTAAATTGATTGAAAAATTAAGAACCATTGCATTTAATATTGAGAATATAATTCAATTATAGCAATTCTCATAGCTATATAATCAACAAGCATAAATTGAACATCTAAAAATTAAATACAATCAAACCATTGTACTTGAAAAGTGTACATCAATACCCCACAAAAGGGTTTTAGCTGCTCGTGACTCTACTAAGCTCCAAAGACTATATCTAAAATTTAGCAATCAGAAACGGTGTGTCTTTTTTACAAGTTAAGCGACTTATTTATAAGGACTAATAAAACCCTAGAAGCTCTATAAATCCTAGAAAATCATAGGTTTAGTCCATAGGGAACTGAAAACCTAATTTCAAGCTGTCAAAATGCGTGTCTGCGCATTCTAGGCCATGTGTGCTCGAGCCTAAGGATATGCGCTCGAGCTTAGCTGGTGTGCGCATGAGCATAGGTTTGCGCTCGATCCTGGGCTGAATGTGCTCGAGCGCATGCGCGCTCGATCCCAAGTGCAGCTACGCTCGATCTTGGTACCATAATGCATCCAGTTTTTGCCTTTTAAGCCCGATTTTCAATGGAATTATTGCATTTGTTAAATAAAGACCTGAAACACAAAAACAAAACAAAATAAAACAAATAACAACGCTAAGGAATTAACATATATGAGTTAAGGGGTTTGAATGTACAACATTCAGCGCTGATCAAGTTTATTTTTATTTTTTGTTTAGATTTTTCACTCAGGTCCGTAGCTGCCATCCTTCCCTCTGATTGTGCGATCAAGCGCACACTGAGTGCGGTTAAGTGCACATACGCACTCCACTAGGAATCCAGCAAGCTGTGCTTGAGCCTTCTACTCCTGCGCTCGCACCCATCTTTGACAGTACGATCGAGTGCACCCTGCAGTGCGATCGAGCGCACCCCCGCTAGATTCCACTGCATCCATATTCCAACGCACCTAAGAGCTGTTGTGACCTTTAATTTTCTTTTAGTATTTATATCTCTCATTCTCTTCCAAGAACTCTCACAACTCACAAAATCACTCAAGCAACATTTCTAGAGGGCAACAAGGGCAGAATGAAGGTTGAGGGTTGAGTGGGGAGGGGTATTTATAGGGTTGGAAAGCTTGTGGCCGCTGCTGGAAAAGTGCTGAAAAGTAGAGGACGTTTGGTGGTCCCTAGGTGTACGGCCTCATACTATTCATTCAGTATAGTACATCTGGTGGTCCCCAGGCATACGTCCACATACTATTTGCAGAGTACGGCGTTAGAGTACGTCTGGTGGTCCCTAGGTGTACGTCCACATGGTCCCCCATGTGTACTATTTGTAGAGGAAGTCCGGTACTATAGAGAGGACGTTTGGTCAGAAAGTTTGAAATTTCAAAAATGCCATTCCAGCTGTTCCTAGTGACCCAAAACCCAAATTAACTCTTTAACTAACCTATCTAAGCTTAATTAATTATTTGGGCTACTACATATTTTCTTCCTATGATGAAAAGCCAATAGGGCTCTCGTAACGTCATCTAACTTTAATGTCTCTTTTCCCATGTTAGAGTTGTAACCAAATTCTCATACGTAAGAGAAGTTGAGAGTGAACTCAATAACATCAACGCCTTGTGTTCGTCTTCGAACTTCACATCAACCTTTTCAAATCACTGATAACCTAATTGAACACCTTGATGTATTGGCTCAGATCCAAGCCCTTTGCCATCTATTAGTCGTAAAACCACTGCTTTAAATAGAGCTTGTTTGTCAACGACTTTAACATATATCGACTTTCTAGTTTCAACTAAACTGCCGTCGGACATTCTTCATCCATGACATGATCACGTCATCTCCCAGACAAAGTCGAATAGTAGCCATTGTTTTAACCTTAAGTTCCTTCCAATCTATGTCCGACATCCCATCTAGTTTTGTCCTATATAACACCTTCATCATTCCTTATTGCACTAATAAATCATTGATATGTCTCTGCCATAACCCAAAATTACTAGATCCATTGAATTTCATTACGTTGAATTTCGCATAAGATGTGCCAATTCTAGCCATCGTAGAACTATTTTATGATACCAATTGTTGTTACCATTCACAACAATGATGAATAATATGGAATAAAAAAGAGAGAGATTAAGAGAAAATTGAGACACAAATTTACGTGGTTTGACAATGTGCCTATGTCCACAGGAGAGTGCGACTATGTTTTGTTGTAATTATATGTTACAAACACTTGTTTTCAACTCTTTAATTTTTCTGCCATTGGTTATTAATAGTTTTATTACTATAACTTGAAACTATTTTACCATTTGAGTATAAAATTTATTCACGAGACTTTATTTAGTTTTACAGTTTTGAACGTTGGAATTAAGTGTCAATTTTTTATGGCAATTGATCATTTGATCATTAACAAATATTTTCCATTTTTTAGGTTATGACACTGGTCATTAACTCATTGATTTCGGTTTTCCGTTTGTATCCGTTGGTCATTAACTATCTTTTTTGACCAAATGATTTTCTCTAAGATTTATGACTATTGGTGAAGTTTAATGATTTTATCTTCAACCGTTTGACTGTTGAATACGTTTGGTATTAAATTTCTTTAAGTTTTTTCCAAAACTTTAGTTGACACTTTCCAGCAAAATAGAAATATAAAAGACTACTTTTGTTATTGTTCGGTTGGCTTCTTGAGAGAGGAAAAAAAAGAAGAAAAGAAAACAGTTCTATATTTACATCCAATTTTTGGTGACATATTTATCTAGTTTTTTTTTTCACATAAAATAAAAGTCCACCTAGTTTGTTTGTTTGTTTGTTTTTTTTTTTAATGTGGCTTTTCATCAAGCAAATCAAAGGGTTCTACTACTCTTTGTTATTGAAAGTACATTTTTAACGAAGGTAAACGCTATAATCTAATCCTTGGAGGTTGCATGTCAAAGGATCCGATCGCACCGAGTTATACACTTCGGGAGGCACGACTCAACCTTTAAGGACAACGCTTTTGCGTGATTCTATAGTACTGTGAGATCTTTCTATACTCTACTTTTTCATCTCTTGTAATTTTTATATTTTATTGTTAATTTTCAGACTTGTATTATTTAAATTCAATAATAATTTTGTGCACCATCTAAATTATTTTTAACGTATTTTACTATCCAATGATTTATGGTTACAACATAACATATTTAAAGATCCATTTTGGATCCAACTTATATGCTGTTATTTTAATAACAACATGTATATTGTAGTAAAAACAATAGTTAAGATTGAACCTCAAAGTTGACTTATCTTTAAAAGCTTTTAATAGGAGAGAGAAAATAAAAAAAAAAAAAAGATTTTGAGAGATTTAATCTTAACCGTTGCTTTTACTACAGCATACATATTTTTTTTTTTGACATGTCCACATAAGAGGCGGAAGAAGGATTCGAACTAGTAACCTCCGCTTTATTAGGCGTGGTTCTAGTCGATTGAGCTACCTCTTGGAAACACTACAACATATATGCTGTTATTAAAATAACAACATATAAACCAGATCCATTTTAAAAAACCCCAAAATACCATTCCACAACTTATTTGTTCCCAAGCCCACATAAACGTAATTACACCTAATAGGTTAGTAGTTTCAGTAATACTCTCTATACTGGAAAGAATATGAGTCATTTGTTCCAAAAAAAAAAAAACAAAGACTAGGTATGATGCAGGGACTTTTTCTTTCTCTCTCTAGTAAATTGAGATTTTCTTCCCTCTTTCTCAACTGAGTTAAAGCATCGGGAAAAAAAAAAAGGAACACTAGGTATGATGCAGGGACTTTTTCTTTCTCTCTCTAGTGAATTGAGATTTTCTTCACTCTTTCTCAACTGAGTTAAAGCATCGGAATTGTCCCCTGCCGACCCATTCATGGCAAGCTCTATTGCTGTGATTTTGGTTCTTTTGCAAGGAAAAGACTAGCCACAACGGTCAGAAGATCCATCAAACTCCTAGGCCAAAAATTGCACTAACAAACAGTAAATTGAGTACTTTATTCATTGCAAAAGTACAATGACTTGGTTCATTGCTAAGGTACATTAATAGTGGTAGTTGACTTAATAAAGTAGTAAGGGATAAGGTTTAATTCTTCCTTTCTTTTTTTTTAGTGGTCATGAGTTCAAACCTGCTTTCGGTAGTAGTTCATGAACAAGATGCTATTAAGAAGGGGCTTTACCAACTTACACTTTGGTAGGAGTGTGATAACGGATTCCCTTTCTCAGGCAATAGCTATGGCTCAAACCAAACATTCTACAGTGGGTAAAAATCTCAATACTTACGCCTAAAAGAAGAAATTACACTGGTTGTCCATTTCCGTCCTTTTGCTTAGAAAAAAAGAAAAAAAGAAAAAGGTACATTAAACCGTATGATGATAGTAGGCTTAGTAGCGGTTTAAGAAATGTAATGTATTAGAATATTTTCCAATACACTAATAAATTGAAAAGAAAAAAAAAAAATCAAAGGAAATAAATACAAATTGTAACCCACATTAACAATTTTTTAGGATGGTAATTTGGTAATGTTTCTTCTTCTTCTCGTAATTGGTATTTTGTCATATTGTTAGTTGCGTTTAATGGTTGTTATANCACCCCTACGCACTGCGGGTCTGCGGCTGGCTGCTCGAAATCGAAATTAAGTGAGTGTGAGTGTGAGGAACTTTTAGGGTTTGCCCAGGTTAAGTGTAATAGCGGGTAGAAACGGGGCGGGTCGGGTATCTGCCCAAAAAAAATTAGTAAACCCGAAACCCGATCCGACCCGATCGGATTTTGAGATTTCTAACCCGAACTCGCGAAAATAGACTTAAAATCCGCACGGATCGGGGCGGGGCGGGGCGGATCGGCTCGGGTTGGTCGGATCGGGCGGGTTCTGCCCACCCCTAGTAAAAACAATAGTTAAGATTGAACCTCAAAGTTGACTTATCTTTAAAAGCTTTTAATAGGAGAGAGAAAATAAATAAAAAAAAGATTTTGAGAGATTTAATCTTAACCGTTGCTTTTACTACAGCATACATACTTTTTTTTTTTGACATGTCCACATAAGAGGGGGAAGAGGGATTCGAACTAGTAACCTCCGCTTTATTAGGCGTGGTCCTAATCGATTGAGCTACCTCTTGGAAACACTAGAGCATACATGCTGTTATTAAAATAACAACATATAAACCAGATCCATTTTAAAAAACCCCAAAATACCATTCCACAACTTATTTGTTCCCAAGCCCACATAAACGTAATTATACCTAATAGGTTAGTAGTTTCAGTAATACTCTCTATGCTGGAAAGAATATGAGTCATTTGTTCCAAAAAAAAAAAACAAAGACTAGGTATGATGCAGGGACTTTTTCTTTCTCTCTCTAGTAAATTGAGATTTTCTTCGCTCTTTCTCAACTGAGTTAAAGCATCGGGAAAAAAAAAAAAGGAAGACTAGGTATGATGCAGGCACTTTTTCTTTCTCTCTCTAGTGAATTGAGATTTTTTCACTCTTTCTCAACTGAGTTAAAGCATCGGAATGGTCCCCTGCCGACCCATTCATGGCAAGCTCTATTGCTGTGATTTTGGTTCTTTTGCAAGGAAAAGACTAGCCACAACGGTCAGAAGATCCATCAAACTCCTAGGCCAAAAATTGCACTAACAAACAGTAAATTGAGTACTTTATTCATTGCAAAAGTACAATGACTTGGTTCATTGCTAAGGTACATTAATAGTGGTAGTTGACTTAATAAAGTAGTAAAGGATAAGGTTTAATTCTTCCTTCCTTTCATTTTAGTGGTCATGAGTTTAAACCTGCTTTCGGTAGTAGTTCATGAACAAGATGCTACTAAGAAGGGGCTTTACCAACTTACACTTTGGTAGGAGTTGATAACGGATTCCCTTTCTCAGGCAATAGGTATGGCTCAAACCAAACATTCTACAGTGGGTAAAAATCTCAATAGTTACGCCTAAAAGAAGAAATTACACTGGTTGTCCATTCCCGTCCTTTTGCTTAGAAAAAAGAAAAAAAGAAAAAGGTACATTAAACCGTACGATGATAGTAGGCTTAGTAGCGGTTTAAGAAATGTAATGTATTAGAATATTTTCCTATACACTAATAAATTGAAAAGAAAAAAAAAATCAAAGGAAATAAATACAAATTGTAACCCACATTAACAATTTTTTAGGATGGTAATTTGGTAATGTTTCTCCTTCTTCTCGTAATTGGTATTTTGTCATATTGTTAGTTGCGTTTAATGGTTGTTATAATTTTTTTTTCTTGAACGGGTATTATAAGTTCTAACCACTCGTTTTCAAGAGGTAGCTCAATCGGCTGAAATCACGCCTAATGAAACGAATGTCACTAATTCNATGAAGATTTTATCATATCAACATTAATCCCTCTATTATTTACAACATTAATTATTTTATTATTTACCATAATCAAGTGATAAAATATGTTAAATAATAGAGTCAAAAATACTCATAGGAAAAATCTTCAATATTTAATTTAAAATTAATAATTATGATTTGAGGAAATTTAGGGTCTATTTGGATTTGTGAGTTTAGAAAGTGCTATTTCAAAAAGTGCATTTTGAAAAAGAAAATGCTAGGGGTTCTCTCTTTAGGTTCTCATAATCTTACGTAAAACATAATTTAAGAAAAAATATAAAAAAGCCCCCCAAACTACCGGTCGTTTACAATTTAGCCCCATAATGTTTAAAAAGTAATAAAGTAGCCCCCAAACTACCAAAATGCAATAAAAATGCCACTTATTTTTTTATATTCCTATAATACCCCAATTCTTTTCACAAATAAAATTTTAAAATAATTGTAAAACACCCAACAAAAAAAAAATAATGGGCGAATATTTATTTATTCCAAAAAACTTTTTTTTTTAATTTATAAGCCCATTGTTTTTTTGTATTTTTTTAAAAAATTGTTTGGTTTTTTATACAATTATTTTAATATTTTATTTGTTAAAAGAATAAGGGTATTATAGGCATATAAAAAAATGAGTGGCATTTTTGTTACATTTTGGTAGTTTTGGGGGCTACTTTATCACTTTTTGAACATTAGGGGGCTAAATTGTAAACGGCTGGTAGTTTGTGGGGCTTTTTTATATTTTTCCCAAATTAAAATTGTAGTAGCCTCCACCACCGGTTTTTTTAGGCATGAGCATCAAATTTGAGGCATTAGCACCAAATTTGTGAGGCATTAGCACCAAAATTGAGGCATTAGCACCAAATTTAGGATGATCAAATCCATTTTGAGTGATACCATACCTAATGGGTTAACCTTCCACCCTTAGGTTTTAGTTTTGAATCCAAAAATAAATTTTAAAGCATTAGAACTTAACTATTAACTTATAACAATTAATCGGTTGGCAAAAAAAGGTACTACAATTTTATTTTCTCTTAAATCATGTTCTACGTAAGACTGAGAGAACGTCAGGAGAACACTACAGGGAGAACTCCTAGCAAACCCCTTTTGAAAATGTTAATTTTTAAAAACGCAGTTAAACGTTTGACCTTTAAAATTGTACATTTTCAAAATTGCATCTCCTGCCTATGATTTGAAAACGCAAATTTTCTATTTTTATTTTGATAACAAGACTTCTTCTCTATTCATTTCATAAAAATAGAGCATGTTACTCTAACAAAACAATATCATAGATACAATGAGAAATTTTTTCCATCCAAATTTAATCTATGCTTTGTTTAACTTTTTGAATGTCATCGTCCCAATCAATTTTCAGATTTGCAGCATATTCCGGTGAATCGCATCTCTAACTGCCACTCAGTCCATCACAACTTTCTCAACTAGAGAATGATTTCATGGCTTTTCCATCTCCACTAGAAGTGCATTCCCAAATGCAATACCCTTCGCTGTCTCTACAATTAGTGGCCATTCTTTCATATGCTTGATAATTTTTCCGTTATCGGTCAATGATTTACTCACATAAAAGAACTAGAAAGAAATTGAAAGACAAACTGGAGATATAAGACTGTTACTCTTAAGATTTCATGTAAACAAACCCTTAAAACACAATTAAAAGAAAAAAGAAAAAAATTTCACTCCTTAGCTCGCTATTGAAAGCAAATATAGAGAGAAAACAAACAATAACTGCTACATAGCTTCAACATCAATATATTCACCACTTTATTATTTAGAAAAAAAAAAAAGAAAAAAAGAAGAGTTGGGGGAGGAGTGTAAATTTTATATGTTTTCAAATAGCAATATTTTAAAAATTTAATTCTAAACCATTCATTTTTTCTAATTTAGTTTAAAATCACATTTTTTATCTACAAAATCGCAATACCATAATAATAGGGAAAAATATAAAAAAGCTCCCCAAACTATCAGCCTCTTACAATTTAACCTCTTAATGTTCAAAAAGTAATAAAGTAGCCACACAAACTACCAAAATGTAACAAAAAGACTACTTATTTTTTTATATTCTTACAATACCCATATTCTTTTAACAAATAAAATAATTGTAAAAAAAACTAAACAATTTTTAAAAAATACAAAAAAACAAGTAAATACAAAAAAAAAAAAATTTTTTTTTGGAATAAATAAATATTCGCCTATTATTTTTTTTGTTGGGGTTTTTTTACAATTAGTTTAATATTTTATTTGTTAAAAGAATAGGGGTATTATAGGAATAAAAAAAAATAAGTGGCCTTTTTGTTGCATTGTGGTAGTTTGGGAGGCTACTTTATTACTTTTTGAACATTAAAAGGCTAAATTATAAACGGCTGATAGTTTGAAGGGCTTTTTTTATATTTTTTCCATAATAATAATAAAAAATATCTTTTAATTGGTAAGTATACACTATAGTAACCGAATAGAAAAAAAAAAAGAAGCATACTATAGTAACCAGTGAGTAGTAACCGCGAGAAACGCTCTAGTAAGAATCCCCGTAACCCGCCGTAATACGTGCGGTTTTATGCTCGAGCCTTCTTCATCGCAGAAACGTCATCTCCAAGATTCGTTTCGTATACACACATCTCTCTAGAAGAGAATATACTCACACTCGTCCCCTCCTCGTTTGTCCAGCTTTGCATTACCTCGCTATATATCACATCCTCCATCTCCATTCCTGAACAACTGAGCATCTCTCTGAACTTTCTGTGATTGTGA
Organism: Carpinus fangiana; assembly: GCA_006937295.1. NCBI lineage: Eukaryota > Viridiplantae > Streptophyta > Magnoliopsida > Fagales > Betulaceae > Carpinus > Carpinus fangiana. The sequence continues at coordinate 13,104,647 of CM017326.1, forward strand.
GCGTGCTTTTTCTCTAGGAAGAAAATGGTGGTGTTCAAGGTTGTCCGCGTAGAGACCACGCCTATCGATGGCCAAAAGCCTGGAACCTCTGGCCTCCGCAAGAAGGTTCGGTTTCCACTCTTACAATTCAATTTCAATCTTCTGCTTTGTCGTTCCGAATTTCCGTTCGGATCTATTGCGTTTAGTGGATCGATCACTGTTTTGCCTATCTGATCTGTGTTTGATCAAGTTGCTCCGTTTTGATGCCGCGTCTGATTTTTTTTGAAACTTTGTTTTTTATTTAGATTCTCGTTGAACCGGATCTTGTTATGGTTGAGGAAAGATTGCTAATACTTGTTTGGATCAACGAGAGTTATCAGTAGCATGTATGAAAGCAAAGCAAGATTTGAATTTTTGGCCTTCCTAATAGTTTATAGATAAATGATTGTTGATTCTCTGTTTCGCAGATTCAAGAACTATTTTTTCTATCACTTACTTGATTACTACGTATTTATTGATTAATTTGATTGTTTTATTATTATTATTATTATTATAATTATTTTATATGGAGCGGCGTGCTCTCTTGTTGTCTTTGTCTTAGTATGTGGATCTAATGCACAATAGATCTAGTATTTTCATTTTTTTCCCACTTATTGCCTAATTGTCTTCTTTGATTGGTAGATATTTTTCTGTAGTTTTTTGTTTTTTTTTTAAATACTATTGAACTGTCGAAAAAGAAAATTATTTGGCATGTAAATGTTAATTCTTATTGCATTAATCCAAAACCCATTTATGATTTTTTTTTTAAGGAACCACATTGATTTGTTTTTAGGCAATGTCATTATTGCTGAACAGTGAAAACCATGAGATGAGAGATTGTATGCCTGAAAAATAATTAATTATTTTGCGACAGTTTGCTATGATATTTATTTTAGCTTTTCCATTGTTAACTTAGATTAATGTTGGTGAACCTTTTTCAGGTGAAAGTTTTCATACAACCTCATTACTTGGAAAATTTTGTTCAGTCAACATTCAATGCCCTTACTACAGAAAAAGTTAGAGGTACGGATTCTATGTGCTGTGTGGTGGCTTAGTTCTATGTTTAATGAGATGGCTATGTTGCATGGGGAATTTTCATATATCCATTTGCAAAGTTACATGCAATAGTAAGAGGCTTTTCAAGGCCTAGTTTGGGGTTGTTGGCCTGAATGCAAGACTCACCAAAAATTAAAATAAAATTAAAGCACAACCATGAGACTTAATTAACCCCTTAGACGTGCTGTGCACAAAGAGACTCAACTTATATTACCTCCTACACTAGAAAGATGTAAATACTTCCTTCTTAAGTGGTAAATCAAATTTGTTTGCTTTTGTTCATGAAGAAAATGAGTATATTCCATTCAAAAATTAAAGATTCTTAGTCATATCATCCTGCCATCTTAGGTAGGGAATATGACCTATGTTTTTTGGGATCCGTTTGGTGCAGCCGTTTGAAAATGTGCTGTTTTAAGACTTTGCAATTTCAATAATCACGATTGAAAATGTTAGGAGAAAATTTGCCAGAGTGTTGGATAACAGCTATGAGAAAGTGTAGTCGTCCTTTTGTTGAATGTTTGGTTGACATTGGTTTCAAAGTGCTCTTTGGAGGATAAATTATCAAAACAGCTCATAACTTATTGTCTAATAAGTTTTTCTTTGGTTTTCTTTTTTGGCATTATTCTTTTATGGGCTTAACTTGGTCCGTCCTTCTAATATGCGCTTAGCCCCCGCTGGCTTTTCTTTAATTGGAAGAGCATTTGGAAATAAGGCTTCTTTGAGAGCTGCTATCTTTGTTTGTAAATCAATGCTAGGAAGGATCTTGATGTTGGATAAAAAAAGGAAAGTAATTGTAATAATTGTAAAGGAGTGTTGTTGCATGTACAGTTTGAGGGGGGAATTCCTAGATCATTTTCTGCTCTCTTTTGAAGTTGTTGGACTTGTAGGTATCGGTTTTCCATTTTTTGGGGATAGAGTGGGTAAAGTCCTTACGAGTCGCGGAGTTATTGGCTAGTTTGTGAGGCTAACGCTGTCATGGGCTGATATGCTGGTTTCCGTTTCCCTTGGAAGAGTATTTGGTGCACTAAGGTTCCGTTGAGGGTTGCCTTTTTTGGTTGGTTGACGACACTAGGAAAGATCCTTACAATGAACAATCTCTAAAAGCAGCACATCATTGTGGTTGATTGGTGTTGTTTGTGTAAAAAGAACGGAGGAGTTTGTGGGCCATCTTCTGCTTCATTGTGAGGTTGCTAGTGCCATCTAAAATGTTTTCTTTAGTTGATTTGGGTTGTCTTGAGTCATGCTTAGACGAGTAGTTAATTTGTATGCTTGGTGGATTGCTGGCAACACTCGAAGTGTTGTTTGGAAGATGGTGCATTTGTGTCTTTTGTGGTGTTTATGGAGGGAAAGGAATGATAAAAGTTTTGAGGATCGTGAGAGGACATTGGAGGAAATCAAGTCTTTATTTTTTAACACTTTGTATCTTTGAACAACTGTATTTGTTTCTCCTTTGGTGATTAGTTAGCATGATTTTTTTGTTCTTTTTGCCCCTAATAGTTAGGTGGCTCCTCTTATATACTTTTTGTGTACTTGAGGGGTGCCCTATGCTTTTAATGATACTTCAATTACTTATCAAAGAAATGATGGTGTTGCCAGATTGGTAGTCATTGTGATTTAGAAGTATGGAGGATGACTCCCCATTGCATGATGTGGTGTATATGGAGAGAATGCAATTCCCGAAACTATGAAGATTGTGAGAGAACGGTGGTAGAGATAAAAGATATGATGTTCAAAACGCTTTATGGGTATCTGGTTGCTACCAACAGTGCTCGATTTTCTAATTTCCTAAAAATTTTGGATTTGTGTTCTTCATCTATCTAAGTGGGGGGTTCTCTTGTATATTCCTTGTATACTTGAGTTGCGCCCTTTTATGATTTTATTAAGATTGCTTTACTTACCTAAGAGAACACGATTGAACCTTAGACCAATTTACTAGGTGATATTTGAACTCCTTGCCTAGTTCACCCCATAAGAAATCATGTTGAAGCTTCTCAATATGGTTTGCAACACTTGTAGGGAGAGGAAAAAGGGACATGAAGTATGTGGGTAGGTTGGAAAGTGTGCTCTTGATAAGGTTAACCCTACCACCCTTAGACAAATACATCATTTTTCAACTAGCCAAACAGTGCTCTATCTTCTCAATAACACCGTCCCAAATATGCTTGGCCTTATAGGAGGCTCCCAATGGTAGACCAAGATACTTTAAAGGCAAAGAAGAACCCCTACAACCCATAGTACCAGCCAACCCAACCACATTATGAACATTTTCCACAGGAACTAATTCTGACTTTACCAAGTTTATCTTTAGGCCTGAAATAACTTCAAAACTTAAGAATAAGCCCCTAGGTGACAAAGCTGATTTGGATTATCCCCATAGAAAATCAAAGTATCATTAGCAAACAAAAGGTGAGAGATATCAATCCTAGTCCGCATAGAGAAGCCATACAACAAAGTCCCACTAATTGTAGCTTAATCATTCTATCCAACGCTTTCATCACAGTGACAAACACTCCAATTAAGTAACATACAATATAAACGTGAAAATCTACAAATTGGGTTCAAACAAAAACCATAGTTTTATACCCTATTAATATGGTTAAAAAAAATTGAGGAGTGTCGAATATAATTCAAACAAAGCTCATTAGATGTACAATAGCCGTTTTGTCATCACAATATATATTTATTTTTTTAAAAAAAGTTTAAGTGAAACAAAAGGGCATTAATCATACATTATAAAAAGTGATGTGGATGAATAGTGAGACGTTATGTATAAAAACACACATCTTGGAGAAAAAGGAAGACACTAGGTACATAGTATGGAAAATGATGAGGATGAAGAGTGAGACACTTTCCCTGAGATTTGGTATTTGAACAATGGTGGAAGATGGTGATCTCGAGTAATTCTAGAAATTCCTCTTGTATCACTTTTCTATCTCTCAAAAAATAAGGTGGCTTGTAATATATATATATTTTTTTGAAAGGGAAAACATTCTATACTCGTTTATTGATAAAAAGATCGCGAGCAAGAGTTCTTACAAATAGAGCATAAAACTTTGAAGTAAATCATAGCCAAAGCTAAAGTTACAGGCGTCAAAGATACAAACATAATAATCTATCAATCAAGGTCAATCAATGACAACAAAATCTGCTAACCCATTACTAGTTTTTAGGTTTAACAACATATCTGCACTAGACAGACTCAATCCAATGCATAGGTAGCGCTTATTCCTTGGCCTTGAGAGCAAAGAACCCCCATGCCGTAAACTCATCCTCCTTGATCCGAAAGCCAGAATATCGTTCACATCCACAACCCTTGAAGGGTTTGAACCAAAAGCAAATACCCCACAGAGCATCAAGATTCAAACGGGCAGATCAAGAGAGAGGATAGAGCCTTTTTACAAGCAACAAAAATAGATCCGATGAGCACGATGGAGAGGCACGCGTTGAGGTAGATCAGACGGAGGACGGAAGATTGAGCTTTGACAAAACTGATCCAAAGCCAAGCCCGACCCAGAAAACGCGGCAGAGAATGATGGCGGTGAAGGAAAGCGGCACGGTGGAGAAAGGCTAGGCGGGCACAGCAGCAAAGGGAGAAGGGCTACGCTAGAGAACGGAACAAAGGACGGAAAGGGGCAACAGAGAAGGGGAAGAACTGCAAAAGCCAAGGGGGGAGGGAGGAGGCAAAGGAGCTAGGGGCATCAGGTAAATAGGCTCACAAAGCGAAGAGGGCGAGGGGAGGATGGAGGCAGCCAATGGCCATCCCTCATTCCCTAACCTGGGATTTCCTTACCTGTGCAGTGCTCTAAGAGAAGAGCTAGGGTTTTTTTCATTCAAGTTTTGTGAAATTGAATTATTAGAATCGAATTATTTCGAATTTAGGTGGCTTTTAAAATCACCATTTGATCAAAATCCAATAATGAACAATCATAAGCCCAATGGTGATTTTAAGAGTTACATCATTCTTAGAGGGACGCGAGAGACACAAGAGTGATTTCTAGTATTATTTTGGTGATCTCACATGATAGAGTGGACAAGTAGTTGTTGGGAAGGAGTGCAATTGTTGCAGACGAGAGGGAAGGTGATGCAGCGCGACTTAGTGGGCTGCAGCGAAGAACAACAATAAAGTAGCGGATAGGTAATTCTAGATTTTGAGTCTATCAATGATCTAGAATTCTTCTCAAAATATAGAGTCTATCTATTATTTCAAGGAAAATATAAAGAAAACTCACCTATGAGTAATTCTTATTCAACAAAATCAATAATAATCAACAACCGTCTTTTTTGGAGGCTATAAGCATATATTTATAGCCCAAAACCCTAAACCTAATAAAATATGACATAAATACCCCAAAACCCAAAACCTAATAAAATAATAAAATATAGATAATGAAATAAAACATAGGCGGCTACGCGTCTGGACGGGACATCTGGCCGTCCAGACGGGACTCAAGCAAAACATAAATAAAGCATAAAAATAACATAATGTCTGGACAGAGTGCGAACGGCCTCCGAACGTAGTGTTCTGACCCCTTCTCTGGAAAGCTACGCGTCCGGACGGCTAGATCACCGTTCAGACGGACTTCGGTTGTTGGACTGCCGATCTGCATCATCCTCCCCAAGTTGGAGAGAATTCGTCCTCGAATTCCGCCGATTCTTTCCACGGTCCTTTAGATGCCCAATCAACTCATTCCACTCGCCCATCCTCAAGACCAAAACAAAACAACATCCCCCAATAAATGCAACGCTTTTCATCATCGGCATATTTCGAGTATTATATTTGAAGTTATTCACACCAATTTCTTTCACCATGCCAACACCAACGTCAAGATTTTGTTTAGTAAAAGTTGATAGAAAAGTTTTAACCCCAAAAAAATCAACATAATTAATTTTCTCAAGACCCCATTGAGATATTTCACTCTTTGGACTTTCTTCAAACACAAGGTGAACATCATTCCCTTCAACAATATTTATGGTATCAAGAACTAAATTTACCTCCTCCAATAGACCATCTTCGTCAGGATAAATGTCATAGATTGGTGGAGATGCCCAATCTACTGATAAATCTTCATCAATCAATTTGGTTGCGACCAAAGAAACCCGTCGATCTTTAGGTACCTCCTTGAAGTCGACAACCTCTCCAATTGCCGCTACTCGATCCATGAATTCTTCGGGTTGTAGATCCCCTTGGAATTCTGGAATATTGAGTTTGAACCTGTTCACTCACCGAGTGGCATGAGCTTGCGCATGGTGCTGACATTCGTGCGTTCGGCGCTCCGTAGAAGGGTTTCTGGATCCATTCCCCTTGTGACGACACAAGTTGGATATTTGGGTAGGCGAGGTTTTAAGTTGATTCTCCAATGCTGCAAATTGCTCCTCCATGTGTTGTCGAGTTTCAGCGATAAATTTGGCTTTTGCCTCCACAAATCGCAGTATTGGTTGGCGACGACGACTGTTTGGCCCACCACTCATGTGCCACAAACAAATTGCCGGTTGCTTCTTACGTGCTGCCTCCGTGTGCACGTACACCTCGTTCATGTCTGCAAAGCCGTTGCTCCTCCCCATTCATGGAAAGTAATTGAGCTCTGATACCAACTGATGCAGTACGACTTAGTGGGCTACAGCGAAGAACAACAATAAAGTAGCGGATAGGTAATTTTAGATCTTGAGTCTATCAATGATCTAGAATTCTTCGCAAAATATAGAGTCTATCTATTATTTCAAGGAAAATATAAAGAAAACTCACCTATGAGTAATTCTTATTCAACAAAATCAATAATAATCAACAACCGTCTTTTCTGGAGACTATAAGCATATATTTATAGCCTAAAACCCTAAACCTAATAAAATGACATAAATACCCCAAACCCTAAACCTAATAAAATTACAAAATATAGATAATGAAATAAAACATAGGCGGCTACGCGTCTAGACGGGACATCTGGCCGTCCAGACGGGACTCAAGCAAAACATAAATAAAGCATAAAAATAACATAACGTCCGAACGGGGTGCGAATGGCCTCCGAACGGAGCGTTCTGACCCCCTCTTGGGAAAGCTACGCGTCTGGACGGATAGATCACCGTTCGGACGATCTTCGACTATTGGACCACCGATTTGCATCAGAAGGGGAGAGGAGTGTGTTTGGAATTGAAAACTCAGTACCAAACAGACACTTAATAAACAACAGACTTCTATTTATGTGGGCTTTTCCCTACTTAACAAGACGAGAATACAGCATGACCATTCAAATCAGTATCTAAGAGTTCCATATTAATAATAATGCCATCCAAAATTAAAGACTTATTAATGGTTTGCTATGTAAATGGGTCATTACCCTTCAAGCGCTCTCACTTGATTCCCTCAATCTCATCTTTCCGTATCTCCCTTTCCCTCTCAAGAATTATCTTATGGTCATCCCAAAAGAGCAATCATCTTGATTTAAACTAGAGCCCATACCTATACCCAACAGTTTGGTTAATTCAATATCATTATGTAATATAATGCAATAGCATGGGTTTCACAACTCCATACATCTCCCTTTTATAGTATCCTGTATTCCTATAGACAACAATATCATGTTGAATGACATTGTAGTGCTGTAGCACACTCATCTTTTTTCTTTGCTAGTAGCAAGATGCGCACACAATTTCTTCTACAATTTTCCCTTTAAAATGCTCATTTTTTTTAAAAAAAAAAACTTTTATTTTTTATTTTTTATATGGCTTCATCTTGACTAATATAATGGTCTTTCATTTGATAAAATTAACTCTTATGTATATTATGCTATTGTTCATGTAGGTGCTACACTTGTTGTATCTGGTGATGGCCGCTACTACTCAAAAGAGGCTATTCAGGTACATTCTAATCCATATTGAAACTAAATGCGCTTTGTAAATGTGAATTTTGTAAACCACATGAACACCAACATATAGAGGATGGAAGACGTCCAATGTTCACATAATAGGCCAAATAGAGGATGGAAATTTGTTATGGAAGCAAACAAGAACTTGCTTCTGGTTCTTTGATCATAAAGTGCCAGCAAGTTTATATTGTAATTGTCTGGTGAAAAAACAGCATTCTTCTGTGGATCCAAAAATGGTTTAAAATTGAGTCAATGGTCAGTGTGTCCAACTATGGTAAAGGTTCAAAATCTTGTACACTTTTCTGTATGCAGATAGATTTCTACTTACAGCATTCACAGCAAGTTCCCTAAAACTGCTTCCCTTAAATATAGGGAAAAATTCACAAAAATCCACAAAAATACACTTACAGCAGCTTCCCTATATGTTCCCTAAATATTGGTGGGTAATCTAAGACTTTGGTGTGCCAAGGTTATTGCTTGTGTTGTCCTTCACTATGGGTTAAATGGTTTGCTCCTAGGATTGGGCTTGGTGAGGTCTGCAGCTTGTGTCAGTGCTCTGCATCGTCCCAATATTATTTGCTTACGTGGTGTGTGGTGCCTAATGACATTGTCACATCATCTACTTTCTAATCTATTCTGTTAGATGGACAGATCATAACTAAAATGGCTGCAGCAAATGGAGTAAGACGTGTTTGGGTTGGTCAAAATGGATTGCTTTCGACTCCTGCAGTATCAGCTGTTATACGTGAGAGAGTTGGAGTGGATGTTAGTTTTCTTGCTTCAATGCGTACATTTCATTTTTCCCCGTCTGAAAGATATTTGGCAAACTGCTTTGTAATAGTATGTAAACAATAATAGTAGCATTATAATTGTAATTTTTGATAACAGGGATCCAGGGCATCGGGAGCATTTATATTGACTGCAAGTCACAATCCAGGTGGTCCTCATGAGGTATGGCCTAGCTGTTCATATGTTGATAACTTTGGATATGGTTTAGATTGATCATTATTCCTTTTCTGCTTCTCTTGTTCTGCATTAACAAAAAGGGACTATGAACTGACAGCTCAAAGGTCCTGATGGCTGTAATTATTAGGAAACAGTGACTGTAAGTTCTCTTCCCAACTGGGGCAGAGCAAATTTAGTTATCTAGTTGCCTTAGCTTGTCCGAGAGGAACTTGTTTAGTAGAAGAAATGTAACCTGAGCTTGATTACTTTCACATCAGAGTGCATTTCTACCATTTAATGAATGAATTTTGCAGCTGTGAATATGCATTAAAAACATTGCTCTTGCTACTTGCCCATTGGCCTCAGTTAGATATTTTCACCTTTTCTGCTAATGTCTGTCCTTTTACTTCCCAGCCCCATCTCATGCACCATGCCAATTTGACTTAATCATGTAGTGTCAGCATCTAAGCCATGTTCAACCTTGCATGTGCAGTTATTGTTATATGTTTTCCCTTAATTATGTGCCACATAGTTGAAGTTAATGTTACCCATCAAAAGCCTGAATTTAGCCTTTCCTGGGCCCCACTGTTACAGTGGGTATCTCTGCTTGTTGGATTCAATCGTTTTTGCTCACTCATGTAAACCTGCACACTCTCTGGTTTGTTGGACCTAAATAACACTCAGATTTCATGGGGTAAGTTATGACATTATCTGTCTTTGTCCTACTACTTATTCCTAGAAAATGCAGAAGTTCAGAGAATTGCTGATGGTACCTGGAGCTGAACTAGGTGGTAAATAACATGTAGTTACTGAAAAATGGATGCATCAAACGTATCTATTAGATGGGCAAACTATGTGATGCCAAATTAGATTAAAAATATACAACTTTTAATATGCGTATTAAGAATACACAGTTTCTAAGGGGGGAAGAGTGGCGTTGATTAAAAGCACTCTTTCTGATATGCCTACTTATTTGTTATCTTTGTTTCCTATTTTTGCTGATGTGGCCAAGCGTATTGAGAAGATTCAATGTGATTTCCTTTGGGGGGGTTTGAATGATGAGGCCAAGCTTCATTTGGTTGATTGGGCACGGGTTGTTCTCCCATCTCGAAAGGTGGATTAGGAATCCGGAATGTGAGGAAGTTTAATCAAGCTCTTTTGGGAAAATGGTTATGGCGGTATGCTCATGAGGAGGGCGCCTGGTGGAGATCGGTTTTGGTGGCTAAGTTTGGGTCTTCTCGGGGTGGTTGGCGCTCTTGTGTCATTACTGAGTCACATGGGGTGGGGCTTTGGAAGTATAATTGTATGGGGTGACGAAATTTTAAGGGGCACTTTAGATTTGACCCAGGGATTGGATCCAAGATCAGTTTCTGGGAGGATGTTTGGTGTGGGGAGAGAGCTCTCAAAGACACGTTTCCTGGCCTCTTTAGCATTGCCAGACTCAGGGAGGCGTCCATTGTTGATAATGTGGAGCGTTCCAATGGTGCTATCTAGTGGAACATTGTGTTTACTCGTTTGATCCATGACTTGGAGGTGGAGGTTCTGGCCTCGTTCTATAGGTGCTTGTATTCGTATAAGTTTAGAGGGGATGGAGAGGACAAATTGTGGTGGGTTCCTTCGAGAAAAGGTGTTTTTGAGGTGAGCTCGTTCTATCGGGTTCTCTCTTTTCATGGGTTTATCTCCTTTCCTTGGAAAGGCATTTGGAGGACTAAGGCTCCACCTAGAGTGACGTTTTTTGCTTGGACGGCTGCTAGAAGTAAGATTCCCACCATTGACAATCTGCCGGAGATGCATGATCATGGTTAATAGGTGCTAGTTATGTGAGTCAGGTGGGGAATCTGTGGATCATCTTCTTCTTCATTGTGGAGTGGCGAATGCCTTGTGGAACATTATCCTTAGCCGGTTTGGGCTGTGTTGGGTTATGCCAGGCTCAGTTAAGGAGTTATTTGCATGCTGGTGGTCGGGTGGTCGCTCAAGGAGTGCGGTGGTTTGGAAGATGGTTCCCTTATGTCTTATGTGGTGTATTTGGAGGGAACGTAATGCAAGATGCTTTCAAGACTCGTCAAGGTCTTTTGAGGAACTTTTACATTATTTTCTTTTTACTCTTTACACTTGGATAACCGGTTGGCTTGCCCCGACTGTAATTGGTTTCATTGATTTCCTTTCTCGCTTCTCCTCTCCCTCTTAGGCTTCCCCTTGTATACTTTCTGTGTACTTTGGATTGCGCCCCTCTGCTCATTTTATATATATTTTGACTTNGTCTTCTCGGGGTGGTTGGCGCTCTTGTGTCATTACTGAGTCACATGGGGTGGGGCTTTGGAAGTATAATTGTATGGGGTGACGAAATTTTAAGGGGCACTTTAGATTTGACCCAGGGATTGGATCCAAGATCAGTTTCTGGGAGGATGTTTGGTGTGGGGAGAGAGCTCTCAAAGACACGTTTCCTGGCCTCTTTAGCATTGCCAGACTCAGGGAGGCGTCCATTGTTGATAATGTGGAGCGTTCCAATGGTGCTATCTAGTGGAACATTGTGTTTACTCGTTTGATCCATGACTTGGAGGTGGAGGTTCTGGCCTCGTTCTATAGGTGCTTGTATTCGTATAAGTTTAGAGGGGATGGAGAGGACAAATTGTGGTGGGTTCCTTCGAGAAAAGGTGTTTTTGAGGTGAGCTCGTTCTATCGGGTTCTCTCTTTTCATGGGTCTATCTCCTTTCCTTGGAAAGGCATTTGGAGGACTAAGGCTCCGCCTAGAGTGACGTTTTTTGCTTGGACGGCTGTTAGAAGTAAGATTCCCACCATTGACAATCTGCCGGAGAGGCATGATCATGGTTAATAGATGCTAGTTATGTGAGTCGGGTGGGGAATCTGTGGATCATCTTCTTCTTCATTGCGGAGTGGCGAATGCCTTGTGGAACATTATCCTTAGCCGGTTTGGGCTGTGTTGGGTTATGCCAGGCTCGGTTAGGGAGTTATTCGCATGCTGGTGGTCGGGTGGTCGCTCAAGGAGTGCGGTGGTTTGGAAGATGGTTCCCTTATGTTTTATGTGGTGTATTTGGAGGGAACGTAATGCAAGATGCTTTGAAGACTCGTCGAGGTCTTTTGAGGAACTTTTACATTATTTTCTTTTTACTCTTTACACTTGGATAACCGGTTGGCTTGCCCCGACTGTAATTGGTTTCATTGATTTCCTTTCTCGCTTCTCCTCTCCCTGTTAGGCTTCCCCTTGTATACTTTCTGTGTACTTTAGATTGCGCCCCTCTGCTCATTTTATATATATTTTGACTTTTCAAAAAAAAAAAAACCCTTACCTCTCTCTGGTTTATTAAATGTTGCTATGTAAACTTAAGTAATACTTGTTTTTTTTCCTCTTTTCGTTTGTTTCATGATTGCAGGATTTTGGGATTAAATATAACATGGAAAATGGTGGACCTGCTCCGGAGGGAATCACGGATAAGATCTATGAGAACACAAAAACCATTAAGGAATACTTCATTGCAGAAGATCTACCTGATGTATTGCTTGCTTCCTAAGAACCATAAAGTTTTCCTTTCCACCCCCCTTAATGTTGTTATTAGACTTTTGTGTATATTTTCATTGATCATAACTGTCTTAAAATTCACAATATGCATACAGGTGGATATCAGTACAACAGGTGTAACCAGCTTTGGGGGGCCTGAGGGAAAATTTGATGTCGAGGTTTTTGATTCAGCAAGTGATTATGTGAAATTGATGAAGTAAGCATTCTCTACATGATCTCCATTTCTCTTCTTCTGTACTTATATGAGGAACCTAGATTGCAACGTGGTTATTCCATTAACTGCAGTCTCATTATATAATGCTTCTTGCTCCTCAAGCTGTATAATGCATTGCCTCCTAAAGGGAACTATTCCTCAGGAAATGCGCTTGTGTTTTGCAAGAGTTTGTTAATTGATGTCAGTTTTTCTGTCACTCTTTCTGAGAATGTCAGGTCATTATCTATGATTAAGAATGTTTTCAATATATTTTCCATCTTTGAAGTCACACAGTTTCCTCATTTTTTTTCTCCTATTTGAACATTACTCAGTCTTTTCTAAATTTTCCAGGTCAATTTTTGATTTTGAGTTGATTAGGAAGCTAATCTCGTCTCCGAAATTCACATTTTGGTAAGTAGAAAGCTGCTTATTTACAAATTTTGTGCAGAACATTATTTTTTGTTATCGCATATACATGCACACATCTAGATATGTACATATGTGTGTATAAACATACACATATCAGTGTGTGTGCACACACGCACGCATGCATGTGTGTGTAGATACACATATGTATACATGCATTTATTTATGTGTATGCTGAATGTATGCATGGTATGTGCATATATGTATGTTCAGTTTCTGTAAATGTTATGACATATTTGTTGTCATGTTGAAGTTATGATGCACTACATGGAGTAGCAGGAGCTTATGCAAAACGTATTTTTGTGGAAGAGCTTGGTGCACAAGAAAGCTCATTACTGAACTGCACTCCCAAGGTCTACTTAGTTTGTGGAGAGAGCATTCTTTTTCTTTTTTCTTTTTGGAAAAAAAAAAAAAAAAATTCCTGGTATCCTAATAAATGTACCTTTTGCTGGTTCATGCATGACTGACTTAATGGGAACAGGAAGATTTTGGAGGGGGGCATCCAGATCCCAATCTCACTTATGCAAAGGAGTTGGTTGCTCGTATGGGATTGGGAAAATCAAACCCTCAAGATGAAGTCCCTGAATTTGGTGCTGCTGCTGATGGTGATGCTGATCGTAACATGATCCTTGGTAAAAGGTAGCATTTCCCTTGATGTGTTTTTTTAATATGTTATCTTGCTGATAACTACAATGTCAACTTATCTTGCTTTCCTAGGTTCTTTGTTACTCCATCAGATTCTGTTGCCATCATTGCTGCAAATGCTGTTCAAGCCATACCCTACTTCTCTGCTGGTCTAAAGGGAGTTGCCAGGTTCTATATTGTGCTGTTGAGCTTCTAGAATTTCTGAGTGTGTGCAAGTTGGGGTAGTGTTTTACAACGTTGCTTTGTGTTAGATCAGTACATTCAATTGGTGCATACTATGGGACACTTTGTGACGTCTCACATTGCTTGGGTGTGGAAAAAATGATATGTTTATGTGAAATATGCTCTCTCTAAATGGTATGAGGCTTTTGGGGGGTAAACCTAATACTAAAAACCGTGCAGGCCCAAAGCGGACAATATCATATCATTTAGGATGGGGTGTTACACACTTATAAGTTATTGTTTTGTTGGATGCACATAAACACAATTTATTTATACACTAAGAAAATATCATTTAGTATAACATATTAGTACAAGTTTGCGTGTTGCCAGGTTCAAAAGCTGAAGAATTTTGTAAACTTCTATATTAATTTTTTGTAATAGATCGCACATCTTGATAATTGAGATATAGTTAATGCTTATGGTCATTTATTATTTCTTATGAGTTAAGGTTAATCATTCTTTATGGCTAAAATTGTGCAGAAAATGCTGCAGTTCAGACAGTGGTACTGGATTGCTATTTATCTGTCTATTGTTGTTGGGGGTGTTAAAACTAAAATTTATGATGCAATTGACTAGTTACTAATATATTTATCCATATGTAACATACATGTCATTTTCGTATCTTGTAGCATTACCCCGTAGTGCTTGAGATTTTTAATTGTCTATTATGGAATCAAGTTGGTTGGTCAAAAGCTCATTTATCTTATCTTATCTGATATAGTCTTCTGATAAATGAGCTTTTGACCTACCAACTTGATTCCATAATATGTTCGCTCTTGGTGCATTTTATCAAGTTTATGCAACGTACTCCAATGATGCTTTGAAGATATCCTTTATGCTTAGATGTTGTTTTGGAAAACATAAAAATAATATCTTTTTACTTTTCCCCATGTAGGAGCATGCCGACCTCAGCTGCCCTAGATGTTGTTGCTAAACATCTGAATTTAAAATTTTTTGAGGTATTCTTTGTCACTGCCAATTTTTTACTATTGTCTTCCTGTGCTGTTGGTCTTGGAGCATTTATTTTTCTACTCAATGCCAGGTACCCACTGGGTGGAAATTCTTTGGTAATTTAATGGATGCTGGATTATGTTCAGTTTGTGGGGAAGAAAGTTTTGGAACTGGTTGGTAGATGGCATTTCCCTTTACGAAGTAAATCTTTTATCAGTTTGAACAGTCAGACACTCAGATAATGTCTTTCTGTAATCATTTGTTTTTTTCTGTTGACAGGCTCAGACCATATACGTGAAAAGGACGGGATCTGGGCAGTTTTGGCTTGGCTGTCTATACTTGCTCATAAAAATAAGGAAAATTTTGGTGGGGAAAAGCTTGTGACTGTTGAAGACATAGTGCACCAGCATTGGGCTACTTATGGTCGACACTATTACACTCGATATGACTATGAGGTGGGTTTTATCTCATGTTTAGCAATGGGAAATCTTGAATTGTTGTCTAACTTGTTTAAATTGTTTCTTGAAGAATGTGGATGCTGGTGCAGCCAAGGCGTTAATGGCATATTTGGTCAAGCTGCAGTCTTCCCTTTCTGAAGTTAATAAGTATGTTCACTTTGCTACTCTGAAAGACTAATTTCTTGCTAAGTTATACATGCTTCATTAAGTACTGCATCACTTTTTTAGCTAAAAAAAAGCATGCCAATCTGCTCTCTCTNCCGTTCTGGTGCCCATGTAGTTCACCGGTTTTGGTTTTCATAATGGGTTTTTTGAGTTGGTTTTACAAAGCTCGAAAGCTTTCGGTTTAAGAGGGGTGTTCTATGTTGTGTATCATCAAGAGAAGCAGAGGGGTCTCTTGTGCAATGTTCATGGCAGGGTCAGTGTGAAGTGGTTGTTGGTTATTGTGGAGATGCTGGTCTGAGGGGAGGGGTTGAAGGAATTATTTAAATCTTCTAGGGTTGGTAGCATAGCTTTTGTTGCCTAGAGCCAGAGGTGTTCGAATAGTCGTGGTAGGTTCCTATTGTTGACGGAGTATAGGGATGGGTCGGCTTCATTGCCACCTCGGAGGGTCTAGAAGGGGGAGGTGGGAAAAGTTGTGCCGCTAATTTACGCAAGGTGGCTTTTTCGAAGGAAAGTTGTAGTACCGCAGCTGCCTTGGTGGCCATTAGCCGCTCGCTTTGAGTGGTTCTTCACTGGGGCCAGCGTGTAAGGCTACAATGGAGGGTGGAGGGGTAGAGTCAAGGGAAAGTGAGCCCTTAAATATTCACTCTCTCCCAGTAATTGAAGAGCCTATTTTGCTAGTTGCAGAGGCTTCTGATTGGGTGGTTCAGAAAGCCAAGAGCTTCTGTCATATTGTGGGGTTGTCTTGTGAATTGAGGAAGAGTTGTTGGTGCTGCTGATTGCCATTGAAGCGAATAGAACTTGGAATGGACCGGATAGTCCCTCTATTCCTCTTTCCAAGTCTATGAACAGAAGGCATCGTGAGGTGATAAGAGGTTAGCTTGTTCCGTAAATTATGACAGTAAGGGGGGTTAGTCTAGTAGAGGAAAAGCCAAGGGAAGGGGGTATAGCATGCTTTTTGTGAAGCCTATGAGTTTGTTGTGGAATGTGCGAGGGTTAAATGAAGGACAAAAGGTCAAGTGTTAGGAATCTTCTTAGAGAATGGAAGGCAGATATTTTCTATACGTAAGAAACTAAATTGGAGTATGTTTTGCTCAGTCTATAGGGCTGTATTCATGTGGATTGGTGCTATTTGGGTTCTTTAGGGGCTTGAAAAAAATTGAGTGTGTCGGGGCATACTTTCTGGCTTGTAGCTTTAGAAATGTTGATGACAACTTTGAATGGGCTTTCACTGACGTTTATGGGCCCAATGCCGACATTAACAAGAGAGTGCTTCAGGATGAATTGGCTAGACTGCTTAGTTGGTAGAAGGCTCCGTGGTGTATTAGGGGAGATTTTAAATCCGCCTCCTGAGCGAGATATCTAGCAGTTCCCAGTTCGTCCCAAGCTATGTTGGAATTCTCCAAGTTCTTTTTTTGAACAAGGCCTTATGAGCATACCTCTTGTTGGCAGTAGTTTCACGTGGTATAATAACCATGATCCTCTGGTGTGGTTTATAATTGATAGCTATCTTCTCTATTTTAATTGGGAGGCCCACTTTCCTTATTATCTTAGCAAAGGCTCCTTAGAGTTTCATCCGATCACTTTCCTTTATTGCTGGATTGCACTGATGTTGTCAGGAGCATAAATGTTTTAAGAATATGTGGCATAAATATGAGGGATTGGAGGAGCGGGTGAATTAGTGGTGGTCGTCTTATAGTTTTCAAGGATTCCCTACTTTTGTCTTGGCTCGAAAACTACAGGATTTGAAACTCAACTTGAAGAAATGGAATGAGGAGGTGTTTGGCAATGTCGAGATGAGGAAGAAGAATTTTTTGGTTGAAGTCCATGATCTTGAAGCTATTGTAGAAGAACGATTCCTATCAGATGCGAAAATGACAAGAAAGGCTAAGATCACTAGTGATTTGAAAATGACTACTCTTTTGGATGAAGTGAGTTGGAGACAGAAATCAATGACCCTTTGGCTGAGGGACGAAGACTAGAATGCAAATTTTTTCCAACATGTGGCAAATTTGAATAGAAGGAACAACACCATGCGTTCCTTAGTGGTTAACGACTCCATCTTTATAGATTTATTAGAAATAATTGAGCGTATACTAAAACTCATCTCTATTTTGAGTAATTCAGTTGGCAACCTAACTTGGATGGCTCACTTTTAATTCTATTAATGCAGAGGAGGCTACATGGTTGGAAAGAGCTTTTGAGGAGAGTGAGGTCTTTGAGGTGGTGAAAGCTCTAAATGGTGATAAGACCACAAGCCTTGATTATTTTGCTTTGGTTTTCTTCTAGTCTTGTTGGGGGATTCCCAAAGAAGATCCCATGAACGTCTTTCATGAGTTCCATGATGGGGCAAGTTTGAAAGGAGTCTCAATGCCTCGTTTGTTGCCTTTATTCTCCAGAAAGCTGGGGCGTTATGTAAGTGTTGTTTATAAAATCATATCTAAAGTTTTAGCCAACATACTAAAAGCAGTGTTGGAGAAGGTTATTTCCCGGTCTTAGAATGCTTTTTGAGATAAAATAATTCTAGGATCACTAATGAAGCAGAAAAATAACAGAATAGAAAATAACAACCGGTTACACAAGATACCAAAATTTAAGTGGTTTGGCTTAACAAGCCTACATTTACTGGCGGTAGGACTGGAAACGAATAAAGCTATCCGTGAGCTCACTCAGGATTGACTCGATAAAGCTCGACTCGTGCCCGATTCAATTATTAAATGAGCCGCTCGTGGATACGAAACTATACACGATTATTAAACAATACATACTCTTATAAAACTCGGCTCTCTCATTTAAAGTTCTTGAACATACTCGTATAGGGGCTCGACTCGCTTATTAGCGCGACTCATATATATATATAACTTATTAAGTAGTTTATATATTATGAATAGTATTTATGCTTATATAGTATGTAGCATAAATACTAAATATATATAGTTAAAATATTTCAACACCTCATGAGTGCAAATAATTTATTGGGGCTATACCCCCTAGTGAAAAGCCAGTTATTTAACCTGTTTTGTGTAGGGAAACTTTCAATGGTGCATTGTACGGGACAGGGGTTTACTCTGTATGAGTTGATCCGAAGGGCCCTGCCTTAAAGAGGTTCCCCAACATCAAAATATATATATGTATAGTTAAAATATTAATAATGTAGTCATATAGTGTATAACTATTTATAGTTAATTAGTGTATTGTGTGTGTTAAATTAAGTTAACTTATTAGTTAATTGGTTTAGTTATATAATGTGAGAGCTAATTGGTTAATTGTATATATAATAAACTTTTTTTATCAAAGTCAATTTCATATATTAGTAATATTAACCATGTATATTAAACTTTTTTTTGCTACTATTAAATGTTGAGATTAAACTCTTTTTGATTTTTCTTGTATTTGTTTGCGTACAAGTGTCCCACACCAATAAAATAAAATTAAGCACACATCTCTCCCAATAGTAGTTAGCTTGTCCGGTTGTCCCACATGGAAAAAGCAAAAAAACTTTTTCACCTAATTAATATATAAAAAGTATGCAAGCATCTCTTACTGAGCCAAGGCTCTAGTTGTCCCACATGGAAAGAGTAAGGGAAATTCCTTGCCCAACTAATCTATAAAATGAGATTAATGCTTATCCTTTTGAGCCAATCCATGTGTGTGTCATCACACATGCCTACAAAAGTAACTTTGAGTTACAATTACAAAGTTGCCATCAATTTGTTGGTTGGGAAGTAAAACGTTTTTACTAATATATTATTATTATTAAATTTAATTTAATTTGTCTCATTGGGAAGATGAGTCATTTAAGTTATTATTATTATTATTTCAAAAAAGGTTTGCGTTAGCCTAGCTGGCTCAGTTTGCTTACTAGAGCTCACACATGGAATTTTCCTTGGCGAGCCGAGCCAAGCTTAAATTTTGGAGCTTGGCATGAGCTTGGCTCGAGCTCGAGCTTATGAAATTTTTAAATAAGCCGATCTTGGACAGCCATGGCTCGTCTGAGCTTAGCCCGTTTACAAGCCTAACTGGTGGAGATGATCCAGGAGAAATTCACTAACAAAATGATGGAGTACAAACAAAATCACTCAAACCCAAAAGCCCCAATACACTCAAGCTTACAAACACACAAAAAAGAATTAAATACAAAAGAGAAATATTCTCTAAATTCTCTTAGTGCCTTAAGACGCACCAAACTTGTGAGAATACAAAATGAGAACACTCTCAAGTCTGTTTTTCTCTGTTCTCATACGGAGCTGCTGCCCATTCTCTCTCAATTTTTCTCTCTAATCCACAAGCTGCAGCACACTTCTCTTAATAGCTGAATGAGAAGCTATATATAAAAGTAGGCCAAGGCTTCATGGTTAAGGAATTGAATTCTTCCTCTTGAAGAAAGCTGCTGCCCTCTCACTTGGTGAATGGTCAAATGAGTATAACTCATATATGTATATATATATATATAAATGCTACTCGGTCAGGGTGAAGAACTTCACCATGAAGAAAGCAGCATGTGAGACAAAACCAAGTGAGAAAATTAGAAAAGTAAATAATAAAAGGCTGGGGCCCACCATAAGACTTGTGAAATACAAGTCATTATCCAACAATGCTTTTGTCATAGGGGAGAGAGATTGTAGACTCAATCCTTATTTCTAATGAATGTCTCGATAGTAGAATTAGAGGAAGGGTCTCATGTTTGCTTTATAAATTGGTTCTAGAGAAGACTTATGATCATGTTAATTGGGACTTCCTGTTGTATCTATTGAGGAGAGGAGATGTGGTTTCAGGGAGAAATGACAGAATAGCTCACGGAATCTCGACGATGTGTTTTTCTTTCTTGATTAACAGAACTCCATCCAACTTTTTTAATAGTTCCCACAGCCTAAGATAGGGGTTCCTCTATCCTTTTTGTTGTTTGTTGTTGTCATGGAAGCGTTGAGTCGAATGCTGTCCACCATTGTGAATAAGGGTCTCTTATCAGGCTTTTTGGTGGGGTCAAGAAATAATGAAGTGGTTACTTTGTCTCATCTCCTTTTTGCGGACTGAGGCTAATCCCAAGCATCTCTGTAATTTTCTATATCTTCTTATGTTTTGAAGCGGTTTTAGAGTTGAAAATGAACCTGACTAAATCGGAGTTAATAGGGCCCTGTTGGTGCCGTGGATGATATTGGAGGCTTGACCGGTATCCTTGGTTGTAGGGGACACTCTTGACCTATGAAGTTTTCGGGTCTTCCAGTATCTATAAAGGATGAAATGGTAGTATTCAGAGCCAAAGATGAAATGCTCTGAGCTCTTTGTTGTTGATCTCTTTCTTCAAGAACTTCTATTTTTAAGAGATCTCATGTGAGGAGATTCTTCTCTTCGATCATTTGGTTAAGGCTTAATAAGTTGAAAATTGGGACTCCATCAGTGTTTCTCCTATTCGTCATATGAACCAGTGTTGCTGTCCCACAACACAGTACAGCAGGTGACCTGGTTTTCTTTTATTTACGGTCATCAGTCTGAAGAACAGCCTTCTTAATACCTTTTTAGGTCTAAAGAAGGATTCCCTTGATGTTAGCAGTGAAGTGGTCCTGAAGCTTTGCAGCTACTAGGGAGCTATATTTTAATACAGTCATCTATGAGTTGAAGACTGAAATTATGGCGTAGAGTTCAGTTGAAACGGAAATGCAAAACTTTTGTAACAATGAATCTGCAGTAATTATTTGTGCTTATTTTTTTTTATATTCTTTACATCCTTGGCCTTGAATAAGCTGCCATATTTGGGATCATATGCTCAATATTTTGCATCATAAAAGGTTCATGTGTTCATATTGAAGAACTTTAGATGTTCATTCATACAGAATTGTGAAAGGAGTAGGTTCAGATGTGGCAAAAGTTGTCGATGCTGATGAATTCGAGTACAAGGATCCTGTTGACGGCTCCATCTCAAAGCACCAGGGTATACGATATTTGTTTGAGGATGGATCACGATTGGTAAGTTTACCATTTTTTTTTTCTTTCAATAATTCATCTGACGGAACATTGTTGTTACTAGGATCTAATTCATGTAATGGAATTGAACTAATTATAGTAAAAATTGCAGACGTTTTATTTTATGGAGACCAAACAGAATTCTCTTAATAAAGTTGTGACCATGTAAGTATTTGGGTTGAAGCTGAGTGAACTTATTCATACTTCCTGAACACGCTTGCAGGTTTTCCGCCTTTCGGGAACTGGCTCTGAAGGTGCAACCATCCGTCTATACATTGAGCAGTACGAGAAGGATCCATCAAAAACTGGTCGAGATTCTCAAGAAGCACTTGCTCCTCTTGTGAGATATCCCTGCTCCCAACCTCTATCTGATTATCCATGCTTATGTTCAATTATTTAGGCCCAGCCTGACGCATCTAATTACACAGGTTGAGGTTGCTCTGAAGCTTTCCAAGATGCAGGAATTCACCGGCCGCAGTGCCCCTACCGTCATTACATAAATGCAAACAGGGCCATAGTAAGATTGTATCTTGTCTTGATGCTGCGACCTATACGGTCGAAAATTTCTCTGGAATTTTGATACTCCCCCCACCCTTGACAAGTTGGACATAAGTTTATATCATTTTGTAACCTTTTGGATGGGCATAAGAGCATTATGGACTCAAAATACCTGCCTATCTCTTTTTCCTTTTTAATCTTCAAAATAATATGGGTCTGTGTCTGTTACTCGGCCCCTATATCCTAATCTCACGACCTTTACATTTTCTGCAAATTTTGGTTAACTCTGTTTGCGACCTTGAAGCCTGCTCTTTTTTTTCTTTTCTTTTTTTTTTTTTAATTTTTTAATTTTTTGACTCAAAATTATGCACCAAAGATTTACTTTAGGCATATCTAATCTAATATCTAATATCTAATCTAATATATATATGTATATAGTAGAGGAGTTTTAGACTGGAGAGGCTAAGAGCTTGACACGTGGCATTCAAAATTGGGCATTAAAACTTAACATGAAATTGTGCGTTTCAAAACTGGACATTTAAAACAAAACTCCTACTTCATGATCAACCACCCTCTTTTTTCTTTCTTCTTTTTTCTTTTTTTTTTTAAAAAAAAAAAAAAAAAAAAAAACGCAAACAGATTGTACAGTTACAAATGTAAAATCATTCTACCCAAAGAAACCACTAGAACATTTACAATTTGCTTACCATCTCTTCGTTAATGTACTCCGAGTAAGTTTTAAATATTCCTTTTAAAAAATTAGATTAAATTGTGTTAATTATGTTTATATATCATATATTTTCCTTCAATTATTTATGCCTTACGAAATTCCGTTTGCTCTGTTGTTAAGAATTGCTTTCAATTCTTGCACTATGTTCGTTTGCTTAGTTCTTAGAATAATCATATAAAACTCTGAATGCGAAGATGCCCTTCTGTGTTAATGAGAATTTTCCAAACTTTTGTTCTCATTTTTAATAAAAACATTCCGTTTTCTTTTTCTTTTCTTTTCTTTTTTTTTTTAATTATGCCTTAATTCAATTTATTCTATTGTTGAGAATTATTTCTGTTCTTGCACTATGTTTCTTTGCTTAGTTCTTAGAATACTCTTATTGTACAAATACATGAACTCTGAATGCAAAGATGCCCTTTTGTATTAATGAGAATTTTTCAAACTTTTGTTCTCATTTTTAATAAAAACATTCTGTTTTCATTTTTTTTTTTTTCAAAGACGTCTAAAAATTGTTCCCTACAAACACAAAATTCTTTTTAAAACTGTCATTCACAATTTCCTATAGATTGCCTTTGTGCGGTGCAATTTACTTCCACCCTTAATACCAAAAATAAAAAATAAAAAAATAAAAAAAATATCAAATTTTTCCATCCAATGCTAAATGATTTCTTGAATTAATTACTTTTCTGTTTCTATTGCAGTGTTTTGATCACTGTTTTCTTTGTAAATGCTTTTGATATTAATGATTATTAATATCCTTATATATTATTTTTTATTCAAATTGATTATTCTTGAGTATTTTCTTTTACGTTATTATTCAGTGATTTTTTTTTTCTTTTTTCGCATAATGCTTAATTGACAAATGATATTGGCTTTTAAGGTTTCATTCAAACTGAAAAAAAAAATATAAAGAAAAATAGACAATTCTTCTATTTTATCAATATTTTTCATTTTTCATTTTTTTATTTTCTCTTATGTGGTTCTGTATTGCCCTTTATGGTTTTTGTCTTGATTTTCTGTTTTAATTTATATATTTATTCAAATTGATTATTCTTTCTTTTGGAAATTTTGCATTGAATTCAAAGAATTATTTGTGTGAGAGAGTTTCATATCGTTATTTTTGGTACGAGGTATTACGATTTTTTAGTTTACGTTGTTATTGTGTTTTTTTCTAAAAGTTTTTTTTAGAAAAAATAAAAAATAGGATATTGTTTTTCATTGATTAACTCAGAGAGGATAATCTCACGGACACATAAATGGTGAAAATTCATCCAGAGAGATTCTTGTGGGAGGGACAATGCCAATTTTGCTAGCCTATGAGCTACCCTGTTACCTTGGCGGTTTACATGGCTAACCTTCCATTCCAGCAGCTGGTGCAGCATCATCCTTGCATCTTGCATTAAATGCTCGTACCCTAGCTGAACACTCTCTTGCTTTAGGTCGTTAACTACTTCCAAAGAGTCTCCCTCCAGGACAATTTTCCTTAAACTCAGACGATGGCTTAACTCCATTGCCTTCCAGGCCACTAACGCCTTTGTCATGCCTGGGTCAATGATGAACGCCTTAGTTGCACAGAAGGAGGCTAGCAAGACACCTTCGTGATCCCTTATAGCAACCCCATACCCATCTACTGCCGCTTCACATCTAGAGATGCATCCCAGTTTAGTTTGAAAAAATCCACAGGTGGTTCCTGCCACATATGAACTACTTGAGCTCGTGATACTTGCCCTGTGCTTCACCCTTGCTCTGCCTTGTCAAAAGCCTCTATCTGCTCCTTCGCCTTTTGCACCACCGCCGTAGGTGCTGTCAACTCCCCCCCAAAACACAAAGGAATTCTTTCAAAGCCAGAGCAGTCAGGCTACAGTGGCAAAAACTTGGATTTCATTGCTTGCCAGAATTCCTATAGTTTATTGACTATCATTGCAAAATTAGTCTCATCACTTGTACTCTTTTGGAGTGTTTTGGTGCAGTCCATCCATACATCCCTTGTAGAAGTGTAGCTTAAGAGGATGTGCCCCACTGTTTTTGTCTCCAAACTGCATATAGGGCAGAGTGGATCAGAAACAATATGCCTTCTGTGCAGGTTCTCTTTGGTTGGTAGAAGATTGCTATAAGCCTTCGAAACGAATAGTTTCACCACCTGTGGTCCCATTATTCTCCATTCTTTTTTCCAGAAGCTAGTTAGCATGGACTCATTCGAACATGCACCCCCCCCTCCCCCTTCTCTCCTTTATTGATCTGGCTAAGTGATAAGCACTCTTAACCAAGAACTCCCATTTTTAGCTCCTCTCCATACCATTTGATTAGACTATCTTCTCGAGCAAATTGTTATGCTGCAAATAGTGGTTGCCTCCTCCGTAAATACTTCCTTTATCAAGGAATAATTCCACCACTTTGTTGAAGGACCAATAAGAGCACTTACCCTTTCCTCCATGTGAAAAAACCGAACATGAGATTGGACAGTGAAAGTGTGAGGGGAAGGGAGCCACCAATTCCCCCATATTTTGATATGTTGTCCGTTTCCCACCCTCCATGTCAAGTCTTCCTTAAGGAGTGTCATAGAGCTCCATATACTACGCCATGCATATGATGGATTTTGACCCAGTGCAACATCCAAAATAGAGCCCCTTGAATGGTATTTTTCACGAAAAATTCTGGCCGCCAAAGATTGGGGATGCAAGAATAATCTCCATCCCTTCTTCGCCAACAAAGCTCTGTTGAAGTCCTCCAAATCACAATAACCCAATCCCCCTTCTTCTTTTGGCAAACTCAATTTTTCCCAACTCGTCCATGCGGTTTGAGAAAGGTTCTTTGCCCCTACCAAAATCTCGACATCATAGAATTTATCCTTCAGTACAGTGTCTTTGGGAGTTGGAATACACTCATCGTGTATGTTGGGATGGCTTGAATCACCGCCTTCAGAGCACTTCCTTCCCCTCCTGAGATAGAAACCTCTCCTTCCAACCATTCATCCTCTCCCAAATTCTGGTCTGCATGCTTTGAAAGGAACAGATACAAGATCACCCAACTAGGACAGGCATGCCCAAGTACTTTTCAAGCAGGTAGTAGAAGCTATACCTGAAACATTAAGGATTTGAGCCCATATCTCCTCCTTGGCGTTTTTGCTAAAGAAAATAGAGGTTTCTACCCTGAAGCACCTTCGTACACCTCCAAAATCTCTTGAATTTTTTGCCACTCAGTCAGAGTTGCCTTTCAAAAGAGTAGGCTATCATATGCAAAAAAGAGTGGTTTAACTTGGTACCTCCCCTTATTATAGGAAGCCCCGAAATACCGTTAGTTGTTTTGGCTCTATTAAGCAAAGTGCTTAATCCTTCGGCACACAGAATAAAAAGATAAGGTGACAAAGGGTCTCCTTATCTTATTCCTCTAGTTAGTCTATTATAAGAGAGATTTTTAATATTTTTTTTCCTTAAAATACTAAATTGTGTGTTGCACAATAGTTAAGCTGCTTTTCTGGCTAATCCACAAATAATAATAATAATAAAACTAAAACAAATATCAAGAATTCTCTTTCGGACGCAAAAAATCAAGGTGGAAAACTTTCAGAAAAGTCTCCAGTGTTGACTAAACCGAGCACCAAGCTTAATTGGACAATGGACAGATAAGGCCGATTATAACATCATAGGGGGCATTTTTGTCCCTACGATTGTTTCTTCATTTCAAAGTCATTTCTGTAAACTGAATAATAATAATTCCTTAAAAAAAAAAAAAAACCCCTCTTACAAGTGGCCTAAAAGTACTTAGCTGGCCAATAATTTAAAGTTGACGTTAAATAAAGGTTTGAGTTGGGGGTCAATTTGAATTGAAGGCAGTCACAAACAATCACGTTCAATCCCTTTTAAACCGTTACTGCATTGTCATAGCGTACTGATTGGAGCAAGGATGTCCTTTGAATAGCATACCATAACAACTAATTTTTACTGTCATATCATTTTAATTATATTATAATTATAGCCGCCTCCAAGTTTGACAAGTTAAGTGTGACGTGTCGATGTTGGTGGGTGACCACAAGCTTAATTATATTAATTAGTTAATTCATATATATGTGAGATAATGTTGAACATGCCCCATTAGCTTTATATCTCATGGCCTCAGAATCACGAGCCCTACCATGATTAACCAAAAGGAGTATCCGTCAATTCTTTCTTTTTCCTCGAAGATATGACGATCTCAACACACCTGCCCAACAAATAGAGACAACACCCTGCATAAATTCTTACCAATAAAATTTTTATGTTAAAATAAATAAAACGAGTTGTCTTATCTCTTACAAGAAATTAAGCAAGCAATTTTTGATCAGATTGTTTTTGGCAAACTTTAAGTTACTAGGAGCCACATAATTATGCGAAGATTATCTGAAATTAGTTCATTTTTTTTTATCATACCAAAAATTTTGTGTGATAACGAAACCTCGTAATAAAACTTAAGCAAAGGTCAAGAAGATATCGAATTTCGGATAAAGATTCCTTAGAAATTGTAAATTCTCTAATTATAAAATTCGGGGCATTTCTTGTATCAAACGGCTTTAAAAATGTCACATATTAAAAAAGTGACATGATATTGATCATGACATAAAGAAGAAGCATCTTTTCAAAATTGAAAAAATATTTTGAAAGAAAAATGCTATAACATGTCAAATTTTTAATATATGCCATTTTTAAAATATTTTGACGTGAAAATTGACTTAAAAATTACATAATTTGAGAATTTAAAATTTCTTTAAAATTGTAAGAGATACTTGTCCTTACATTTAGCCTAAAAGAATAATAATATAAAAAAATTCCCATTACACAATTCTCAATAAAAGTAAATTATTAATAGAGTTTAATTATTAACATTTTTTGTTTTACTAAGGTTTAAATGATTTTATAAATCATTTAATTTAAAATGAAGGGCCACGATTTTGCAATATGAGAATCTCCAATTTTGAGTAATTGGAGGGAATCTCAATCCTGTTACGAAATCATGGCCCTTCATTTTAAATTCAATGGTCTATAAAATGATAACTGCTTTTATATAATCGAGGTATTAAATTTTGGTTTTAAGCTGGCTTTTGTTTTACTGAAGTTTAAATGAGTTTATAAACTATTAGATTTAAAATGAAGGGTCACAATTTAGAATCTTTAATTTATAAAATTACTCTTAGCTATGTCGACTTTGAAGCTACTTAAACTTGGTGGCTATCTTCAATTTCACTTAGATGAGCGGGTGACGATTCAACATGTGAAGTCAACTTTCAACTTTTGAATTCATCACATCCACACATATAATATCGTCATGTAATTGGATAATGAAAAATTAATAAAAAGATAAACATAATCTTGTGCTTCTATAGCGTTGTCATTTCTATATAGAGTTTGTTGGAGACAAAATTGGTCATTATTTAGTTAATCATTTATTTGGCCCATAACGCATGACATTCTAGGGTGTGGCGACTCGAGGGACGCTTTGTCACAAGTCGGGCCCAGAGGAGCGTCATCAAGCGAGCCCCACATGCACCAATCATTGCCCATCGCAATAACGACTATGCATGTTCGGGACATTTACGTAGCACGTCCCATCCATTTAAAAAGTAAGAGGGCCGTGTCTTTTCACACAGAGTCGGCGCCACTTCCTGGCATAGCCACAACGGACCAATTCCCAAGCATGCACGTGTCATGGTGTGGGCAAACTACGCCTTACGCCAATCCCAAGAATATTGAACATCAGATAGTTGAGAACCACAGAAGACCGTTAGATTATATTATTTTGTAAGCCATGATCCATGCAGAAGCATGTATGTATAAAAAGGGAACAATTTCCTTAATGAGAGCAGGAAGCATATTCATAAAAAAGTTGGTCTTGTTCTTCTTTATTAATAACTATCTTAGACGTAATCGTAAGGCAGTTTCTCCAACCCCGTAGAATCCATTCACCGACTCTCTAAGTGACCAGAAACTATGTCAACAAAGTTCATATATATATATATTAGCGAAATATTATCTACCCTATTTTTTATCTTGTTGGACTGATGTGATGTACCCACTAAGTCCTAGATTTTTTGTTTTTCAAAAAATCTCACATCAATCCAATAAAATGATCGAGAGTGAAATGTGAATATAATACACAATATTAATTACTCTTACATACCATTTAACACGAACGAACTATCAATAAGGGAAGAAAATCTTTATTAATAATAATATTTTATCAACATTACCATTACTATACAACTTGGATAACACGACAATAAAAAACAACATTTGATTATTTATTTAATTTTACAAATACTAATTCAAGAGCTTATTTTCACTACAACATCATTAAGTTGCATAACAATCTAGGTTAATTGCATAACAATCCGATGACCAAAGTTACTACCCCTACTACCATTTATGGCTTCACAAATAGACACCTGCTTCGGCATCTTCCTTTATGTAATCTATATATAAAATGGAAGCCTAGCCAACACATGCAAGTTGACAATTTTATCCAACTTTACGTCACAATCCCATTTACAGATTCATCATAATTCATATATAGACACCCACTATCTTTCCCAAGAAAATGAAAACCCATTTTAACCACTTATCAAAGGCCACTCTGAAATGGCACCCCAGACCCCGAAATCCACGAACCTCCGGCCAAAAAGTTCCCGACGGTAAACTTTCCGGCCTCCGCTGGGCTCGTTATTACGTGATACCCCCCCCACTTGACCCTCCTTGAAGTATCAGCGCCACTCCCACTGTTCATATACTCCCCATAATAAAGCGTATCCAACGCAAAGCTTCCGCTCCATGGTAGCCAACCTGCGGGGTTTATGAAACCGGCCAAATTGCTCTTCATGAACACCGTTCGAGAGTACTTCTGCCACGGCCTCCCCAGATAAGTCTCGACGGAGCTCAAATCCCCTGCCGCCGCGACCCGAGAGTTGTGCACGACGATGCCGGTGTTTTCGTTTGGATCAGTTCTCGCTTGAGCTGTGATGGTGTTTTTCTGGCCGCTCAACGGCTTTCTGACGTAGATGTTGCAGTTCTGGACGACGACGACGCCGTCGCCGAATATGAAGTCTTGGGTGCCGTAAATGTCGCAGTCGCGGTAGAACTGGCGCTGCGAATACACGTACAAGGTGTCTTGGTAGCCCTTGAAGCTGCAGCGATAGAAAACGGATAAATCCCCTCCGGACCGGAGTGCCACGGCTTGGTGGTTTTGCGGTCCGGCCGTGTTCTCAAAGGTTATGTCTCGAGCGACGAACCGGTCCCCGGAGTCGGAAATAGCTGAGAGAAGAGAAATTGTACGGTCAATTTAACACCACCTTTTTTTTTTTTTTCCTTGTTGCTGAAATTTTTGATAAATCATAATTTTCTGAGTAATCTGTGAGTCACCGGTGGTGTTGACCATTAATGAAGGATTCCGTCTCATTTGGCATCATCTTAGCCAATTGAAGGATATATGTACTTGTTTACAAAAAAAAAAGGATATATGTACTTTTGGTGTACTGGTTGTCTGACTTTAACTAGCTAGGACAAAGGAGGGTCATTTTTTATTAAAAAACAAATTGAGTGGCCAAAGCTATATAAAAAAAAATAAAAAAAATTCTAAAATATAATTTTCTGGTGGGACCATCCAACCATCTTCTAGATTTGACCGTTCATAATTTTGATGAAATAACTAAATAAAAAATAATAATTTTTTAATCATATTTCAATTAGAAAAAGTAACATGAAAATCGAAAACATTTCTACATTTACATTATATATGGCCCAGAAATAGTTTTCTAAGCATTGACTTAATTAGCGGCAACGGTCTTTTAAAACGTCCCAAAAATACCAAGATTTCAAAGTTCGAGTCTTTTCTCTTTATTATTTTTTTTTCCATTTTCTCTTTATTATTGAAGACTTGACATTAATTATTACCAAGATTTTAAGTTTCAAACAACTTACCGAAAGTCGCTGATCCAAAAGTCGTCGAGCCACCGTTGGCGTTCTTGCTACCGGTAACAATCGTGGCACCAATTCCGTCGCCAATAATCATTATATTTGACTTCTTAACCTGAACGTTCTCTTTGTAAACTCCCGCTTTCACGTGTATAATAAATCTGCCGCCACCACCCGCCGCCGCCACGGCCTCAGAAATGGTCTTGTAATTTCCAGACCCATCTTGTGCTACCACCGCATTAGCCGTCGGTGCACCCGCCCCCGATGACTGCAGCAGCTTCCTGTCCGCAGCAGAAACCCACGTCGGGAAGCCGTCGGAGAGCAACCGTCGCCGGCCACCATTCCGTTTGCTCTCCGACGCCTTATTAACTGCAAGCACATTGCTTAGAAGTTTCGAAAAGTTGGTTAGCATGTTCGGGAAGGATTGTAAGTTGGACGACATGTCGAGATCGGTAAAACCGTTCCGACATGTTTGTTGGTTGGCAATGGATGCACTTATCCATGTTACAGCATCGGTGGGATTGTTGGAGCCCGAGGAGCGGTTAATCTGGTTAACCGTATCCTCGTACAGCTCCAAACAATCTTTCCACGCTGATTTGGCTTTCGTATTGAATAAAGTGGTGTCCATGGCTGAGATAAGTTGGTGAGCTTCAATAGCCTGATGCATGGTTACCTTGTGGGCCAAGTCAGGAAATTTTAAGTCTGCTCCATCTAGGGTTGATGGAAGAAAGTTGGTGTTAATGAAATGATTGCATATTTCTGGATATGGGGTTTGGTTGCATGATGTAATTGTTGCACCATGCACCGACCTAGGAAATATTAAAACTAGAAGAAGAAATGCACTTAATAAGAAGGCTAATGCGGCAAGCTTCTCCATGGAAAGACCTCAAGGATTTTTTTTTTTTCTTCTTCCTTAATTGGTTTGAATGGATTGAAGATGGGAAGGGAACGTTGTATATATAGGCGTTTCAACATAGGCGAAATGCGTTAGGGTTTTGCTTTCAAAATGGGTTGGGGCCATGCATATGATCATGATATGACGCTTACGTGAAACAAGAATCTTTATCTTCTCGCTTGGTTATTATTATTATTATTCAATAATTATTGAATTTATGGACCATGTTTGTTTTCGAATGGTGACCTACGCTTTTCGTTTATTTATTGCGGATTTTTGAATAATATAAAAATGATGAAGAAAATTAGATGAGTTGATTGAATCAATGTACGTTAATAAGTCATGAGTCTCTTCAGTTGCTTTACTTTTTGGTCTTAGTCGGCTATAACGAACAAGGTTGTGAATTTTCCACGCAGTTGGCTCTCTCAAGCTTTATATATATTTATATATATATAAAGCTTGTGAATTGAAGAGTTTTCTTACTGTATGCAGTAAAGATCATGTACGTACAACGTATTTTAGGCGACCTAGCTCGGTACGTGCAGAAGGAAACAAATAATTTCTTTTCTCGACAAAAAAATATATATATATTATTGAAAAATGCTAAGGGTTCTCTCCATAAGTATTCTCTCGAGTTCTCTTAAACTTACATAAAACATGATTTAAGAAAAAATAAAATTATAGTGGCCTCTACTACCAGTTTTTTTAAGCATTAGCACCAAAATTGAGGCATTAGTACTGAATTTAGGATGATCAAATCCATTTTTTGTGATATCATCCTTAAATGGTTAACCTTCCACTCTTAGGTTTTAGTTTTGAATAAAAAAACAAGTTTTAAAGCATTAGAACCTAAATATTAACTCATAAAAATTAATCTGTTAGCAAAAAAATGGTACTACAATTTTATTTTTTCTTAAATCATGTTTTACATAAGTTTGGAAAGAACCCAAGAAAACATTATAGGAAAAACTCATAGCAAACCCTTATATTATTCAATAATTTGTTAAAGAAGTTAATAATTTGTTTGAGTGCTAAAAAAAGAAATAACAATAAATAAGAGTCAATGAAGGATCTTAAATCACATGTATATATTATATTAGATAGATAAAGATATAGATATAGATATAGCTGATTGCATTAATTGGGGGCGGATGAAGATATTCGGCTTCTTTCACAAACTAATTAACCAAGGTTTCCAAACACACACGGAATGACTCGTGAATAATGGGGTTTGATTACGATGGGATTTGATTTGGTGAACAGCTGTATGGCTTAATGGTAATGGTAATGGTAATGCTCTTATGAAGTGGGAAGCACGGTTGTTACTTGTTGCTTCTTGCCTCTTGGTGTTGGTGGGTTCTCCTGATGCCGCCATGTGGTCCAACACAAACACAACACTAGTTGTCTAGTACTACTACTTGTCCAATTATGTACTTGTTCTTCTGTGTGTTTGCGTGTCGGGTAGCAAATTCTGACATCGCCCACAGTAATATTATTAACTCCTTTTCTGACCATCTTTCTATGATAAGTGGGTTGTTAGGAAAAGAAAAAAAATTAATAATAATAATAATAAATTAAAATAAATAATTGAGTCTTTGTTTTATATTTTTATTAAGGAACCAAATGTTTTTTCTCAATTAGGAAAACTTCGAACTCCTTTTGTTTTAGTTTTTGGCGTGTGTTTATATGATTATTAATTAATTACGTTAAACGGTTGTGGTAAAGAAAAAAGGAGCCGGTGGAACCGACGCCGGCCGGCGTCTTCACTTCAAATGGAAATAAGATGATTATGTTAGTTTTTGGGCTGCACAAGGTGAAAGACGGTTAGAGTGACAAACTGACACTTACCGATAATGCTTCTCCGACGGGATAAGGAAGAGGAGAAATTCTGGGGAATGATAAGGGTTAAGTTTCTCAAGTGGGCTGGCGGCCCTGGGTCTATGGGGCCTTGGGCTTCAAGTAATTCCAGGCCCTAGCTACATGCAAGATCCTATTTCTGAAGTCAAGGTAGACCACACAGGAGATGAATATATATATAGGCCACGACTATTAGTTTCTTACGTGCGTATATAATTGTTACCAAAATTTGAAAAGATCTTCTTTACGTGAGAAACAAACAATTTTGTCGTCTCTAATTTGGAATACGACTGCGAACCTTGGCAAAGAATTAATGCACAATATTGGATCGAGACCGAAACCGTTAAGAGTTAAGTCGTTGGCAAAGAGAGAAAAGTAAAAGTTCAACCAATACTCTACGTACGGATCTCACTTCATCATAAGTTGGATCATGAGTCTCTTTTGGTTTTCCCTATTATTCAATAATATTCTAACAACCAACCAACAAAAACTCTTATGAGTGCATTTGAGATTGCGATTTTGTAAGAATAATTTACGTTTTTAAAAGATATTGTAAAACGTAAGGCATTTACTTAATTTAAAATAGTAAAAAAAAAAATCTGCGATTTCAATAAGCAGGCTAAGGGGTGCTTATTTGAAAAAGTATGAATTTAAACTAAAATCATGAATTCGGGCATAACAAATATTTAATAAACAAGTATTTTTTAGCATATTTTACCAAACACCTTTGCAATATTAGAAAGTAGCAATTTCAAAACGCTATTTTTAAAATCGCACTTACTGAAACCGCAATCCCAAACAACCTTAAAACAATTACCCTACTATTTCGAAAAATTAATAAATTTAATTTAATTTTTTTTTTTTTTAAACCACAATTTTATCTAGTAAGTAAAGTGTTTTTATAAACCATTCACTCTAAGTCGACTGACTTACTTTCTAATTCTCAATATAAAATCCGAATGTTACCGATATCGACAAAGCCGGTAAGTGATTGATCACTCGATCGGTCTAAAAATCAAAATACTAAATATCTATTCGTTAATACTTTTTGAATGATGTTTTTTGTTCGAAGATAGTATTGTGGCGAAACATAAAGGTAAAAACAGTTTTTAATGTTTTACGGGTATTTTGTTCGTTAAAAGAGAATGTTTTTACAAACAAAAGCGTAGCTAATGATAGTCCACATATATATATATATATATATATTTTCAAATTGATATGCACGTTCTTTTTCTTTTTTCATTTTATTATCCATTTTCGTTAATTAGAGAGAGTGATAATTGAGGTAGTGCTTCCTATCGTGATCACCCCGCATTGCTAAGATAGTGCCTCTGGATTATTCTATGGTACGTAGGACCTCCGGCGTGGGTACGTAATATGCTAATATATATTCTATCTTCTTTTTTCGTCGTTTCCTCCGCCGGCGCGTAAGAAAGTAGCAGTGGACCACACACAAGTACTGTATATGCAAAATATTCTCCTGCTTCTTCATTGCTTTCATGATATATGAACCAATTGGCACGCATGTTTCGTCTCAGCATGAAAGCCGGCCACACCACAACATGTCAACAACATTGAAACAATTACATGGCCTGCCATGCATGGGCCAGCCATGGCTGTTGCTATATATTGCTTTCGATCTACTTCTTTGGCCAGGGATCATTATCGGGTGTGTTGAATGAGTCATTTGGGGTTGAATTTTGAATTAAAGATATAAGATGGATTCCCATCTTAGAGTAAGGGAAAGGTAAAGCATCCATGGACATGCACATTTGGACAAATTAGGCCGTCTACTTGAAAAGTACGCAGCCATATTTTGTTTTGGTTCAATGACTATAAGAAAATTCTCAAGTGTTTGGACTTATATTAGTGTGAGAGTTCGATTCTAGAAATGAGAATTAATTCTAGCCCACTCATTTCCTGGTGAGACCAGAGTTCGATGCGGTTTCCATCGTCTCGGCTCTTTCACTATAATCACGTCTGGCTAGAATAGATATATGCAGTTTGTCTCTCACGTCTGTCTTTTTTATTAGGAAAAAAAAAAAGCTTTATTGTACGAACATTAATCATCGAGCTTCCTTGAACTTGTTTGAGTTGTTTCAATAGATGGATGACGTACATGATGACAATTGTAAGAATCACTCTTTGAATTGAAGTTTTTTCAATAATTTATATTTATATTTAATTTTAAGTTTCTTTTTTTTTATATATTTATACTTAATTTTAAAATTTTAAGTTTCTGATATCACATAAAAGAGAAAGAAAATGAAATTAAATATGAACCGTTGAAAACAGAACCTAATTAGCCAACCAATTAATCCTTGGTATTTCAGTATTTGAATTATCATTTTCATATTGTGGGGACTTGGATTGTTTATAAGGTTGATGCAAAGGGTTTTGAGAGCTCAGCATGCAATGTGTCCGTTGTGTATATCTTCTTCTTAATTAGGTGGCTTTATACAAAACTTTCACGTTAAGTTATGATATTAACCCTTTT
Source organism: Carpinus fangiana (assembly GCA_006937295.1). NCBI lineage: Eukaryota > Viridiplantae > Streptophyta > Magnoliopsida > Fagales > Betulaceae > Carpinus > Carpinus fangiana. The sequence goes on from CM017326.1 coordinate 13,140,496, forward strand.
TCTCCATCTTTTTCGTTGTTCCTATCAATAAAGAGAGGTGCCCATCTTTCTAATTAACTACACATTCGGGTACGTTAAAAATTTGATTTAGATTGATATGAAATGTCATTAAATAGATGCCTCATACTTTTCTTTTGGAGATAAAGGGCCTAATTATGTCAAAGCATGGGACCTTAAGAATTATCATCATCATCATCATCATCATATATATATATTATCTAATATTAAGTATATTATTATTATTAGTATTATTATATGAATGTTCTGATGAGTGTTCTCAGAAATAACAGATTAGTAGATATATAAACACAGAAAATAACTAAAACAGAAGAAATTGAATTTCTAAATCCTTTCTAAAATTAAGCTAGTGAGCCTTTCCTGATCAATTATGTGGGAAGACCAAGGTTAAAGGGCATTAGGGTTGACAGTTCTAGCTCATATGATGAACTTTATTTATTTATGGAAGTAAGAAATTGAAACAGAAGGAAGAAAAATAGAGAAAAACTTACGAGGATCCAATTATTGAAATTAAAAAAATAAAAAGAAGAAAAGGTGAAACACATAATTGTAAGTACACGAGTTTACATGGTTTGATCTTTTGGTCTACACCCATAAGCTAAGAAATCAGAAAGCATCATTTGCATTTAAAAATAAAAATGCCATTTATATTTTTTTGGGCTGGAAACTTCATAAAATCTTCTTGAATTTTCATTCGTTTTGATACTATTCCTTAAAGTTTAAAAACTCTTAATTAAAGATATTAAACTTTCAATTTATTTCAATTATCTCATTCCGTTAGGATTTTTTATTATTTTTGTCAAAATACCCCCTTTAAAAAAAAAAATTGCAAAGATGTTGCAAAAGTATTGCAAATATGTTTTTTTTTTTTTTTTTTAAAGTAAAAATAAACCTATGAATCTTTACAATTATTATTTTTGATTTTTTTTTTATAATAAAAACAATGGTACTTTGAGAATTTTGACGGAATGTGATGATTAAAAGAAATTCAAAGTTCGATATCTTTAAGTGAGAGTTTTTGAATTTCGAGAGTATTTTCAAAGCGCGTGAAAGTTCATAAATATTTTGTAAAGTTTCTCCTATGTTTTAATCAAAAGTTCTTCCCAACTCATAATTAGCCCTACTAAGCTTCATCCAAGGAAGGAAGTGGTACTTCAATTCATTGTTTGTTCCACATTTGAAGGCCATTTGTGTAAGGAAGAGTACTTGTAAAAACTCATTTTTCTGCTATTATCCTCAAGTTCCTATCATTCATACCCTAAAATTAATGAAAGAAAGCAAACTTATGAGTGGGCTTTGTACAAGTCTTAATTGAGTGTAACGCTTTTTGGCCCCTTTGAAAGAGACATTGTAACAATATATAGGTCTATCAAGTCTATTACTCCCAACAAAGCAACAAAAGAGAAGAGCACTTTATTAATTCTACTTACTTCTACCTATTGAAAGCTATTGATCATATATTCCAATTTCCATGTAATTGCTTCTTTTCATTGGAGTTCAAAAACAATTCCATTTTCTATGGCGGCCGCACCTTCCCTACCCAATTTGTGTTTTTTTTTTTTTTTTTTTTTTTTGATTTCATACCATAACGGGATGAGAAGCTAGCCAATTTTTCACATAGCTATTGCGAGATTAATCGATGGACGACGGTCAAGCCAAGGCACAACTTTAACTTATTCTCGGGAGTTAAGTCAAGAATATTAATGTGTTTTTGCAAAAGCTTGAGGCTTCTCTGTCTTTAGGTTTGAAATATTAGGAGAGATAAGATCGATAACTATGACATGTGAGACTAATAAGAGTGAGACATGGGTTCGGGGATTTAATCTCTGGCTAGCCCATGCTCTTAACCCAAATGCTTGGGCACAAGTTTTATCCCTCTACCCCATGTTTTAATAAATAAAAAAACTTGACTTGGTTAAATTATATCACCTTAGTGAGGGATCTAAATGAAAAAATAAAACTAGCTCCAAATAGTCCGACTTTCTCAAGTCACTATTTAATTACAATTGATTCCACAAAACAATTATAATTGTACTCTATTTTTTTTTATTAAAACAATTAACCTCTTTGACTTACTTAATATTGACTTTTGATTATTCTGTAAATTCTTTTGTAACAAAATTACGGCCAAAGACGCAGTCACTTAATTATCTACCTCTTTATCGATCCTTGAGTCACTAATTTTATTATTTTTCTTGTACTTGTTATAGCCTTATCACACATAGATATGCCGGTTCTTACAAGATTCAGTATAGTGCTCCTAAGCTTTTAAGCAGATGTGGTCCATCGTCGCACAATCTATTTACTAGTATGAACATGATTAAAAGCAGATAGAGAGATGTATGACTGAGCTGTGCTCATTGAGTGCGAGTAAGAGATGTAGAAGTTTGTGGCAGGCGACTCCCATCATCAAGCAGGAAACCTATCTTGTAGACCAACATTTCATTTTGAACGTTACTCCACAGGACTTGAAAGTGCATTATTATTATGAGTAATAATATTAATCAGGCCAGCGTGAGTGAACAATACTCATGCAGACCTTATTTTAATATTAAAATAAGGTCTGCATGAGTATTGTTCACTCACGCTGGCCTGATTAATATCACTACTCTATTATTATAAGTGAAACTTAATGGAGAATGGAAATAAAAAGTTATCTAGTGCATGTTATTGATATATTGGATTCATTGTAATAATAACATAAACATATGTATCATTAATTTGAATTGGTATATATGTACGTTGCACAATGGTTTGATGGCATTTTCATAATATCACTATTTCCAGGGAGCTTAGGAAAGCTAATTGCATAATGGTTTAATTTGATTATTTTGAAAATATTTTTTGGCTCTTGGCATGTACGGAAAATTGCGAATTATATATATTAAATTTCAAATTATGATAACGTCATGATCGGGTCCAAGACCTAATCAGGGTCCCGATGAAGTTCCGGTGGTGGTTCAATTGTCCTAGCAAGTCCCAACTGGTCCCAGTGGTGTTCTGATGAGAGAGAGAGAGAGAGAGAGAGAGAGAGATTAATTATTGTATAATGACTATATTTTGTAAGTCATGTAATTATAATGGCTATTTTGTATCGTAGTGATTCTGACCCCTTAATGGGTCCAACAATAATTGGGTGGGCATATCTTCAAGCAGTAATCTGGTTGGATAGGATTGAGTTTTGAAAAGGTTGATGTTAGAAGTGGGAATAGAATATAGAATCTCATAAATCATTACTTGAAAAGATTATTGAAGGTGGCTTGGGAGAAACATGACTTGATATACTTGTTAAAACTCTATATTTAATTACTTGTAATTTTTTTTATAAAAGAAACATATTTGATTCTCGACACTAAAGTGAAATAAAAAAATTAAAAAAAAAAAAAAAAAAATTCAACAGCAATATAATTGTCGTCATAAGCAAACTTTTCACTCGGGGATTTGGTTTCACTAACTATTAGAGAGGAAAAAGAAAATTAATATTCACCACCCAAATAATATATACCTCATTGTTTTTTATATCATTTTTTGACATGTCCGCACAAGAGGAGGGAAGGGGATTCGAACTAATGACCTCCGCTTCATTAGGCGTAGTCCCAGCCGATTGAGCTACCTCTTGAAGACATTGTTTTTTATATCATAAACAAATAATTGTTACGTCTAAAATTTTATTTATTATCATTATTATTAATGCTTACTATTGAATTTGTTGTAACTATTACTACTACTATTATTATTACTATTATTGAAAAATGCTATGCAGTAACAAAACACAGTTTATGCGAAATTGACAGATAATAAATAACATGCAAGCAATCATCAAAATATAAAAGTTAGACACAAAGATTTTGGTGACGAAGAAAAAACCTTTTAGAAACCGTTCTAAAAATAAAACCTCTTCGGGGCAGCCAAATCCAGGAAATCACTATCAAAAGATTATCCATAGATTACAGACACTAAGAACACTTACAAACTGATGCAAGACCTTGACTCTGTAAGATCGACAAGCCTCCAACTTGTCTTTTCGCTCACAATCTTCTTCAACGTGATTCTCCTTTACCGGACCCTTTCGATAGACTTCTCAATGATGCTCACAATCAAACTAATAAAGATTCTCTAAGACGAACAACAAGGCTCACAATAATCTCTCTAAGCATAGCCTCTCACGAACTCTCTAGGGTGAAAATTCATTCATCTTTCTTTCTATAGAGGTATATTTATAATAGCTCCATCATCCTTAGACCTAGGAAACAATTTATATTTATTTAAAACTGTTACAAGTATGTGGCATCCGGACGGGAACATGTGTTGTCTAGACAGAACAACAAAACACAACCAAAATATGTTTTTAACACATGGTCGTTTGCAATCTCGTCCGAACAAGATTGCACATAAGCCCTTTTGTAGTCTTCTATTTATGGCCCGTTTTAACCTAATAAAAATTAGAATTAGCTGAACCTTGTGAAATATGACTTTGTAGATATTTGAGTAATCTTTTTAACGTCGTAAAGATAGCTCCAATTAGAGGGGTAGAACTCTAGATATGACATTTTTAGTAAAAGTCGTTAGACGAAAAAATATAGGCGTCTGGATGAGGTTCAGATGAGACTGCAAATGAGGCTCTCGAAAATTCTTGTTTATCGAGCTCGTTCGGACGGGCTTGCAAACGAGATTGCAGACGAGACTCTTGGGAAAAATAGAAATTTTCAAGTGTTTGGACGACATTTCTTCTCATCTGAACGGCAACACTTTTTATCACCATTTTGTTTACCGAATTACGCCAACAAAACTTACAAACTCCCCCTTTAGCAATTCGGTGACAAAATCAATCGAACGAGTCATCCATCATTTTCCCAATTTTTACTCCCAATTTTTGTTACAAATTGACAAAATGAATCATATTTGTTGAAACACTCAACAAAACTCATCAAAACATACGTGGAATAGGAAAAACGTAAACACAACTCATGATCACAAATAGGAAAATGCATAAAGATAAAGCAAGATCATGAATTATAGAAACTCCCCCTCAATATATGACTCAAAAATTAACAAGAAACTGGAAATCAAACCATGTTTCTCCCCCTCAAAAATCAAATAAACACATATGATACACACATTAAAAACTCATGTATTTTAGCAATGAATATCCCAAACATGCTTCAAATATGCAAAATATACATGAGATTAGAAAAGGCAAGAAATTGATATTGCTTAACCCAAGCCAAAGAAAAATGTTTCATTCAACCCATGCTTGTGTGTTGTGTGTGTAAGCCATCCATATAGAAGAACTTCCATCTTACAAAAGAGGAGTACATTTCACCACCATGAGGTTTTGACAAGTATATCAACTCAAAAGTCAAACCTTATCATATTAGGGCCTAACTACTACTCTCGTCCTATACATTCCTCTTTGTAAACAACAATTGCACAAGTTTGGCATAGTGAAATAAATTTTTTTTTAGAATATGATGTTTTGATTTTATTTGTTTCATTATTTTGTTTCTTTTTCTCTTTGAGAAAGTGTCCTTAAACTTTCGGTGCTTATTACAAAAGGAAGAATGCAGGAATTTTTTAAGCCTTAGGTTCAACTAGCAAATGGTCAATTTGAAAAAATATGACTAATCAGAAACCTCATATTTTTACATAACATATCTCACCAAAAAAAAAAAAATCAATTTAAGCCAGAGATAAAGCATAGACAAAACGTACTACATAAGCTCAGGCTTTAGGTAACCACAAGAACAAGTCCATTGAACAAAAGTTCATCTCATGCATATTAAGAACATTCCATGACGCAAGGGATTAAATCCATAAAGGCAACATGAGAAATTAATGGACTATCTAGGTGCATAAGACAAAAGAAGAAGAAAAAAAAAAAAAAACCAACTAAAAATATTTTTGCCCTTTTGAAATTTTTAACAACAAAAAAATGCACACACAAAAAAATTAAACAAAACAAAAATAGCATGCTTTAGGAAATGCAAAGATAAACAAGAAAAACATTCCTAGGCATGTTATTGACTCACCTAACATAAGGTGAGTTCACTACCACTCCCCCTCAAGAGGTGAATGGTTTCATCCTTCCTAACCTAAATAGCACTCATTTCATCATCATGACCAAACCCTCACAATCTTTCCTAGAAACAAAATTTTTATTTTTCTGCACATGAGGTTTTAAATTAAAACAATGGGGTCGAATGTGACCCACTTTTTCATAGTGATGATATGTAGGCACAAACCTTTGAGAAGGTAATTTCCTAGGAGGATGCACGACTCTAGGCTTAAGGTAAGATGCATGAGGCACAATGGAATTTTTCTTACCTTTTTTACCTTAACGAGTCAGAGCAACTGCTGGCTTTCCTTCACTTGAAGATTCTTCTACTTTAACTGGTTTAACAAAAATAATCTCTGAAGTAGAAGCACAGTTAGAAGATAAAGAGGCAGTTTTATCAAATCCTAAATCAGATATGTCACTAGAAAGATTCTGAACATGCAACATTTGATTAAGCTTTTCACTAGAGAAAGTATTCAAGTGATTTCTAGTTTCAATTAGATAATTTTGAAGTGATTTATTCTTAGCAATTAACACATGGTTTTAAGATTTAAGATTATTGCAAATAGCATGCGAATCACTCAAATATTTCAACAAATTATCCCTTTCAAGTTCAAGATTCTTAACATCCTTAACAATTTTCAGGTTAGTATTTCTAAGAGTAGAAAATTTTTCCGTCAAATTGTCAAATGATTTTTGAAGATCACTAACCCTATTAGATTCATTATCATACTGAACATTTGATTGTTTAGAATCATCAAATTCATAGGACGCAACAAAGGCTACATAATTAGGAGAATCATCTAGGACTTCCTTATCAGTGTCACTTAAGGTAATATTGTAGGCATTTTGCTTGTTAGGCTTATTACTCTTGAGGTTTCCACAATCCTTGCGAACATGAACATGACCATAACCAGAACACTCATAACATTTTGGACCACATGGGTCTCTTTCATTCCTATCTTAAGTACTCTCTTTTGGTTTTCCAAATCTCTTGGAAATTTTATGTTCATTCCTATAAAACCTTCTAGCTATATATGAAGGCAAGTTCCTCTTCATCTAGTGAGTCCTCATCAGATAACTCATCAGAATTCTTCTTAAGAGTTCTAAGGGCAAGACCCTTATCTTTCCTAGGTTGAGGCAAAGAAAACTCATAAGTTTGAAAGGCACCAACCAACTCTTCTACCTTCATGGTATTAAGATCAGTACATGACTCAATAGCAATAGTCTTCATTCTGAATCTTTTAGGGAGTGATCTCATAACTTTTCTAATCAGATAACTCATTTGGTGGGTCCTATGAAAGCAAGTTCCTCTTCATCTGGTGAGTCCTCATCAAATAACTCATCAGAGTTCTTCTTAAGAGTTCTAAAGGTAAGATCCTTATTTTTCCTAGGTATTTCATAACTTTTGATCACCAACTAACTCTTCTTAAGAGTTCTAAAGGCATTTTTGATCACCAACTAACTCTTCTACCTTCATGGTATTAAGATCAGTACATGACTCAATATCAGTAGTCTTCATTCTGAATCTTTTAGGGAGTGATCTCATAACTTTTCTAATAAGCTTAGTGTCATAAACTTTCTTTCCTAGATTTATCATGAAATTTCTAATTTCATTAAGTTTATCGAAAAACTCATTGAATGTCTCATCCTCTAACATTTTAATATCCACAAATTGAGAAACTAACATTTGAAGTTTTGAAGCTTTAACAAGATTAGTTCCTTTATATGTAGTTTCTAGGATCTCCCATGCATCTTTGGCATTATCACAATTTGAAATTCTACAAAACTCAATTTGTGAAATTGCCAAGCATAGAGCATTCATAACTTTGTCATTCTCTAGGCAGAGTGTTAAGAGTTTGAGACATTTTAAACATGAGATCACACTCAGAAAATTAATCCTTCACAGAGTGAACCCGCTCTAATACCAATTGAAAAATACTATGCAGTAATAAAACACAATTTATGTGAAATTAAAAGATATTAAACAACATGCAAGCAACCACCAAAATATGAAAATCAGACACAAATATTTTTATAACAAAAAGTAAACCTTTTAGAAATCGTTCTAAAAATAAAACCTCTCCGGAGCAGCCAAACCTAGTAAATCACTATCAAAAGATTATCTATAGATTACAGACACTAAGAACACTTACAAACTGATGCAAGACCTTGACTCTATAAGATCAACAAGCCTCCAACTCGTCTCCCCGCTCACAATCTTCTTCAACGTAATTCTTCTTTACCCTTCCAATAAACTTCTCAATGACACTCACAATCAAACTAACAAAGATCCTCTAAGAGGAACAACAAGGCTCACAATAATCTCTCTAAGCACAGCCTCTCACGAACTCTCTGGGGGTGAAAATTTGTTCCCCTCTCTTTCTATAGAGGTTTATTTTTAATAGCTCCATCATCCCTAGACCTAGGAAATAGTTTATATTCATTTAAAATTGTTACAAGTACGCGGCGTCCAGACGGGAACATGTGCCGTCCAGACATGGCAACAAAACACGGCCAGAAGATGTTTTTAACATATGGTCGTTTGTAATCTCGTCCAAACGAGATTGCACACGAGCCATTCTGCAGTCTTCTCTTAATGGTCGTTTTGACCTAGTAAACATTAGAATTAACTAAACCTTGTGAAACATGACTTTGTAGGTATTTGAGTTATCTTTTGAATGCCTCAAAGCTAACTCCAATCAAAGGCCTAGAACTCTAAATATGTCCTCTTTAGTAAAAGTCGTTAGGTGAAAAAACATAGGCGTCTGGACGAGATTCAGACGAGGCTCTCGAGAAAAATAGAATTCTTCAAGCGTTCGGACGACCTTTCTTCTCGTGCGAACGGCGGCACTTTTGATCACCATTTTGCTTATTGAATGACGCCAACAAGAACTTACAATTATTATTATTGTTATTGTTACTGTTATTATTAATTATTCTATGGGGCTCTCATTAAAAGGAATAGACACCAACATAATTTAGTTTTGTGAAGTAATCAGTACCATGCTGGAAAAGCAATTGTCTTTGGGTAAAGTTCATATTCCCTCCCCCTCTAACTACCACCCAATTGATAATGTATCTCCCAAACTTTCAATTATGATAATGTCCCCCTCAAACTACCAAAACATTGTCAATGTCCCCCCTAAAGCTAGCAAAAAGATTAAAATGCCCCTATATATTTCTCAATAAGACAAAAATACCCCTATAAACTCAAAAAAAAAAATTGTTTTTTTATTTTTTTTAAAACGAAAAATTTTAATTTAAAATGAACAATTTTTTTTTTTTTTTTATAAACTATATATATATTTTTAACGAATTTTTTTTACACAATTTTTTTTTAAAATTATTTATTTAAAACGGAAATTTTTATTTAAAAGATTTTTTTTTCATTCTTTTTTAGAAAAAAAAAAAATTTAATTTCCTTACACGAAAATTGTTATTTTTTTTAAACATAAATTTTTATTTTAAAAAAATTATAAAACAAAGAAAAATCAATTTTTATAAATTTAAAAAAAAAATTGAAAATTGAAAATTTTTTCTTATACAAAGGATTTTTTTTAATTTTTTTTTTAATTTTCCACCCTTTGGATTTTTTAATTTTGTTTTAGTTTTATGCTTTTTTCTAGAAGTTTTAGTTGTTTTTTTTTTTATTGAGGGTAGTTTCGTCATTGGGGGAGAACATTGACAATTTTTGGTAGTTTGGGGGGGACATTGTCACAATTTAAAGTTTAGGGTGGACATTGTCAATTTGATGGTAGTTTGAGAGGGGTATGTGAATTTTTCCCTATTTATTTATTTGGGAAAAGTTGTTGCCTCGTCTAATTATCATGCTATTTAAGATAAAATAGAATTGTCATCGTTATATATATATATTGCCACCCCCCCTTCCCAGAACGCCGTAACTACAGGGGAGGATGGATGGCCTCCGCCATCCCTTCTCCCCACGTCCCTTTCGCACCGGGCTCTAGTAGTTTACTTGATGTCCCTAGACCCGGTACCCCCCGTCCCTTTTCCTCTTCTCCCGCCTCCTCCATCCCGGTTTTTGTTTTGGTGTTTTGCTGTATTACTTTTCTGTCTGTTTCTGTATTTTTTGGGGTTTTTTTGTAGTTTTTGTCGATCTTCTCCACGCCGGTTTCGCTGCCCTCCATCCATTGCTGGGCTTTTTTCGTGCCCCCACGGCGACAAGCTTCCATCGTGCTCTTCTTTGTACGGGGTCAACGTACACGCGATCAGTTTCTTTCCCTGTATTTCTTTTTGCTTGTATTCAGTTCTGTTACTTTTCTTTTCCCTGTATTTCATTTTTTATTTGCTTGTAATAATGCTCTGGCCTAGATGGTTTAATTGGATCTCCTTTGATCCTAACTTGTGTGTCGTGGATGTGTATGTTACCCTGTCTTTCGGGTTGAGAAGGAAAAATGATCCAAACTTCTGTGTCATAGATGAATGTGTATCCTGACTAAACTGTCGAGGAGGATGAGTAGCGGCATAAGAGGGTTTACCTCTTAGGGTCGTGGAATAAACGCTTCCTGTGTAGTTGATGACGTCTGCTTGGTTCAATAGTCTTTGAACCTGTCAAGCAGATTTAAATGTTTATCCTGCTATTTTAGTCATGGGGTAGCGGATGTGTTTTCGAATTTTGTTGATTGGTTGGCCTTTGTTGTTTGGTTTGTATGAGATTCTGCCTGTGACTTTGTAGCTTAGGTTACGGTTACTTCAAGGCTTGCCCTGTGATTGTAAAAGCTTTCTCTCTTGAGTTCTATGGAATAAGAATGAGTTATTTTCAATATATATATATATATATATATGGATAGAATTGTCATCGTTATAGAGGAAAGATTCGGGCACCTAATATTTGTTTCCAGCAGCTTTGGGCGAAGCCCGCGACTAAACCAGTCCATGCTGAGATGAGTGCGAATCATGGGTAGAAGTTTACTGGCCCATATGATATTTTGTTGATGCATGTCACGTATGATATGATGGTATTTCCATGTTATGTTGGGCATAGCTCGTGCTTGGTCTGGTACGACTGATAAAGTATGGGCCTAAATGATATGTTAGGCCCAAGGTAGAGAGACCCTTTTCGGCTAACCAGTGCAAAGCAAACTGTTACTTACGATTCATACCATAATATTGGGCCCAAATCAACCTTAGCAAAATATCTGAATACCATATGGGCTGTGGCTGAAATTCATTTTTAATTGAGCCCATATGAATTGTTTTTCATATTTAATCCAATTAGAATTATAGCATTGTTTGTTTCACATAAATCATGAAATCATATTAACGTATAACCATCATCAGAGATTCAGAGGCTCTGGCATCGCTTCCTTTAGAATACTGGTTGGGGATAAGACCCCAAAGGGCCTTGGCGATTTTGCCCCAACTCCCTTCATCCATGGAGAAGGTGCCCCTCACCACGCTACTCTCTTCCTTTATTATTATTTTTTTAAAGCAAATAAGGATAGGGCACAAGGAATCAAAAAACTGAAAGAGGGTTGGACTCTCCAACAATAAATCTAAAATAGAAAATACAAACAAATAGGAAACGAGCCAAAAAATGGTCCGGTCCTCTGAATCTTGGTCAACAGACCAAGAAAGGGCACCATCAAAGTGGTGTTTGAAGCAAGCCAAAGAGTTGACCATCTTTGAAACAACAACACCCACCAAAAGGAGGCTGTTGAAGGAGAGGCACTGAATTCCCATTTGGATCCGTTTCAAAGGAGTAACGATCTCTAGTTGATGAAACAATCTCCACAAAAAGATCATACTAGAGTACCTATGGGAGATTAAAACCTACAAAAGGACAGACATAGATACAAGACATAAAACATAACAAAATACAAGAAAGTAAGCAAAAAGCCCTCAACATCAGCAACAATGGAGGAGTTAGAATCTTGGCCGGCGTGTGTAAGCCATTCATTGGCGTGTGATGAACACACACCGGTTATGAAGACTGGAAGGCAAAAATCAGAGGAACAAAACACCACAATACACGACAGGGGCGGAGCTAGGTGGGCGAAGGAGAGTGGACTGTTTATACACTAAAATTGATATCCACATCCACATATGTAAATAGTGACTTTTACAATTGTATTCACATTAGTACGTATGTGTAAATAATAGATAGCAGATAGTGGATAATTGCGGAAGGTTTGCCTATTTGATTTGCACAATGAAGAGAAGAAAATTTTCACTCTGTATTTGTCATTGGTATTCACTCTAACAATGTTTTTACCTGCAAAAATTTGCTACAAACAAAACTTTAGTAATTTTTTATTTTTATTTTTATTTGTTAACAACAAAGAAATGTGTGTTTTTTGGCACAAATTTGCATGAAATCGAAATGGAATTGTTGGACAAGCTAAAAGCTAAAAATAAATAAATAAGAATTCAACCAATTAACTTTGAGTTCTTCCCAACTTGGTGAAATATTTTAAGATATATAAGTGAGAGCATGAATACAAAAATATATTAAGATTGAGGATTGAATTAATATATAAAAAATAAAATTAGTATTATCCATTAAGTGTTAACAAAAAAAATAGACAAAATCAAAGAAACAATATAATTGTTTATTAATATATTTTCAATTTTCAATTTTCAACTCAAACACGTACATGTCAAAATGGAATTCGACATTTTGCTGTAAACGTGGCATTTTAGCTCCTACATTGCTGCCCTTGTTGCATTAAAAACTGATTTACGTTACTTCTGGAGGCTATTGCTCATGCTTAATGTTTTTAATAACATATCTGAGTTGTTGCTTATGATAGATTTGAGTTATTTAAAGTTTGGGTACACAATGATTTTTGTTAAAATAAGGCCAAGGGCCAAGCCTTCCATTATTATTATTATTATTATTTTGGGTAGGACCAGACTTAATTATTTTGGCCCAAATATACTGATTTAGATATTTATTTACTATATTAAATAAAATTCTCAAGTTCCTTAGAGGTAGCTCAATTGGCTGGGACCACGCCTAATGAAGCAGAGGTTATTAGCTAGTTCAAATTCTCCTCTCCTCTTTTGTGTGAAAATTTAAAAAAAAAAAAAATCAAAAGTGGATCGGAGGAATTAACCGGCTGTCTCCAATTATCATGTTTTGAGAGGGGTTTTTTTTTTTTCTAAATAAATAGGAAAAAAGGTTACATAGAAGAATATTTTTTTTAGAGCTTTAAATGTAATTAGTGGCGACCACAAATTAGAAGAGAAAATCCAAGAAAGTGGTTAGTACGTATATAAGACTACCTTTAATGACAGAAAACTAAACCTTCTTTTTTTTTTTATGGAAAATTCCCATTTTCTGCAGTTTAAAGCTGAATTTATCTGGTGTAACAAAACAAATGTATCAGCTTTGCAGCCTCTATATGACCATATGCATTAATGTAACCTTTTTGGGACCTATTTTTGATCAAGCAAACTCTGACAGAACTTTATATATATGTTGAACCCTTTTGTCTTCTGGTGCATTTTGAATCCATGACACAAGGGTTTTGTCTACATTAACAAGACACTTTTGGTCTACTAATCTACACGTAAATTAGTTATCAGTATATGATGATTAATTTGATGCGCGCATGGCGATCGAGGTTGTCATTTTCCTAGCCCCTCCACCCCCCAGTACCCCAAAAAATAGTATGTCCGTGGACCATGTATGGCCAGAAGAAAAACAGCTCAGGGAGAAATTAAAGTATGGGCATAAACAAGAACCATCCGTTTGCTGATCTATTTATCATCAAGAAGGAGATTCCTATGGATGGGGACCCATGGATTTAAATTTCTGCATCTCGTGACCCGAAAGCGAGGTGTTATTGCTGCATGAATAGAAGTCTCGTGTACTTTAACTTATCCGATAGTGTCAAATTCTTTTCAGCAATTCTAGTCGTTTTATTTCACATGCAGCTCGAATCCAAACATCATGTCTGCCAAACAATTCCCAACATTATGCACCAACAGACTGTTTGTCACCCGTTGGTTTAATAATGCATGTGCAGTGCTGTTCACCTATCCCCGCCCCCATTGAATTGTCACTTTGAGACTTCATTTAATTTTAGGTTTATTTATAGCATTTCCCTCTCTCTCTCATTATTGGACGGTTCAGCTGATCTGTATGTCCCCATGTGAATATTGGGCTTGAAAATACATATACTTGCTCTCTCATTTCTTTTCTCAACTCCGTACGTAAGAGCCTTATGTAGAATGAAGTAAGAATATTAGTTTAGAGTTAATATTATTTTGTAATGGTTTTTAATATTTAATTTATGTTTTTAGAGTCTGTATTTAACAATGGGCTTGGCTCAAAAGTCAGTCGCATTAAGTTTCAATTGTATTTGACAAACGATGATTGAGAAATAAACAGTTATTTTGTTCTATGAGATTTGTGATTACTCTTTTATGTTGTAATACTCTACGTTCCTAGTTAGACGCTCGTTTTATCCAATTGATGAGACGCCCAATCCTTTATCTTTATTTTATTCTTCATCTGTGCTGAGTCCTATAGCCGGTTTGGAATTGTGTTGAAAAATATATTACTTTTATATTCAAAATGAGATTTTGAGGAAAAACTTTATTTTCAAACTTTTTTCTAAAAATGAGTTTTGGGTTTTTTTTTAGAACAAAAGAAGTTCAATATATATACTTTGAGTTTTTCACCAAATAGAGATTCGATCATTTTTATTGTTGTACAGCTTTCGGTGTACTAAAAATACTTGTTAAGTTTTATTATGCAATTTCAAACAAAAATGATACATCAAACCATGATGAGATTTGAAGATATTTATTTGATAGAATTATACTAAGAATTCTAAAGAATTTGAATCCGTAGAAAACATGTTTTCTACTCGGTCGAAACCTAAGCTTCCTTTGCTTAATTAGAGCGACAGCCTAGAGAAATGCCCCCACCAATTCATCTCATCATATTGAGCTCGGAAAAGTAGGTAAGTGTGATTTTAAATGACAACTACTTTGAAAGAGCAATATATACATGCAAGAGAAAGGGAGAGGGAACAACAGACAAAAAGAGAGACAAGAGTACAAGAAGCTAGGCCAGCTATATACTTTGAGTTGTCTTTTGCTAATTTAAACTTGTGTTTTCTTGTTCTCATTATCTAACATTTTTATATACACAGACAATGCAGATACAATTTAATTATCGTTCGTAGGTGAAATCTCTTAACTTTTATGAGTTTGCCTTATGGATTAATTATATATAGCATATACAATGGTTTGTGTAATAGTTACCGCTATGCTATATGACAAAATTAAACCTAATTATGTATTGTTTGGTGGCCGTAAAAAGAAGCATATATATAATCGTCCTAGCTAGTGTATATGAAAAGCATATATTTATCGATAGCTATGGATTTAAATTTTTTTTTTTCCTGAGCAAAAAGATTGGAGGGCGAGGCCAATGGTAGCTATCCTACTAGAGCGTGTGACTATAGTAGCACCAACTTACAGGATGTCGCTTAGAAATGGCCTACACAATGAGAATCGCAAGTACCCTTTCAAGACCGATCGAATCATAACTTAACACCCGTCCCACCAGGATATTAATGAAGCTCAAAGTAGTGAACACTAATTGGTTAAGAAATTTTCATTGTAGGAATCAAATACAGACCCTAGCTAGTGCCTGCCTAACCTCATGAAAATTCTCTTGAGACCATTGAATGTTAATTGGGGCAGTTTAGTAGTAAATATTTTCCATTTTCATTTGTTTTTGTATACCTAAAGTAACTGCCTCTAAAAAAAATAAAGTACACAAGGTGAATGTATCAGTCAAAAGTTATGGCGGCTAAAACTGACTTTTTTTTTTTTTTTCTCATCTTCACATAATATTTCTTTCAATTTTCGACCAGTGGATTAAAAAGTACTGGCTCATCAGCATCTTTTGCTTTATTATAAATTGATTGAATGTGGCACGTCTATATATGTATATATCCCCGACTAGACATTATAAAGCAAGCAAGCATCATTAATTGGAGTAGAAACGCTATCTAAAGCAAGAGTACTGTAGTACCATTTAAATCTATCTCCATGCATTTATTATTTTTATTTTTTTCTTTCTAAAAGGAACAAAAGTGAAAGGAAAGAAACATCATAATTGAAGGAAATGGAGAGGCATGTCATACCTAGAACAAAATCATACAAAATCTTGGCCTTACTATGATGCCTGAATCGTGGGTGGTCAAGATCACCATGGGTCCTCAAAATCAGGTGGGTTTGTAGTTGGTGGTGTCGAGATAGAATAATTATGATTCTACGTCCTTTACTTCAATAATAATAATAATAATAATAGTTAATTATATATATAGGGATCGATCAGATGGCATATTTTTTAATTAAATTATTCGAAACTATAAAGTATGTTACAGGTAGCTAGATCGATGTAACAAACATTAATAACATTAACATAGCATGCATTATTATTATGTACAATAATGCTTAAACTCTGCGCACAAATCTCTCACCATTCGAGAAGGAAAATTTTTTACACAAATTTAATACGAAAATATTTAATTAAATAAATCAAGTAAACATGGAAAATAGATTAACGAACTATCACCCTTATCTCACCCGGCCCTCATCATGCAAATCTTGAATAAAGACAAATACCGATGTGAACAAGTCACAATTAAGTTCACCACAAGGACCGTTAAAAAAGTGACAAAACGGTTGCTATTTGAACTTTTAGACCATCCCCACTTCTCTTTTTGGAAGGCGTGCAAAAAAATGTTATGTGTTTTTTTAATATTATTTTAATTATAATGTGATTTTTAAAATAATTATTAAATTTAAAATTATTATTAATTTTTAATCTATTAATAATTTTAAAATTCACGTAACAATTAAAATGACACCAAAAATAAAAAATAAAAAAACTCCTAACATATTCTCGTCGTGTAACTCTTTGATATTCAATTTGCCCCGTCTTCTATCCCATCAGTCTGCACGTACATTGAGGGGTAGAGGGAGCCACAGGCTCAACTACTTTGAGACTTTGAGCACCAACTCATTTTCAAGTAAAAAAATAAAAAAAAAAAAGAAGAGAAAATTAAAGAAACAAAATTAAAAAAACAAAAAAAGCTTCCCTTTCTTTCATTCAGGAAAGAGGGAACAAGCACACCAAATTAATACAGAATAATAAAAAAAAAAAAAGGAAGAAAATTAAAGCCCAAATATATCTATATATACAACTTTTGAGACACTCAAAAAAACATAAAATTAACGTACGGTAGTATCACGCTATTCTGTGCTAATTCACCTAATTAACAAACACAAACGGCATGGAGACGAAGCAAGCCGGCAATCAAGGCGTCCCCTTGGCGGCGTAACTGTTCACCAGCGCAAGCGCGTTGCTCGTGAACTTCTTGGCCTTCGCCACCCGATCACACACGTCCGTCTTCACCGAACCATCACTCACGTCCTCGAACCCGTCCGTACAGGTCTCCTCGTCCGTCAGAGCAGCGCTCATCCACGTCTGCACGTTGCTCATCTGGAACCTGAACGACGCCGCTCCTGCGCCGCCCACCTGGCGCATCTGCTTCAGAGAGCCGCGGATCTCGTCCACGGCGTCCCCGAAGTTGGTGAAGCAGTCGTGGAGCGCCCCCGCGGCCCGGGGGTCATCGCCGTAGTCGGCTTGGCGGGAGATGTTTGACACGTAGGCGGCCATGCGCTGCGCCTTGACTAGGCTCACGGATATGGCTACTTTCGCCAGGCGAGCAGGGTTCTGTTGTATGGCGTTGGCGTAGCGGGACAGCGAGGTGTAGCAGAGGTCCGGGTACAACGTTGTGCCGCAGCTCGTACGGATGAATTCTATGTCGTTGGTTGTGCCGGAGGGATCAGGGTCGTCTCTGACGGCCGGGATTGGCTGGAGGTGGAAGAGTAATGTTGCGCAGATGAGGGAGAAGAGGAGTTGAGGCCGTTGGGTTTTCATGATTTCTTTTTCTTCCTCTCGTTTCGTTTCGATGTTTCCTAACTTTGTTGGGCTCGCGGGGGTTTAAGTAGGCACCCAAGTACATTAATACCCCTTTACAAACACGAAATAGCAAGGTTGCCACTGCTCTTGCCACAGCAGACTCTCACCAATATTAGTGGGCACATTAAACTTATATACTTTAGTTTTTTTACTATATAAATATGTTGTCCACTAAATGATGAAAAATTGTTTAATAAGTTATCAGGGGTTAAAAGGATTGGTCATTTGAAAGGTTTTTATAGGATATTTTTTCAACGGTTTAGATTTAATTTTAAATATTTTATAAAAAAAAATAATTGAATAGATGGTATATCCATTAGATTTTCACCTTTCAAAACTATGAAATAGGCATTTCCCATTTGTTTAATTGGTCCGCCAAGATGGGGTCGGTGGTCACTCTCATGGATGTGTCACACACACATATACATATATGTGTGTGTGAGACATCTATATATATATAATTTAAACAAAATTATTTTGTTAACATTTCACATGAAACATATGACAAAAGGACGTAGTTAGTTAAGCCACTCAATCATGCTAGTTTTGTATTCAATTTTAACTTGCTTAAGCATGTGGGGTTCCCCGTTCATGGTTTGGTTGTAAGCATTAGCTAGAATAAGCCATTTTTTTTAGGAAAATATTAAGGGTTTTTCTCATAGTGTTCTCCTGGGTTCTCTCATACTTACGTAAAACATGATTTAAGAAAAAATAAAATTATAGTGGCCTCCACCACCAGTTTTTTTTTGGCATTAGCACCAAATTTGAGATATTAGAATCAAAATTGAGGCATTAGCATTAAATTTAGGATGATCAAATCTATTTTGGGTGATACCATCCTTAAAGGATTAACCTTTTACCCTTAGGTTTTAGTTTTGAATAAAAAAATAAGTTTTAAAGCATTAGAACCTAAATATTAACTCATAAAAATTAATCTGTTGGTAAAAAAACGGTAGTACAATTTTATTTTTTCTTAAATTATGTTTTACGTAAGTTTGTGAGAACCCATGAAAACATTATGAGGAAAATCCCTAACAAACCCCTTTTTTTTAATATTAGCCCTTGAACACTTGATCTCCTGGTATAGCATTTGAATAAATATATGAACAAGAAAGATAATTAATTAGTAGATTTGTCTCACTGGCATATCTATAATAATTCATGGATCGAGCTGTGCGTCTGTTTTGGAAGAATAATATATTAAAAAAAAAAAAAAAAATTAGACGTGGGGAGGAGGGAGCTCCCTCCTCCTTTCCCCTCCCCGACACTCTCCTCTTCTTTCCTCTTCCTTCCCTTGCCTTCTTGTTTTTTCCTTTCTTTTTTCAGTTTTTTTTTTTTTTTCCTGACCTGTCCAAACTCTGACCATCCCTTTGCTTATGCTGCACTACTGCGCCATTCGCCTTCCTCCTTACTGTGCCACTCTTCACCTCACTAGAATTAGTTGGACTTTAGATCTAGTTTTTCAAATATAGATCTAGTCTCTTCAACTGGTTTCGCTTAGACACACGCCTACCCACTATGTTCCCCAGCTCCTCAGCTGCCCATCGGCACAAAACAGCTCCATCTCGTCCACCACATGATGGCCAATGCACTTCAACTCCCTCGTATCAGTTGTTGTAGTTGTTTGCTGGTTTTATATTGTGTTTTTGTTGCTTTTTGAATAAGGGTTTGACTTCTCCTTAAATCTATTTTCATGAGCGATCTTTGAGGTGGAGGTTTTTGTCCTACCTTTGGGTTGAGGAGGATTTGTTTCGGTATGAAGGTTTTAATCTTATGGTTGATAAAATAAAAGTTGGAAATATGGGGTACTTATGTATTAGATTGAGTCTGCCTGGAGTAGATATGTTTTATAACTGAAGTTTGGACATGGATTACCGGATATTGAAGCTATAGATAGGACTTGAATGTAAAAATTTTATATTTGTTTCTATGACGTTATGACCTTATAGCTTTGACTATGATTTATTAAAGCTTTATACTTCCTAATGTAAGGGTTTTATACTCTTGATTTTTTATTTTTTTTTTCAATGAACGAATATAAAAGATTCCCCTAAAAAAAATCTATAATAATTAATTAAAAAAAGATATAAAGAAAAAGATGTTTGTCAATTTTATATATCAAAGTTTACGGAATAATTTTAGTTTATCATGAAATTAACTATATAGTGACGACAATATTGTTGATATGATTCCTTGACATAAAATATTCATATCAATAGAAAACAAATGATTTTGAATATATTTGACCTGGCCTACTTATAATGCGACGGAAAACCATATCAAAATATTAATGTGAAAGTATTTGCTGAGAACGTGAAAACATATCCTTAAAGCAACATTTTTTATTTTTTTTATTTGTTTGGCTTTAACACTAAGACATACAAGAAATAGGATAGAATCGTAAATGGATCACTCCATCTGACGTGGATGAATCGGAGGAAACAAAATAGAAATAATTTGTAAGCAGCCTCTTTAAATTTTACTCCTCAAAATAACAAAAAGTATACTTTTGGTTATTTTAACAGCCCACCTTTTTAGAGCACATTTTTCAGTCTCTCTACTTTAACAATTCACTTTCACTATTTTATTAAAATATTATTTTTCAAATATTTGTTTATTATTTATCTAACTTTTGAATGTTAAGAGAAATGAAAAGGAAAAAGGAGGAGAGAAAAAAGATAGTTATTTAAAGAATGAAGAGGGAATAGTAATTGTTAAGTTTGAAGTTTTACTATTCATAATGTTAACTTTTTTGTTAAAATAAAGAGGCTGAAAAGTGAGGTTTTTAGCCTTTTTTGTTAAATTGGCTGTTCAAACTAACAAAAAAATGAGTTTGAAGAGCTTGCAGTGAATGCTCTAAGGATCTTTCTGTTGTGGTGGAAATATAATTGTCTCACCTCATCTGCATTAATTTATAGAATGCAATGCAACTCTGACTAAAAATAACTCTTTCATACCAACTCTCATCAACTTATGATTCTCACATAGTGGTGTTAGATCGGGACTAGCTTAAATCTGTGTACACTTTGTCATTGCCGTATCTAATTGCACCTTTTACCATATGCTTTCCCACCAAGAGCATTATAGAGGCGACTTATTTCACTATGTGTTTACACGATCAAATGACATCAATTCTTTATAGTTAAAAATATTGTTCACACTCATGCAATAATTGATGACTTCATCCATATACAAGTCCATTCGATCAAGAATTTCGTTTAAGTCAGAGCCACCCCATCTAATGGTGGCTGTGGATGGCGGCCACCACCCACCTTTAGAGGTGGCTGCTTCGGCCGCCCCCTTCCCCCAACGAGAAAAGTAGGGATGGAAATTTAAAATTTTTTATATAGCTAAAAAATGTTAATGAATATTGGCTTTAAAAAATCTTGTGGTTGTCAATTCGCATAAAATGAAAGGAAAAGAAAAACCACAAGATGTGAAATGATTGGCCAACTGACTCTTTCGTACCACAAAACAAAATGTGCTTCATAGGATCATAGATTGGATACGGCTTCGGTGTAGGTTCAGTTACAATTACACAGCGTAAAGTCAATGCTACAAATTTATCTTNTGGTGGCTGTGGATGGCGGCCACCACCCACCTTTAGAGGTGGCTGCTTCAGCCGCCCCCTTCCCCCAACCAGAAAAGTAGGGATGAAAATTTAAAAGTTTTTATATAGCAAAAAAATGTTAATGAATATTGGCTTTAAAAAATCTTGTGGTTGTCAATTCGCATAAAATGAAAGGAAAAGAAAAACCACAAGATGTGAAATGATTGGCCAACTGACTCTTTCGTACCACAAAACAAAATGTGCTTCATAGTATCATAGATTGGATACGGCTTCGGTGTAGGTTCAGTTACAATTACACAGCCTAAAGTCGATGCTACAAATTTATCTTATGTTTATTTTGAATTTATTTAAAAATAATGTGTCTATTAAAATTATTATTAAATTTGTGATTTTTTTTTTTTTTGTAGCATTAATATTGAATTTGTGATTGATCATTATTAGATTTTTATCAAATAATAATTTTAATAGTCACATTATTTTTAGATGAACTTAAGATAAACACAAGATGAACTTGTAGCATTACTCCCACTTAATCCCCTTAAACTACTAAAACAATGACAAAATTACTCTTATATAATTTTCAATAAGATAAAAATACCTTTAAAATTTTGAAAAAATAAATAAATTTTAGTATTTTTGTTTTTATTTTAGTAAGGGTAATTTTGTCATTTTGTAAAAATTGGAAGTACATTGTCATTATTTTGATAGTTTGACAGGTAAATTTTCGCAATTGATAGTTTAGATGATAGTTTGAGGAGGTTAAATGGACTTTGAAAAATAATAAAGTTACAAATTAAGTCCAATTAAGATCCAACTTTTCTCTTAAGTGGTAATTTTTTTTTTTTTTTTAAAAAAAAATGTCACGTAAATGAGAGGAGGCCTTAAACTAGAAGAGAGAGAAATTTAAGTTTAAAAATTAGGTTCTAATTGAATTTTTTTTTTTTTTGAATATGGTTTAATTGAATTTAAATTGTAACTTTACAACAACTTCTAGACTTTACACACATATTGCTTGTGCATTGTTACGAGACACGTATTTCAATCTTATTGGATCTAGAGAAGTGACTGTACATACCGTTTTGACCATTCTTGATGATGTGAATAATCAGGCGTGCAACGGGAAACGAGGGACCGCCGCCTATTTCACAGGGCTTTTGAATTACGGCTACTACTAGCTAGCTAGTGCGTGAGCCGACCACTTACTAGTGGGCTTAGCCGACCACTTTTTCTAAGGGCGGTTTGGGTGGTTAATTGGGAAGTTGGGGGACTTGGATGGTCTTTTTCGCTTGCCCACTAATGCGAAGCGTGCAACTTTTTATTAAGCTTTCACATATATTATGATATATAGTGCATGCGTCCCATAAGTTGTTGGGAACATGATCCTCTCCATTTCAACTCAAATGGAGAATATTCATTTAGTGTAAAATGAGTGGTAGTATTGTCTTAGCATTAAAGTTGAATGACTAAATTTACAATATTATCCATCATTTTACACTAAATGGATATTCTCCATTTCATTTGAAATGGAGAGGATCCTATTCCTAAGTTGTTGACCCCTTCGCAATCATTAATATCTTTGGTGACCAATATGCCCCCAGGCCCATGGGTAGGTACATTAAAAATTTCAGATCCTGAGCCTAAAAAATATATTCATTTTTGGTAGTTTTTGGCCTCTTTGGCTCTGTTTATTTTAGGCAAAAAAATTATTTTTTTTAAAAAAATCATATATATATTTTTAATGTTTAGAACGATCAAAAATAATAAATTCAGTGTTGAAATAATAAATAAGCGGAATATAAGAATGGAAGAATGAAAGGGAGAAGAGAGAGCGGAAGCAAATGTAAGGACTACATTGTATTAAGTTTGATCTATTATATGGATACAGAGGCCTCAATATATAGAGAGGCTATAAGTGATAAACAAGAAACCCTAGACTAATTAAGGTAGGAAATAAACTCTAATAGGAAAGACAATAAACTTAGAGAATAATATATTCTAACATTCAGATTGACAAAAAAGCTCATTTAATTTTTAAAAAAATGAGTTTTTGTTTTTAAATTTCATAAACTATTTTTTAAGTTGACCACTGCTTGACTACTACTGCACTACAAGAGGTTGCTGAAAATTGCTGATCGTTTTTAGCTGTCAATACTCTTTAAAAAATGATATGTTTACAAATATTTGCTAACAAAAAATGTCAGAACAAATACAGCCTTTATTTCTCCTTCATAAGCTGGACACGAGTCTTCGATCATGAACCGTTACAATCAGTTTTGATGAGAATTTTTTCAATTTGAAAAATTCTCTCCCAAGCCGAGAACTGTGGCTGAATTACTATCAAAATTGAATTTTCCTTTTTAGTCTTTTAAATTTTAAATTCTGTAATTTTAAGTTTTTGTATCTAAGCTGTGTTTTTTTTATCTGAGCTGTGGCTGAGGCTTGAGTCATTGGGCGATTTGTGTAATCACTTGAGACAAAGAATCGAATTAAGACACAATTTGGAGACCAGTAATTTTGGTGATGATTTAAAGCACATGTGATGTGATGATGTGAACCTGACAACCTAGAAGAAAATGCCAGAGCTATTTTCCTAGTCTTTTTCCCCTCTGTCTAACATGTTATTTAATGATGACCCAAATGTTGTTTTCATTGTCGATGTTCAAAGTTGTTTTACACAACTTACTTCCATATTCTTTAATTTTCATTTTTTTTTTTTTTTTTTTTAAAAAAAGGGAAACTTCATAAAATTTCTCCAAACTTTTATGCATTTTAAAATTACACTCGAAAGTTCAAGAATTATCAATTAAAGATATCAAATTTTTAATTTTTTTCAATTATCTATCATGTTAAGACTGTTCCATTAAATCTAGTCAACATTCATAAAACACCCATAGTTTTTATTATAAAAAATTTGTAAAGAGTCATGCATTTATTTTTTAAATTTTTTGTAAAAAAGCATCTTTGCATTATTTTTGCAGCATCATTGTATTTTTTTTATATTGTTTTTATAAAAAGGGGTATTTTGGACATTTTGAAAAAAAATAGTGAAAATCCTAATGAAATTGGAGTAATTAAAAGTTCAATGCCCTTAATTAAGAGTTTTTAAACTTTGAGAATAGTATCAAAATGAGTGAAAATTCGAATTCCCAAGGAGTATCTCAATCAATTGAACCATGCTTCATAAAGCAAGGGACTAGTTCGAATCTCTTACTCCCTCATTTTGTGCGGACATATAAAAAAAAAATTAAAACACAATATATAAGTTGGTGTAAAATATAGATGGGGGCGACTCTTCTAATAATTGATGTGGTGCAAATTTTGCTTAGGAAGACAATTAAGTAAGGCAATGCCGGGAAGCAAAACAAAAACAAAAACAAAAACATGACAAGAGTTTTAGCAAGGCATAAGAGAATTCTATAAGAATAATTATAATATCAATTCTATAAGAATAATTATAATATCTCGTTGAGTAATTATAAAAGTCAGTCTAACATTATTCTATCTCTTGGGTCATGCAAACTCGTTTATTGGATACGCTAAAAAGAAGTGGACAATATGTTGGAGAGAAAACAGAGAAGATAAACAAGAAGAAAGATAGATAACAACTTGACTCCTTCACGTAAAGGACACAAGACTAGATATTTGGTAACTCTTTTTCAGAATCATCCTTATCAGTAAGCAGCAGAAATGATAGATTGGTAGTTGAATAGCTCCTTTGTGTCTCACACCACCAAAAACGCTTTTAGCTAACATCCAAGTTTACTACAAAAGGTATGAAGTGATCACGTGCAACTATTCCGTCAGTTAAAATGGTTTTGATTGACGGAATGGTCGAATTGCAAAAAAAATTGGAATTTTGAGGAGATGAATTACAAAAATTGAAACTTTGGAGGCCGAATTAAAAATGACCCCAAACTTTAAGGAGAAGGATCCTCTCCATTTCATTTGAAATGGAGAGGAGCCATTTAGGCTAAATGATGGGATGTAATTGTCAAAATTATCTACATCTTTTAAGAAAATGACAACTATGTCCCACTTTTTGAACTAAATGGCTCCTATCCATTTCAAATGAAATGGTGAGGATCCTTTTCCAAACTTTAAGGGATAAAGTGTAATTTTCCCTTAGTTTATATTCTTACTGCTTTTGAAGATGGCTAACGCTTTGTTTAAACTAATTAAATGAGCATCAAGTTGCACCGAGTAAGGGAAGGAATCCGAATTATCTGAATTTTTCATATTCTAATTGACTAAAATATGAATGAAGGGTCAAATTTAATTTGGATAGAGACTAAACTTAATAAATTATATTTTAAAAAATAATGTTAAAATATAAATTAAATTATCTAACATGATATTTTTTCACCCGTGGTGATTTAACACGTTATCAGAGCAAATGTCATAAATTTTAACTTTTTCGTTGTTATTCATCTTCCATTTCAATTAAATATTCAACGTGATGAGCCTCACCTATTAATGAATGAAAAGTTTAAACTCACACGTGATGGGAAATGTTATAATATAAATTCAATGATTAAAACTATTTCTTTCTATTATATTAAGCTGACAAGTGATAATTTAACAAACAAATTTATGTTTAAAATCCAAGAAGGCCATGGTTACCCTTGATATATATGTATCCACTTTTGAGCTAGCTAGGTTCCGAACACGAGAAGGACAACCTTTTTGACAGTAGAAGTATTAAGAAGTGAAAATTTTAATAAATAAATGGTTGCTTGCTCTTCAAGCAGAAGGAAAATTTTCCCCAGAACATCTGGCGGAACATATGGATTGACTAATTAATGGATTCTTCGGCGTAATTGTCTCAACTCAAACGTTTTGCTGGTTAAATGTGTGGAGTTTGTGGACAGGATCTAGCGGATTAGGATTTTTTATAATTTTTAAAAAAGAGATAGACTATAGTGCAATAAAAATATCATATTTTTTTTTGGTCCATAAACGTCCTAGGTGGCAAGAGACCACAGGCCCATCGGTCGGTGGGACTATAGCAACTACGGATGGGGCTTGTGGCTTCTTGCCACCTAAATTATATGGGCTAAAAATGATCTTTTTGTTACATTATAGCATTTCCCTTTAAAAAACTGTAGCGTTTCTAAGCGTCAAAACATTTGGAAAATGTCACCTACTAAAGACTTTTTGCTCA
Organism: Carpinus fangiana; assembly: GCA_006937295.1. Classification (NCBI taxonomy): domain Eukaryota; kingdom Viridiplantae; phylum Streptophyta; class Magnoliopsida; order Fagales; family Betulaceae; genus Carpinus; species Carpinus fangiana. Next base: position 13,167,281 of record CM017326.1, read on the forward strand.
CTTTTGTAAAAATGCTTCTTCAAAAATTTAGAAGTAAATTTTTTTGCTTAAAGCTTTTTTACAACATAAAAAGCAAGAATCTGATGAAAATATACTCAATTTTTAACTGTAACATTTAAACATTTTTAATAGGTCGCATTTTTCACGCGTTCAATGCCTAGATACAGAGTAATGCTTCTTGTGTCACTCGCGTCTCTCCAAGAATGATGTAACTCTTAAAATCACTACTGAGCTTATGATTGATCATCATTGGATTTTGATAAAATGATAATTTTAAAAACTATCTCATTTTTTGACTGATACAACTCCTAAAAACGTAATTTAAAAATTGATAATTTCTTTAAAATTGTAAAAGACATACACCGATCCCGGAAGAGTTATCTTTACGTGAAAGCTTGTGACAATAATCTTCCTTGTATTAATTAAAGATTTTATGTTTTTGAAAAGGGGAAACAAGTTGATAATTCAAGATCACAAAGATAAAGGGTTTCATGATATAGGCACGTTTTGGTGTCCCCCTCTACGCCAAAATGGCCCACCATATAATTGTGAAGAAAAACAGGTAGGCGAGTCGGGCTCCGTGACTGAGGGAAAATGTCCACCGTAAATCAATGTTAGTTTAAGAGTTGGATTGACTTATTGCCACCACTGTAACGAAAATAATTGCATCCAAAATCCATACCATTTCAAATTAATTGAATCCCTTTCCTCCAGAGGGTATATATATTCAAAATTTATATGTGGAGAATAATGGGTTACAGTTTACACCAAGACACACCACCTTCACGGTCTCTGCGAGTCTTTCGGCCAAAATAAAGGGTTAGTGTGTTAAGAAACCATGAAACATGAAGCAAGAGGCGTGGAAGGCACTAATAACGTTTATGTGAAGATAACTATTGTTACACATGAATCCGGCGCTCAAGCCCGTGGGCCCGAGACCAGATAATTTAGAGAAAAGCCCAAAATATTGTTATAGGCCCACTAAGACAGAGCCTGATATGGGAGGTACAGATTCGACGTCGTTCCACAGGAGTTCAGACAACATGCCACCAAGAAGATCATGGATACTAAGCCCACGATATCCATGAGTCGCTAAGGTCAATATTTATTATAAAGTCAAGTTTTACCTTGTAAAGATCACATCAAAGTATCACATGACCTGATGTTACTATGTGACTTTGATACCACTTGTAACAACCTAGGAAAAAATACTAGCTACATCTGCGCTATCACCCCAAAAGGACTAGTCAATTTGAAACTTCCCTAAAATTCATTATAAAGTCCAGTTTCACCTAGTACTTAGGCAATGTGGGACTTAGCATTTATGATCATCTTTATAAATCACCCACTCTATGTGAGCTTCTTCTCATCTTACAATATGGGACCGGAGTGTTACAAATACAGGAATTACAAGCAAAATACACATCGATTCCACTAACAGTTACACATGTTGTCAGGTACTCATTGATTGTTTGAGTGGTTACAGCACATTCTTGGAATCATATTAATGCCTCCGACGGTTATGTGCCATTCTCGGGATCACGTCGATTATGATGGCAGTTACGCATCGCTCTCGGAACCATGTTAATGATGAGAGCAGTTTTACTTCAACCATAACGGTCAGGGAACAGAAAAATATCTACTCCTCCGTCCATTACGCCCAAATCCCAGATCCTCCGCTCGGTGATCATTTCTACATTTATAAGACCTACCTGTAAAAGACCCAGACACCAAAGAGACAAGTACATGATTCATTTTTCGTACTAAACACTATACATAACTCAAAAAGAAGCTGACTTTATCATCGGAAGATGATCAACCGGCAACCACCCGATATATCTTCTTAACGTTTGTTCTTGTCTTGTAGGATCGAAGAAGAAACAATTCGTGAAAATTACCAAGCTACCCTTGGGCTCACCAAACCAAAAACTGCACCAATAACTATCATATAAGGTGACAAGGTAGTAGTACACATTATGTAGTATAAGTTGACTCTCGCAACGATCGAAAATCTTCATACTTGATTAGTGGGTATATATGTGTTATCATGGTCTCATTCATGTTAGTCATTTTGATTGTCGCCTCCTACCTTTTTCATTAGAAAAAAGAAAAGAAAAGAAAAGAAAAAAAGATTATAAGCAAGCGTGGAGATAAAAGAACAAAAGCAGAGATAAAGACCACCTATTTAGTTTAGAGCATATTTGGAATTGCGTTGAAAAATAGAGTTTTTAAAGTCAATTTTTTTTTTTTTAGATAAAGCTTTCAAAAGTAATTTTTGATCATCTTTATAGTGAAAAAGTCAAAGAAGTGCATTTGAAATTTTTTACCAAACATGTTAGCTTTTTGTTTGTCACAATTTCAATGATTGAACCATTTTTCTCTTGTTTAGAAGTTTGTTAATAATAAAGGTTAATATTTTATTACAATACCATTTTCCTTATATTTTACATTTAATTGATTCATGATTTGTACTTACAAGGGTTCTAATTTGGATTCATAGTGTGCAATAGATCTGCTGTGATCAACATTCACTTATAAATGTGTTACATTTAGATTTGGTTTACATTTGTTATGTTAGAATTTTGAACTTTTATTTTATTATTATAATTATTATTTTATTTTATTTTATGTTTGCTAGATTTGTGATTTATGGAAAAATTATTAGCAAATGTGATTTGAATAATAGTGTTCAACTATAAATAATGTCTTTGTATATTTACTAGAAGCAGAAATTACAACTTTAAGGTCTAAACCGCTTATTACCTCGTATGCAAATAGAGGATAGTAATTGCATTTAATAAACGCGCGGATGTGGATACAGATGTAGATATTGCTAATAATTGCATCTGCATCCACATTTTCACACTTAGACTGGTGATGAGTGCTAAAGGATTTTAGGGTTTTTTTTTTTTTTTTTTATTTTAATTTGTGTTTATATTGAAGAAGTTGGTCTTACTCAATCTGATTTGTATGTGTGGTAGAGACCAAATGGAATAGTTGTTCTTAATTTTTGTGTTTTACAATTTAAATTTGAATTATTTGATGGATTTGATGGGATTTACACTATTCCTCATTCATAATTTGAAATGTTAATGACCCATCTAAGGTCTCTCATAAAGTGTAATTGTTACTCATAAAGTGTTTGATAATATTCTTATTAGGGGAAACTTCATAAAATCCCTTTGAACTTCTGCTCGCTTTGATACTGCATTTTATAATGTTTAAAAACTCAATTATGAGATCGAACTTTCAATTTCTTTCCCCATTGCATTATGAATTTCTATTAATTTTTGTGAAAATGCCAAAAATATTCTTTTTTTTTTATTAAAAAAAAATGTACAAAGATGTTGCAAAAATATTGCAAAGATTGTTTTTTAAGAAATAAACACCTAAATCTTTAAAATTATTATTTTTTTCTAATTAAAAAATATGAGTATTCTGAAATTTTTGACATGATTTAACAGAAAATTCTAATGAACTGAGCCATTTGAAAGAAATTGAAAGTTCGATACTCTTGATGAAGATTTTCTTAACTTTGAATAATACTTTCAAAAAGCGAAAAAGTTTGGAAGGATTTTATAAAGTTTTCCGCCTTATTAAGATTTAGTTTATTAGCATTAACAAGCCATAGTTTCTTGCCATGAGAGATGGTTTTGTGTATGCTCATATTTTTATTCATTGATTTGTTTCAAATTGAGACATAAATTGGAATAAAATGGGGAGGCTATACGGGAGGCGAGCCAAGTCCACTAATTTAATGTTTTTGGGCTCAAATCTGCGAACCAATGTTTCGGGCAAATTGGTCAAAGTTTGAGGGCCCCAAGGGCTAATAAGCAATATATGGACGGGTCGGGAAATACTGATTCAAAAAACAAAAAAATAAAGAGGTTCTCTACATAGACAGTACCTGATGCATATAAAAGAGAAGCTACAATACACTCTCAAGCAATTCACTAATTGAGAATAATTACCGACTTAGGCATCGAAGTTATCTCCCGCCAGCACACCTCCGGTAGCTCTTATCTTACTATTTCTTTCTTCTTTTGTAGATCACCTCTGGCAACTCTTATCTTACTCTTTTTTTCTTCTTTTGTAGACCAACGACTCCTCAAACTTTGTGCCACATCACCCCTCAAAAAACTGTCATTAACATGGTGAAAAAAAAGCTTAGCTGTACCATTGTACGAGATTAGGATTTTTTATTTAAGTGAAATGAAAATGATTTATTTGGTATTTGATATTAGATTTTACTTGAATAGAGGTGATGAAATTTACTGCCTGTTCTTCCCAAAAAAGAAAACAGTTTATTCAATCCTCCTATTTTGGTAATCCACTAACCCTCCTATAACATTCTCGACATGGTAAAATATGTTGCAACTCTATGGACGTAGGTGAATTATGTAAATTTTGTGTTTTTGTGTGATTGTCTAATCTTGTTATTTTGTTTTGTGTTCTCTTTTGTGTCTCATGGGTTTTGGCAGGATAAAGGTGATTTTATCTCCAATGGTCAGGAAAAGTCACGTGCTTGCCTACTAGTGGTCAAGCGAGAGAAACTCAAATTAAAAAAAAAAAAAAAAATGATTTAAGAAATTTAAAAACAAAAACTATTTCTTTATATTAAAGAAGCTTTTTTTTGGTCAAACCGAAACTATTATGATTGCTATAACAAAATACCAAAAAATATAAATATTTTACGTCAAAATAAGCTGTGTTCTTAAATATTTTTTTTTGTGGGGGGGGGGGGGGGGNGGGGGGGGACAACCTTAGCATCTAAGTAGTGAGAGCTCTATTATGACTTGCATATGTCTTATAATTATTCGAAATAATTAAGATTTAGTTCAATCACGTTATAGCTAATTAAGGACAACTCTATTATAGTGTCGGACATGTCTAATAATTGATGAAAAAACGATTCATCATGCTTTCATGCCCTTTAGCCTTTTCATCATTTCATGCAGCTGCAGCTTTTATGGCTTCACAAGGAGTAACAGTTGCTAATTAATTACTTTCCTTCTTCTGCCGATTAAAATGGCTTTTACAGGGGCACTTAAGTGATTAGTTATGAGCTTAATTGGCTTTATCCCTAACCCTAATTATTAGGTGATTTAGTTTGACTATTTGAGCATCAACTCAATGATTAGGCTTCAGGCGGTGATTAGCTGGCAATATTTTGTACCAATAAAAAGTGACAATTTTGGGTAGTTTTTTTTTTTTTTTTTTTTTTGAAGTAATCGGTAGTGATGAAATCTACGGCTACTATTTTCATATCCCATTTGAATAATTTTAGTGAAAACATGATCATATATATATATATATCTTATTTACTTCAATAATTTTAAATATTATAAAAAACTACCAAGTGTAAATTAAAATCCCCATTTTCACCCCTAGAGTTAAGGTCGTTTCGATTTCAGGGATCAAAAGATTTTGATATTTTAGTAAGACTTACATTAAAGTTCACTAAAGTTGGGAGACAGAATTATTTTGATGGATGATATGAAGTATGAACAACTAGTTGAGGGTATCGTAATTAAAGGGAAAGCAGATGTGTCGTTTCACTAACTAAAGATTCAGTAGGTTGTAACATATGAAGCTATTTTAATGTATTATAGTTTATAGAACAGTGAGAAATGAAAGTTTTTAAATGTAGTTCGATAATTTTTGGAGACTTTTAATAAACTGAATAATGTATTGGGCTGCGTATGAGAGCTTAAACTTTTACTAGAAGTTTGTGGGCTAGACTGGGAAAAAGGCCCAAACAAGAATGAGAGCCCATGGACAAGTCATTATATGCAATAATAGAAAATTGCGGATCAAACAAAGGAAAATTAATGGGTAGGATTTTGTGGTCTTTAATCACTAAGAGGAGGGGGTTTTGGAATTCTCCAAACAAAACACAAAAATGAGAGTTACTTGCTCCCCAAGACCAAAAGGAGGGAGAAAAATAAGATTTATGGACACTTGGAAGAATTTTTTGTGCAATGATCAATCATTCTCTTTGAATGAAAGAGAATGATCAAATGATGCTACTCAACTCATAACAACCTAACGTTCATTTTAAATTATTGATCAGTACGACCCTGAGCAAAATGATTGATCGTTACTTTAAAACGATTGAACGGTGACAATCTGCATGCGAATAAGAATTAATTATTTCAACATAAGCTTGTGAAAGGAAGCCTATTTAAGTGTTTAAGTCAAGCCCAAGACCCTACTTCATTACTCTTCGGCCACCAAACCCTAGAGGAAGAGAAAGAAAAGGAGAATGTAATGATCTTTGAAGGGTTTTGGGTCTCTACCTTTAAAAGAGGTAAATCCTACTCCCAAAACTTGGTTTTTTTTGCATGCTATACTTGTTTAGTTTTTTTGTTAGTGTGTTTTTGTGTGTATGTGTAATTTTTGCGAGAGAGTCCTAGGGTGACTTTTGATGGTTTGATAATGATTTTAGGGTTAAAAAGTTTGAGCCCTTGGAGAGACTTAGACCATTTTGTTTACCTTGAGTTGTATCTTTTACAGTTTAGGGTGTTAACTTGTAGATCCTTGCATTTTGAAGTTTGTTTTTAAAGAAGCTTTGTGGTTTTGGAAGTGTTGGGAATAATCTCATTCAACCGACCCACTTGATTAGGGCCTCAAAACCAATAACGAGCCCCCATCCCAAGTAGGAAGACCCTCAAGATCTGCATATTACGGGAAGACACGTCATGTATTCCAAGAGCGATCTCTGGGACAAGCACTTCCCAGGATTGTCAGGTAAACATCTCCTAGGATTACCCGTGCTACTCCAACCCAAAAGATCACAAGGGTATCTTTTATCCCCACGACAAAATATGACTAAGATTCGATCCCTACGTTGCCGAGATTGTATCCCGCAAAAACTAGATGAAGATCTCATATCCAACTAAATTAGGAGAGAAATCAAAGTCCAAATCTTATTACAATTCCCGGTCCAAATCAAGCTCCAAGACTCATAATTCAAATCAAGGTAGAAGATCGACTCTAGTAGGTTGGAATAGACCCCTTAGCCTATAAATAGGCCATACACTAGGTATAAACCCTAGATTGAATTATTGTGCATTATGCCGATATTACTTAGAAACCTAACTTAGCTATTGGAGGGAGAACACGCATACACACATTGCGAGCTCTCTTGATTGTCTTTTATTTTGCAGGAATCAAAAGAAGGAATTGGAGCGCAAAAGGCAGATCGAATACTTATTTTGTAACGACCTAGATTTTAAAACTCGTATTTAAATAATATTTAAAATATTAAAAGGATAATAAATAAATTAGAGTAATGATATATAGATTAATGATATTAAATAACTATCCTCACAGGGCATGTCAATCACATCGGATCGGAAACTGTACCAACAAGAAGAAATGTTGGATTTTTTATTTTATTTTATTTTTTATGATCAATGTTTGAACTTTGGTGTTAAGTTCATGTTTTGTGGTCTAGTTTGTGTTTAGAATGGTATTAGGAAATATGTTTGGGCCTTGGAACGTGATACATAGGTTAAAGATAGGACCTTATTGGAACTTCAAAGTTCTGCCTAGAGACTGATCGAACGTTCTATAACACTATATATATTTCTTAGCTTCTTTCTCTCGTGATCTCTCTCAAAGTTTTTGTAACATTAAGAGAGAGGAGGAGAATTACTTTTGCTTAGCATTTTTCATAGATAATGAAATCATTGCTATCATATAGTTTCCAACTACATTCTAAGTGTCTTTCAAAAAAAAAAAAAAAAAAAAAAACTACATTCTAAGTGGTAGGTGCAACAATTTATAATATAGCATTTGTTTATGAAAAGTAATGCTATAAAGACTAAAGTTATCTCAAATGTAATGTAATTTTTAAAATCATCATTACATCAAAATTCAATAATAATTTTAAAAGTTATATCGCATTTGATACAATTCGGGGCTTATTTATAAAAGGGGTAAGTTGGTGTTGATAATAATCTTAGAGCATTCACAATGGAAGAGCTAAATATCATTTTTATCTAAAATAGCTCTCTAAATTGATAAAATACCCTCTACATTGGATAAGCTAAAAAAAATGTAGAATAAATTTTTTGTTAAATGAGCTAAAAAAAAAGCTACATGTAGCGGCAATATTGAAAGAGCTATTTTCCTACATTTTCTCCCACGTCTGTTTTTTTTTCCCACTATCTCTCACAAAATTTTCTTCCCATGTTTTTTTTATTATTTCTCACCTGTTTTCTCTTTTTTTCAAAATTTTCTCCTACTATTTCTCTTTCACATCTCATTTGTTCCAAAATTTTCTCATATTATTTCTCTCTTCACATCACTTTTTTCTCAAAAGTTAAAAAAATAAGATATTAAGAAAAATACAATCATTATAAAAAATAAAAAAAATAATTAAAATTAAATTATATAGATAAAAATATAACTAATCGGATGTAGAAGGTCCTTAAAAAATTATTAGCTAAACTAGATAAATTAAATTTTGAAGAGTTATTTTACATAAAAAATTAACTCTTCCATTGTGAATGCCCTTAATAATGATTAGTATTATGGATTTTGTTTTTGGGCAAGTAAATTTTAGGCCTTAGACAAGGCCTAAATGTCAGCCAGGTACTTGGAGCAACCTAATTACAAATCTTTAAAATGGATCGGATTACATTACAATAGTACGTACTCTGTCTGTCACTCTTTTCTTTTCTTTCCTTTTTTTCAATCCAGTGCATCATTCATTCTTTTTTCTTCTATTATTATTATTTTTTTAATGCGAGCGCAGCATCATTCATTATTCTATCCGTCTATCCTCCTAAGGATTTTGGTGTTATCCATTTATAGGAGGGAAGGGACCACGTAATCTTACTCTCAGCCATAGAATCTATACGAACCAAAAATAATTATTATGCGAATTTTTTAATAAAATTTGAGGAGTCATAAACCATATTTTAAGTTAAAAGTTATTATTAAATAAAATAAAAACAAAATAATTATTACATTTAATCATAATTTTTGTAAAATTTCTGTCCAACTATCTATCCAATTCCAACGGAACTCACATGCCTCGATCAGCGGCGTCCTAAACAACTGATGAAAACAGTCAACATATCTGACGCTTAGGAATGATTGCCATCGGTTCATTGTTATGTTCTTTTGCTCCACGTCTATGGGCCCACATGCCCACATCCCCCTACTACTCCACGTGGCCTCCTTCAATACGACGGTGGATCACTCATGCTCCCATTATTCCTCACCTCCAACTTGTGTGCCCCACCGACCCTCATAATATCATAATCCAAAAACCAGTTTCGGATAGTCCGACCCAACATACGGTCATACCCGAGACGACCCGGTCAAGCATCGGAATCCCAACAATCATCCAGTAATGTTTCCACGTGGCCGTAAGTGATTGGCTCAAAGTCTGGAATCCAATGACGCTTTTCTACTATAAGTACCACGACGGTTTCCATTCTTCTATGCTCCAACAGCAAGAAATGGCGCGCAATGTTCTCTCTTTCCCGGGGAGTGTTCCTGCACATGGCGTCGTCCTCACCCTCCTCCTCCTCCTGCTCCTCCCTCTCCGTCCACTCGCCGCACGCCACGACTACCACAATGCGCTTAGGAAAAGCATCCTCTTCTTCGAAGGCCAACGATCAGGGAGGCTCCCCCCAGATCAACGTGTTCGATGGCGCAAAGACTCAGCCCTGCACGACGGAGCCACCGCCGGAGTAAGCTTTTCCATCTACACCTTCCCACGCCTTAGCATTCCCCATTTTCTCCGTTTTAACGCCGGGTGTACGCTTTACTTTTGACAGGTGGACTTAACGGGTGGGTACTACGACGCCGGAGACAATGTGAAGTTCGGGTTCCCAATGGCCTTTACGACGACGTTGCTGTCGTGGAGCGTCATAGACTTTGGGAGGACCATGGGGCCGGAGCTGAGGAACGCCGTCAGGGCCGTCAAATGGGGGACGGATTACCTCTTGAAGGCAACGGCGGTGCCTGACGTCGTTTTCGTCCAGGTGGGTGACGCGTACTCCGATCACAACTGCTGGGAGCGGCCGGAGGACATGGATACGCTTCGAACGGTGTATAAGGTGGATAGGGCCCACCCTGGATCTGACGTGGCTGGCGAAACCGCTGCTGCCTTGGCTGCTGCGTCCATTGTATTCAGATCACGTGACCCCGCTTACTCTAGATTGCTTCTCAGTCGTGCCATCAGGGTACGTCTCTGTGACACTGAATCACCTACCTTTTTTAACCTTTAGTAAAAAAAAAAAATAAATAAATAAATTGATTTCCTCATTTACCATGTAATTACTTACAGAGTTACAGTGCTAAATGTATCATGTGAGTGTGTCTCTCTCTTCATCTGAAAATATAACCGTTGTATATGTAACGGTTGAAATGCAGGTGTTCGAGTTCGCTGACAAGTACCGGGGAGCGTACAGCTCGAGCCTGCACTCTGCGGTGTGCCCCTTTTACTGCGACGTTAACGGTTACCAGGTGGGGGAATCTCCGCCGTTGGATTGGCATTGAAATTGTGATAGTAATAATAATTTGGACTCGCTGAAGTAATTTAAAATAAAAATTGTAGGACGAGTTGCTTTGGGCAGCGGCGTGGTTGCACAAGGCGTCAAGGATGCGCGAGTACAGAGAGTACATAGCCAGGAACGAGGTGATATTAAGAGCCGGAGACACCATCAATGAGTTCGGTTGGGATAACAAGCATGCTGGGATTAATGTGCTAATTTCCAAGGTAAACCTACCCCTCATTTAATTAATCTTAGACTATATATTATATTATTTAAATTATTGTACACATATATATGTATCTGCACTTATCATATGATTTTTTTTTTTTTTTGGTCTTTGTTTAATGTTTGTACCCTTCATGTCCTATGTTCTTGGTTGATATGTGAGGATTGTTAATAAAATTAATATTACAACACATGCATCTAAGCCAAATCATTTGAAACATCCCTCTGTGTACGCCTCAAAATAATAATAATACATTTCTAAAAGCGTATACATTGCGGGTCCACATGGTGGTGGGTCCATGTGGCCCCCTATTTTGATCTACTGGAATAAATTTAAAGTTCAAAAGTATTTCTTTAGCTGATCATATTGTCAATATCATAATAGTTAAAAGGTATATGAGGATTTGTAAAACAAATATATATATATGTATATAGTCTATTAATTAAATTGAATGCTTTATCTTTTTCTTTTATTCGTGGGTAGAGAGAGTTGTCCCTTCAATCAAGAAGAAAGTCGCCAAAGCTAGGGGGTGAGGTGTTGTCCTCTAAGTGTAGGGAAGTCATCCTTTGATGTGGGTCCCGAAATCAGTAAGCTACTGCCACATGCATGTGCATAAAGGGTTGGACGAATGAAGGATGGCTGGCTCTACCCCATACTGAGGAGCCCTATACATTTTCTTTGTTACATAACTTTTTCCTCAGTGTGATTGCGACTTCCTGTTTAGGGCTTTTCATTCTGATCAGATACATCACAGGGAAAAAAAACGGTCCATTTCAGTTATTTAATGGCTCTGTTTCTCTCTGTTTTACGTATTTCAAGGAGAAATATAATATTATTATCTATCTGTGCATGAAAAATAATAACTTTTGTATTTGTTTTTTGTTTTTGGGTTTAATTAATATTAACAGGAAGTGTTGAGGGGAAGGGCAGAATATTTCGAGTCGTTCCTGCAAAATGCAGATGGGTTTATCTGTTCATTACTGCCTGGAATTTCTCATCCTCAAGTCCAATATTCTCCAGGTACTTTTTTTTTTTTTTGTCCTTTTTTCTTCACTGGAACGACAATCACATGATCTAAGTTTGTCACATTACGCACAAGTCCAAGAGAATATAATAATATATGTCTTCATGTTAAAGTTTTGGGGTGTGTGGTGTGGCCCGTGTGGGTATTTGTACGGACTGTCTCTTTCCTTTTGTTGTGCTTGCCATCTGCCATGCATGTGTTTCGTGCGTTTGCTTGCTTACGCCCTTATTTCTGCGGCTTTCATTTTCACCTTTCGCGGTTGATAAGTGTGCATTATTTATGCTAATTAGTTAGTTAGTTTATTAAATCATTTCTTTTATTATTATTATTATTCTCTCACACATGATAAGCCGCGTACAAAACAACAGTGAGTTGAAATAACAGGTCTCTTCTTTTTTTTGTCTTTGTTTGGAAAGGTGGGCTGATCTTTAAGGCTGGAGGGAGTAACATGCAGCACGTAACGTCTCTGTCTTTCCTGCTTCTAGCCTATTCTAATTACCTAAGCCACGCAAATAAGGCTGTGCCATGTGGCGAGACGTCAGCCACCCCTGCTCTGCTCAGACGACTTGCCAAGCGTCAGGTAAATAGTTATAGTCCCATTGCCCGATTATGGTTTTGATAATAGGTGGGCCCTCAATTCATCAATCAACGGCTAGTTTTTTGCCTACTCTCAAAGCCCCCTTTCATCTTCTAAATTTAGGTATATATATTTATTTGGAGGTGTAATATATAATAGTAAATTGATTTTGAGGTGGGTCCTGCCAGGTGGACTACATTCTAGGAGATAATCCAATGGGAATGTCGTACATGGTGGGATATGGATCACGATACCCACGGAGGATACACCATCGGGGCAGCTCACTGCCATCAGTGGAGGCCCACCCGGCCCGCATTGCTTGTAAAGCAGGGTCTCCGTACTACCAAAGTCCAAATCCGAACCCCAATCTGCTGGTTGGGGCCGTAGTGGGTGGGCCCAATACCTCAGATGCCTTCCCTGACTCGAGGCAGATCTTTCAGCAGTCGGAGCCCACAACGTACATCAACGCGCCGCTGGTGGGCCTGCTCGCCTTCTTTTCAGCCCATCCTTGATTTCCACCCAAGCAAGCAAAGCAAGGAAAATGACAAATTTTAGTGGTGCGCAAAGGCCACCCTGCCCTTTATTATTATTATTATTATTGTTGTGATTTGTGAAAGATTCTAACTCTACCCAATCATCTATCACCGAAGAAAAAATGTTGGCGTTTGTATACGAATGGTATCAACACAGCTGTCTCTACGACTATTTAGTCTTTTTTATTTCCCGTGAAGGTTCACACTGTCACTACATTTTGGATCACATTTTGGATCATAGTATAATAACGATGGACAAAAGTGTCCAAAAATAATATACATAAATAAATAAATAAAATAAAGGGTAGTTCCTTTTTAGCAATTGAATTACGTTTGTTTTTTTATAATTTCTGTATTTTGGTGGGCTTGCGAATTCGAACGATAAATTTTGTTCGAGTTTTGAATTTTTTTTAGGGGTAATTATTTTTGTTCTTTCATAAACTATAATGTCATTGATACTTTTTTCTCATGAACTACCAACTGTAACATCCGACTTCATGAACTATCATTTTGTTAACTCAGATGGTCTACCCGTCATTCTGCCCCAATGAACTACAATTCATTGTCATTTTTTCCTGTGAATTATAACGCATTATCGCTTTAACCGTATTAGTTAACACATTTAACTGATGGAATGAGAGTTTTAGACACAAAATAGTAGTTCATGGGGTTGAATGTCATAGTTAATAGTTTATAAGATAGAGTAAAAATGCATTGTATTTCATGAGAAAAAGGTAATTACTCAATGTTTTTATTTTTATTTTATGTAAATAGACTAGAGAATCATTTGATCCCTTCGGTCGTCTCAACTATTATTGGTCTGAGATTTGAATCTCTTGACCGATGTTAGCGCGTTTTTCTGGACGACGGCCTGACTGGGCTAGTGCTGGTCCAACTGGATGTTTTATTCCTGCAAAATAGACAAATAGCCACGGCAATCCTTTCAAAACCGAGACACTTTGTCAAGTGTGTGAGAGAGAGAAAATGGGAGTTAGAGAGAATGAGAGAGTTCCACAGTAAAGGGAAGAAGAAAAATAGGCATAATATCATACCTAAATTACGGAGAGCGTCCCAAGGCCTGGACTTGCTTGCGTATTGACTAAGGACATGTTTGGGTGTGCGTTTGAGGGAGTTTAAAAATGCGTTTAACACTTATAAGTTTGTTTTAAGAAAAAAAAATACATGTTTGGTAAAAAAATTTAAAAGCGCTTTTAAGGGTTTAGAAAGCTCAAAAATAGTTAAAAAAACATTTTAGTAAAAGCTTAAAAATAAAACTTTTGTTAAAAAATATTTTTTTAACTTAAAAGCTATATTTATCAAATGCAATTCCAAACATACACGAAGAGCCACCTGATTATTGCATTTGGTAGGCTGTTGAGTAGATCTTTAATTTTGAATGTGCATTAGGCTTGGCCCATATGCTGAGTAGGCTGGGTATTTGGGCTACTAGGCCTATTGGAGTAGCCATATACTAATGGTGAGACTCTATCAAACTCATTGGCCAATNGCATTCCTCGGGACGAATTCGAGGTCAAACTGACCCAATTCAATAGCCCAGTTTGCCAGTCGCCCTAATAGATCCAGCTTTTGCATTACTTTTCTGAGCGGGTATTCCGTGAGGACTCGGATTGTGTGAGATTGAAAGTATGGCTGGAGCTTCCTCGAGGCCATAATGAGAGCAAACGCTAGCTTCTCTATTTGAGGATATCTCTCTTCTGCGCCGTGTAACGCCTTACTCACAAAGTATACCGGCTTCTGTACTCCTTCATCTTCTCGGATCAGGGCTGCACTGATTGCCGTGGGAGAGACAGCCAAGTATAAGTACAATACCTCACCTGGGATCGTTCGACTCAGCAGAGGAGAGCTCATCAGATATTTTTTTAGCTGAGTAAAGGCTTCCTCGCATTCACTTGACCACTCAAAAGCCTTTCTTAAGATTTTGAAGAAAGGAAGGCATTTGTCAGTGGATCGGGAGATAAACCGGTTCAGGGCCGCTAGCCTCCCGATAAGCTGTTGTAGTTGTTTCGTGGTTTTTGGGGACTGCATTTCTAGTATGGCTTGAATCTTCTCGGGATTGGCCTCTATTCCTCTGCTTGAGACCATGTAGCCCAAAAACTTTCCAGAGGATACCCCGAACGCACACTTAGCGGGGTTCAACTTCATTTTATATGCCTTCAGCGTTTCAAACGCTTCTTGGAGGTCGTGGATGTGGCCATCCGATTCCATGCTTTTTACCAGCATGTCGTCCACGTATACCTCCATATTTCTTCCAATTTGAGCTTGGAACATCTTGTTCACAAGCCGTTGGTACGTGACGCCTGCATTCTTCAACCCGAAAGGCATGACCTTATAATAATAAAGGCCTCGATCAGTGATGAGTGCCTAAAAGTGCTTATTTAAATCCCTTAATTTATATTCGTTAGGCTCTTAGTATTGTTAATTTCTAATTATTTTTGGTATTTTTAGTGTTTTGAGTTGTGCAGGTCTTTACAACAAAAGTTGACCACAAGAAAGCAAAAAGACACCAAGTGAAGATTTGGACCACTGCCAAGTGCGTTCGACCGCACTTGGTGCGTTCGAACGCACTCACGGTCGAACGCACTCCCTGCGATCGATCGCAGTCCCCGTCAGCCCGCGTCTCGCGCGGGTGCCCTAGGAGTCCATCGCTTCAGCATGCGCCGTTACGGTTTTCTGCGGTCGAACGCACATTGTGCGATCGAACGCACAACTCAGTAGTACGTTCAAACGCACCTCATGCGTTCGAACGCACTCGTAGGATTTTGTAGCCTATAAATAGGACCCAAGGCCATTTGGTCGAACACACATTCTTTTGGGGCGTTTTTGGAGAGCATTTTTGCTTCTGTTTGGCTTGCTCCGCCCCTTTTATTTGTAAGCTTTTACTTTAATTTAATTTTAATGCATTATTTTAATCCATTTATGCTTTATTATTCAATGGGTGGCTAAAATCTTCAACTTAGGTTGAAGATGAAGCCTCGCCCTTAGTTTATATTTCGTGCTTTTACATTTTATGCTTATTTTTTGTTATTTAATTCCGCATTCGTCATTTAATTTCTGTGACAAATAATTGAATGGTTGTGTGTTGTTGATGCATTGATAGTAATCCGGTGATGTGTTCCAAGCCGGGTGCACAA
>CM017326.1:13192271-13212866 GCA_006937295.1 Carpinus fangiana
AAAGCGGACCTATGTTTGTTTTGTTTTTCATTTTTGTTTTGCTAAGGGACTAGCAAAATGTAAGTTTGGGGGTATTTGATTGGTGCCAAATATTGTATATTTGACCCCCTTAACTTATATTTGCTAAGCCTTTAGCATTGTTAATATCTAATTTTTGTGCTTGTTTTTAGTGTTTTATGGTGTGCAGGACATTACATCAAAACATGGCTACCCAAAGGCATATTGGACTTGAAGAGATGCCATGAAGTCACTGCCAGTGCGTTCGAACGCACTTGGTGCGTTCGAACGCAGCTGCGGTCGATCGCAAGGACCACGTTCGAACATAGGTTCAGTCAACCCGCGTCTCACGCATGTTGCCCTAGCCGGCCCTATGATTCCATCGCTTCCAGCTAGTGCCGCAACAGTTATCTGCGTTCGACTGTAACACCTACGATCGAACGCATCTTTAGTCAGTGCGTTCGAACGCAAGGGCTACGTTCGAACGCACCCCTGTGACCTAGCAGCACACCAGAATTCTATAAATAGCCCCTTGTTGCATTTTCACGAGAACTCTTCTTTTTGGGCGATTTTTAGAGAGCATTTTGCCACTGTTGGCCATGCTCTGCCCTTTTTATTTGTAATCTTTAACTTTAAAGTTTATTTTAATGCATTCTTTGCTTTTTAATTTGCTTTGTTGTTCAATGGGTGGCTAAACTCTTCAACTAAGGTTGAAGATGAAGCCTCACCCATTGTTTATATTTCTTGCTTTTACATTAAATGCGTTTATTTTCCGTCATTTAATTTTTTGCACTCGTCATTTAATTTTCGTGACAAAAAGTTGAATGGCTGTTTGTTTTGATACTTTGATAGCCATCCTATTATGTGTTCCAAGCCGGGTGCACAACAAGTGTTCGATTGTTGATTCAATATCCACTGTGATCCAAGGATACAGTGGATGATTTTATCAATAATCGATACTTATTGTAGCTCCTTAACGGTAAACACATTATTTGGTGTGACTTGTGTCAAAAACGATAATAGAGTGTGTTGAAGGGTTTAATTTGTTAAGACGAAAAATTGGTGTTTAATGTGTTAAGCTAACTTTCAATATGGGGTGAGGCTAATCTTTAACCTTAGTAGTTTTTCCATACCTTTACCTTTCTTTTAGAATAGTTTTTAATTAAATGCAAGTTACGTACAATCTTTATTTGGAACTAGGTTAAAGTAGATTCAATCTAATAATGATATTAGTTTTCTTTTTAACAAAGACTCCGTTCTCTGTGGGTTCGATCCCGCACTTCGCAAAAGGTATACGACCTAACGGTTCGTTACATTGCGAGTGCTATATAATTTGCACATCAGTAAATAACCCTAGAATAATATCTAATATATATTCTTAACAGATACAATGGCTCGATGAAATCTAAGATACTATTGTCTAAATGATTGTTTTAGGTCGTAAGTGGATCTTAGGGAATTAAATTTTTATAATTATATTGCGGAAAGGGATCCTCTCTAGTCCCTTTAGACTGGAAAATATCCAGTTTGTGGCCTAGTGATGCACAAATTTAATTGTACTCGTCAAATGCATGAGTCATTTTGCAGTGTAGCGGGTGTGCAAGTGCGAGGTCGAATCCCACAAAGAATCGTGCTTTGTGTAAAAACCAATTTAAATTGCCTAAACTAATCCTATCTTAACCTAGTCCCAAAATCAAACAATTGGTGTGCATAAAAATAAACTAGATTAAAATGCAATAAAATAAATAAATAAAAACGCTAAGGTCCCTAATCTACCTCACCAAAATTTAATCAACATATAGGCATGCTAATTCACACATTCATCAAACAATTAGACTAAAATGCATGTCCTATTCTCACGATAGTGCACACACTCGTCGTACGGCTTAGCTCTACGCATGCTCTTTTGCCTTTACAGAATCTAGTCAAACCATGCGATGTATTAACCCATAAATGGTCACAACGGATGTTGAACCGAAATCGAATCATCTAATGTGTCGTTGACGACAACGGATATTAGACTCGATTGAACCATCCGATGTAACCCGGATAAATCACAACGCATATTGGATAGAAAAACGATCCATAAACAACAACCAATCACAATCTTGTCACTAAATTGTGATTGAATCGAACAAACATTAAATTAAACGACATAAAATGAAAACTAAACATGAATATATATATATAAAAAAATCCATAGTGAGGGAAATAAGAGACTAAAATTAAACAAACGAAAACATTAAATGATAAAATGATGTTTAGAGGGGTTTTACAGTGATGAACAGGGAGGACTTAGGCCACTGAAGGCGCCTCCAAGCGTTTCCAAACGTAGAAAATAAGAAAATGAGGTAAGGTTCTATTTATAGACAAAATAAATCATGCTGCCAGGTCAAGGGTGCGTTCGATCGCAGAGGGACGATCAATCGCATCCCTGCGTACGTTCGATCATTTGATGTGCATTCAACTGCAAGTGCATCGCAGTGCCACGTGTGTTCGAGTGTAGGCGTTGCGTTCGATCGCACATAGTGCGATCGATCGCATGTAACTGCCCACGGCGCGAGCATTGAAGCAATGGAGCATAGGGCAGGCTAGGGCAACGCGGACTTCACGGGCTGACATGGCTTGCGATTGAACGTTCGATCGCAGTTCGCTCGATCGCACTTGCAGAGGCTAAAATTTCATCTTTGCTTAATTCCGTCCCTTTGAACCACAATTCGCACCAAAGACCTATAACACATTAAAACACTAAAACAACTCAAAATATTAGATATTAACAATACTAAGAGCCTAACAAACATAAGTTAAGGGGGTACAATATACAATATTTGACACCGATCACCTAGATTGCTCTTTAGAAATCTAAGGCCATGAAAGACCCACGTCGTTCCCCTTAAAAATAAAAAATAAAAAAATCAGACAGAAACATTTACTCACATTATCGTTAAGTGAGAACACGTTAGGGCAAAAAGTAAGTCTGCACACGTTAAGGAACAGGAAAAGACTAAAAAGAAAAGTGCAACTTCAAATTCAAAGAATAGGAAGAGACAAACAAGAAAAAAAACAAATACAAAGACAGAGCAATAGGAAAACAATAATAACAATAAAAAAAAATCAGTTGAAGAAAAGCGTTTGTCATCCTCAACTTAAGGTAACCTTTTTTATTATTATTATTTTTATTTTTTTAGGGTTTAGGTGATTTTGTGTTCATCCGTTCTATTTCTACTAGTATAAAGATCATTTGTCTTTATTGGATTTTTGTTTTGTTGTAATTGTGTGTTTATCTATTATATTTCTACTAGTACAAAGATAACTATTGAGATTACGAGTATTTTCCTGACGTTATCCTTAGTTGTTGATGTAAATATTAGAAAATTCATACTATTAATATATACAAAAAGTCAATAGCAAATAAATAGATTATTTTCTATTTTTTAGTCATAACCATTGAGATGTTTGTCTTATTTATGTAAGATTTGAAAAAAAAAAGAAAAAAAAAATTGCTTGGCTTTTAGTGGGGTTTAGCCGTTCTTGCATAAACATTCACGGGTTGAACTTTGAAACCTTTAGATTGCTTTTGATATAGGATATTATTTGAATAATTATTGTTGAATATTATTAATTTATGAACCCTTTGAATTAATATGTTTGTTTGGTAATATAATTTTGTTTAAGTATAACAATATATGGATGTCTCACTCGAACATTTTGTCACTCCAAATGTGCCTATGGAACTTACACCATCAAAAGGCATGCAATTTGAATCAGATAAGAGTACATATCGTTTTTATAATGAGTATGGGATAGCTGCAGGTTTTAGTATCAAAAAAGAGTATGTGAGCAAATGTAAAAAGATCGGAATTGTTACTTCAAGGAGATTAATGTGCGAGAAGAAGGGAATTCGATGTAATGACAAACGAAATAGTAACATAAAAAAACCTCGAGCAGAAACAGGATATGGATGTGATGCACATTTAGTTATTGTGTATAATCGAGATAGTGGCAAATACATGGTGAGTGACTTCGTTGTTGAGCATAACCACTATCTCCATCTCTCAACAACTGTACACATGATGCCATCACAATAGAAAACGTCTACAACTCAAGCTATTGAGATTGATTTGGAATATGAATCAGGTTTAAGACTAAAGGATTCTTATCAGCTTATGAGTAAGCAAGTTGGTGGAAGTGATAATCTTGGTTTTACCAAGCAGGATCATAAGAACTATTTACGCAATAAGCGACAAAGAACCTTGAAGTTTGGGGAAGCTGCTAGTTTGGAAAGGTATTTCCATAATCAACTTTAAAAAATCCTTCATTATATTTTTCAATTGGATGTTAAAGAGTTGATTACTAATATTTTTTGGGCCGATGCAAAAATGGTCATTGACTATAACCATTTTGGTGACATAATAACTTTTGATACAACATATAGCACAAATAGAGATGCAAGACCGCTTGGTGTATTTTTGGGACTTAACCATCATAGAGAGACTGTCGTATTTGGAGTTGTACTATTGTATGATGAAACAATTGAGTCTTTTGTATGATTGTTTGAGACTTTCCTAGAGGCAATGTTTGGAAAGAAGCTAATTACTATTTTCACCGATCAAGATGTAGCAATGTCAACCGCTCTTCAAATAGTGATGCCTCAAACATATCGTGCGTTGTGTAGTTGGCACATGTGACCAAATGCTAATAGGCACTTAGGCTATTTACTTAAAGGTGGGTCCCGATTTAATAAAGATTTCTTAGCATGTGTCTATGAGTATAATGATAAAGATGACTTTCTCTTTGCTTGGAATATCATGTTGGAAAAGTATGATGCTCATGAAATTAAATGACTAATAGATATATTTAAATTGAAGGAGAAATGGGCCTAAGCATATGTAAAGAGGACATTTACTGCAGGAATCAAGAGTACACAACTTAGTGAGAGATTCAACTATGACTTGAAGGATTGCTTACGTACTAATCTCAATATACTAGAATTTTTCACTAATTTTGAAAAAGTTGTCAAACAAAAACGTGACAAGAAGTTTGAAGCAGAATACAACTCTAGAAAAAAATTACCAAGATTAAATCTAAAGAACTCACCTATGCTGAATCAAGTAGCAAAAGTGTACACACCCAAGGTGTTTGAGTTATTAGAAAATGAAGTTGAAGAGTTACCTCCACTTTCCATTATAGACGACAATGAAAGTCAAGAGACACATAAATATGTTGTTGGAGTTTTCAACGGACATGAAAAATACAACATTATGTGGAATCCATCAGTTCAAACTTTGTCTTGCAATTGTAGAAAGTTTGAGACATTCCGTATTTTGTGTCGGCATGCTCTAAAAATTCTTGATGTGTGGGATATCAAGCTGATTCCTGATGGATAAATTCTAAAGAGATGCAAAAGATGAGAATGAAAAACAATTCCTAAAGAATGACATTGAGTTAGATACTTGATTAGGATATGCAGATAGGTATCGAGCTTTGTGTCCTAAATATATTCAACTTATAAATGAGGCATGTGAAACTAAAGAAGGCTTTAATATCCTAAATGCGGCTTTGCAGATTTAAAGAAAAGACTTTGTGATGCAAATAATTGTCAAGCTAATGCAGAAGAAGATAATATTATCCTTTCAACCAATATTGTAGACAAAGAGGAACAACCATGTGTTTCAATCACGGTAGGGCCAAAAGGAATAAAAAAAAAATGAGAGTTATTGTAATAAGAAACGTTGACCCAAACCATAGATAGAAAATATGAAGAAACCCAAAGGAAGCATGTCAAAGAATCAAACAAAGGAAATTAGAGTGTCAAAGGTAGTCTACTAAATTATCTTTATTGTCTTTCCATGTTCAAATTTATTTTGATGTGATTATAGTATATTATTAATCTTATTAAACATATATGATTTTTACAGGGTATAGAAATGATAAGCGCCGAATGTTGCACATTCAAGCCCCTTAACTTGCATATGTTAATTCCTTAGCGTTGTTATTTGCTTGATTTTGTTTTATTTTTGTGTTTCAGGTCAAATGCAAGAGTTCCATTGAAAATTGGACTAAAAGGGACAAGTTAGAGCCATTCTGTGCCTGGGATCGATCACCGCTGTACCTGGGATCGAGCGCCGTGCAATCGAGCATACAACCCTGGGATGGAGCGCAATGCGATCAAACGCAAACCCTTGAGATCGAGCGCACTTGGGGGTCCATTAGATGGCATGCGCCTTTTGACAGCTTAAACGCGACTTTTAGTCTCCTACTTGAACTGGGAGACTGACCTATGGGTTTCCTAGGGTTTTTAGGGTTTTCTTAGTCCTTATAAATAGGCTTTTATAGATTGTAAAAAGGGGCGGTTTTTCCTAGAGCAAAAATTTACAGCAAATTATCTTCGAAGCTTAAACATCATGAGAGGCTAAACCCCTTTGTAGGGTATCGATGTAACCCTCTCCAAGCACAATAGTGATTGTATTTGATTCTTAGTTAATTCAATTTATGTATGTTGATTGCATAACTGTAAGGATTGCAATCCTTGATTTTTGTTCTTAATACTAATTGCAATTGTTCTTTATTTACAAAATCAATATTTGCGAAATTCTATTCTTGTCATTGAAATTATTTTGCTTGTATTGAATTTAAATCAACCTTATTTTCTGTGATTATAAGATTGATGGTTATGCAATGGGTTTTCATAGACATATGATTAATATGATTAGATAGACCATGCTTAGGAAAGACAGGTCGTGCTACACCCTAGTTTAGAGTAATTTAGGTAGACGATCTGTGCTAACCGATAGGTTATGCTATTCCGTTAATCATATGAAACTTATTAAATGATTTTATAATTTATACCTAAGAAAGACAGGTGATCGGTGCCAAATATTGTATATTTGACCTCCTTAACTTATATTTGCTAAGCCTTTAGCATTGTTAATATCTAACTTTTGTAGTTGTTTTTAGTGTTTTATGGTGTGCAGGTCATTACATCAAAACATGGCTACCCAAAGGCATATTGGACTTGAAGAGATGCCATGAAGTTACTGCCAGTGCGTTCGAACGCACTTGGTGCGTTCGAATGCAACTGCGGTCGAACGCAGGGACCACGTTCGAACGCAGGTCCAGTTAGCCCGCGTCTCACGCATGTTGCCCTAGCCGGCCCTATGATTCCATCGCATTCAGCTGGCGCCGCGGCAGTTATCTGCGTACGACCGCAGAGCCTACGATCGAACGCATGCATCAGTACATTTGAACGCAGACCTATGACCTGGCAGCACACCATATTTCTATAAATAGTCACATTCTTGCAATTTTTCCAAATTCTTTTTCCTTTGGGCGAGTTTTAAAAGAATTTGCTCTGCCCTTTTTAATTGTAATCCCTTACTTTAATTTAATTTAATGCATTATCTTACTTGTTCTTTACTTTATTGTTCAATGGGTGGCTAAAATCTTCAACTAAGGTTGAAGATGAAGCCTCACCCTTAGTTTATTTCATGCTTTTACATTAAACGCACTTACTTTCCGTCTTTAATTTTTCATACTCGTTCATTTAATTTCTGTGACAAAAGTTAAGTGGTTGTCGTTTTTGAGGCAATCGATAGTCATCCTTTGTTGTGTTCCAAGCCGGGTGCACAACGAATGATTAATGATTGATTTAATATCCACTGTGATCCAAGGATACAGTGGATGATTTTATCAAGATTTAATATTCATTGTAGTTCCTTAACGGTAAACACACCAATTGGTTTGACTTGCGTCAATAACGGCAATAGAGTGTGTTTAAGGGCTTAACTCGATAGGCGGAAAGTGTGTGTTTTATGTTTAAGTTAACTTTTTATATTGGGTGAGGTTAGTCTTTAACCTTAGTTAGCTTTATCCATACCTTTACGCTTTTTAGATTAACTTTAATTTCTACAAGTTACATGTTCGATGATACGACTTTATCTTTCGGCACTAGGTTAAAATAGATTTAATTTAAGAGTAATATTAGTTTTTTTAGCAAAACTCCGTTCTCTGTGGTTCGATCTCGGTACTTGCGCAATGCTATACGACCTAACAGTTCGTGCTATTGCGAGTACCCAAATTTGGTACGATTAAATTTTGGCGCCGTTGCCGGGGAACGGTTGTTTTTGTTTAAATTAATATTATTTTTAGATCGAATTTATTTTTCTACTAGTATTTATTTTATGCAATTTCAGTTTTGTTCATAGTTTATTTTTGCATTTTAATTGATTTTTGTTAACTTTTTAGAATAGTGTTTGGCTAATTTCTAGTTTAATTCGGTTTTTGGAAAATCAGGCTCCCACAGAGTGTGGTCGAACACAGTTCTTACGATCGAACGCACTGTCGCCCATTCCATAACGTTCACGCACCTGCGAACGCTCATTACGCGTCTGCATGCGAGCACAAGTCCCTGCCAGAAAGCAGTGCAGTGCTACGTTCGAACGCATCTGGGTTGCGTTTGAACGCACTTGCAGAGCCTGCCAAATTGTTGCGTCTGTGCGAACGAACGTACTGCCTGCGCTCGAGCGCACCTCTGCTGCCTGCACCAACATACCTGAGGCAATATGTATTTAGCTGTTTTGGTTAATTGTTAATTTAGGTTTTAATTGATACTTATACATGTTTTTAGCATGTTTTCTGTTGCTGTTGGTTGTATTTAGCTTATTTTAATTTTTAAGTTATTAATTAGTTTCATTTGTTAGATAGTAGTTTAGTTAATTTGTAGTTAGTTGTTAATTTAATTTTTCCATGTTAGTTTCTATTTGTTTTAGCTAGGTTGTTGATATTTGTTTGCTGTTTCTGTCTCTGTAGTTGCTGCATCTGGTCATATTTGTTTAAAATTGTTTAGTTTTAATTCAATTAAGTGCATATAGGTTGTTGCTTTTGTAGTGTCATTTGAATTTAGTGCTTTACTTTCATCTAGGTTCTTGTAGTTGTATATATTTGCTGCTTTGTTTCCTGTTTTTATTGTTTATCCATGCATGTTTGCTTGTTTTAGCTTGCTGTTTTTCTTTAGTGTTTAGTTAAATTTTTGTTGGTTTATGCTTGGTCGGCGATCCTTGAACTTAGAATTAACACCATTAGATCCCGACTTAGAAAGAAACATTAGGAGAGCACGTAGAGCTCAAGGCGAGATGGGGGATAATCAAAGGAATCCGAGAGTGGAGGAGCACGAGGAAAACCAAAGGAATCCAAGAATCGAGGAGCACGAGGATTATCAAGATGCAAGAGAAGGGAACGGGGAGCATAGAAGAGCCTATGACGTGGATTTCACAACGTCACTCCGGGAATTGTTCGCACCTACTGCGGTTAGTTCCCATTCATGCATTGTGTTGACGCCAACTAATGCAACCCATTATGATCTAAAGCCACACGTAATCCAAATGTTACCATCTTTTTACGGCTTAGATCATGAAAACCCTTACTCTCATGTGAAAAAATTCAAGAACATCTGTGCTACCACCAAATTTCAAAATTTTTCTGAGGAATCTGTCCACCTCAGAATCTTTCCTTTCTCACTTCATGATAGAGCCACGGAGTGGTTGGACTCCAATGCTCCTGGCTCCATCACATCATGGGAAGAGCTGTTGAAGCAATTTTACAACAAGTTTTTTCCAATGTCCAGAGTAAACGAGGCAAGAAAGGAAATCAGTTTCTTTACTCAGGATGAAGATGAGAAATTCTCAGAATGTTGGGCACGGTTCAAAGATCTGTTGATGAAATGCCCTCCTCACGGATATGAAAAATGGTGTCTGGTGTAATTCTTCTACCAAGGGTTGTCTCAGCCCAACCGTAGTATGATTGAGCTGATGAATGGGGGAACATTCTTGAACTTGATGGGAGATTTAGCCTACAAAGCTCTGGAGAAAATTGCCAACAACTCCCAACAGTGGGATTTCACGAGTTGTCGAGATAAATCTGCCTGAAACCCTAAGAAATGAGGCATCCTAGAGTTAAAAGGAGAAACAGAGTTGGCACAAAGGATGGATGCCATTATCAAGAGATTGGATGCCCTGAGTGTAGGAAGGCATGTCAATGCAGCTAACACATTTCCAGTTGAGAGCTGTTCAGTCTGTGCTAGTCCTATGTACCAAGCACATAATTGTCCATCGATGACAGTTTTTGCTGAGATGGAACAAGTGAACGCTTTCAACAACTTCCAAAAGCCGTCCAGTGGGCCATATTCTGAGACATATAATCTGGGGTGGAGGAACCACCCTAATTTCTCTTGGAAACAGAATCAACCCACCACAAATCAAGGAGGAGCTCCTCATGCTCAAAATCACTATTCTCCAGGATTTTTTTCTCCTTATCAGAATCAAGGACGCTCGGCTCAGCCAGCGTCATTATCATCTTATCAAGCCCCCACTCAAGCCCCAGCATCATCAACACTGTCACTGGAAGAGACCATGAGGGAATTCATGAAGATAACTGGTCAATCAATCAATGACGTGAGGCACTCCACCATGGTGAACACCCAGGCAATCTCGAAGTTGGAGATACAAATGGGATAGTTGGCAAATCACCTTGGTGAGAGGGACAAGGGAAAGCTCCCAAGCCAAGCAGTAAACAACCTTAAAGCATGCAATATTGGAAACTCTTCAAATCAGGAGCATGTTCAGCCAATTGTTACTTTGAGGTCTGGGAAGAGAGTGGACAACAAAGTGGTGGATCCAGAAGAAAACCATGTTGAGGAAGAAAAGCCAAGAGATTAAAAGGGTGACAACCAGAAGGAAGGAGATGCTGAGCCATCTATGGTCACCCCAGTTGTTAAGGAACCTCCTAGGGCGCTTGTGCCAAAAGCACCTTACCTTGAAAGATTACAAGGGCCTAGGAATGGAGGGAAGTTAAAGGACATTCTGGAGGTGTTCAAACAAGTTCAAATCAATATTCCATTTTTGGACGCCATCCAGCAAATCCCTTCATATGCCAAGTTCTTGAAGGACTTGGTCACAGTGAAGAGGAAAACAAATGTCCTGAAAAAGGCATTTATGACTGAGCAAGTAAGTGCTATCCTACAATGCAAGTTACCCCTCAAGTACAAGGACCCTAGATGTCCTACAATTACTTGCATGATAGGAGTTAGCCAGATTGAGAGGGCACTGTTGGATTTGGGAGCAAGTGTGAATTTGTTGCCCTACTCAGTCTATTTATAGTTAGGGCTAGGAGAGCTGAAGCCCACATCCATGACACTGCAACTTGCTGATCGGTCAATGAAGATTCCACAGGGAATAGTTGAGGATGTACTGATTAAGGTGGACAAATTTTATTTTCCCGTGGATTTCATTGTGTTGGACACGAAGCCAGTTCAAGTGATAGGGAGTGAGATCCCTGTGATTCTAGGGCAACCATTTTTAGCTACGGCTAACACCCTGATAAATTGTAGGTCGGGGGTAATGAAGATTTCTTTTGGAAATATGACGGTGGAGTTGAACATTTTTCATATCAAAAAACAACCACTTGATTATGACCAGATGAATCTAGTATGCTTGATTGAGGAGATCATGGATGAAGTTGTTGAAGAATCAAGCATAGAGGACCC
Organism: Carpinus fangiana; assembly: GCA_006937295.1. Taxonomy (NCBI): domain Eukaryota; kingdom Viridiplantae; phylum Streptophyta; class Magnoliopsida; order Fagales; family Betulaceae; genus Carpinus; species Carpinus fangiana. The sequence goes on from CM017326.1 coordinate 13,203,808, forward strand.
CCTGGAAGCATGCCTTGCTCAGTTTAGTGAAGATTTGGATTTGGATAAACTTACGGAGCAGGCAAATGCACTTTTGGAGACCGTTCCTTTGGTGAGCGAAGAGAAGGAGGAGACAGCTATGCCTGATTCCCCAAAGAAGGAACTTAAGCCTTTACCAGACAATTTGAAGTATAAGTTCCTAGGTCCAGCAAATTCTTTGCCAGTGATCATAGCTTCAGATTTGATAGATGCTCAAGAGGAGGAATTGTTAGAAGTTTTGAGAGAGCGTAAGGAAGCTATTGGCTGGACTATTGAGGACATTAAGGGAATCAGCCCCTTGTTGGTTATGCATAAGATACACCTGGAAGAGAATTCCAAACCATCGAGGGAACCACAGAGAAGGCTCAACCCAGCGATGCAGGAGGTTGTGAGAACAGAAGTGATTAAATTGTTAGATGCTGGGATCATCTATCCAATTTCTAACAGCAAGTGGGTGAGCTCGATACATGTTGTGCCCAAGAGGGCTGGGTTGACGGTAGTGAAGAACAAGGATAACGAATTGGTGCCAACTCGTATTCAGTCAGGTTGGAGAGTTTGTATAGACTACCGTAAGTTGAACGCTGCCACCAGGAAAGATCACTTTCCTATTCCATTCATTGATCAGATGGTGGAGCGTTTAGCTGGGCACAAGTATTACTGTTTCTAGGATGGTTATTCTGGATATAACCAGGTCCCAGTGGACCCCGAAGACCAGGAGAAGACTACATTTACATGTCCCTTTGGGACATTCGCCTACCATCGCATGCCGTTTGGGTTGTGCAATGCACCTGCTACTTTTCAGCAGTGCATGATCAGCATATTCTCCGACATGGTAGAGTGTTTTATGGAGATATTCATGGATGTCTTCTCTGTCTTTGGTTCATCTTTTTAGGAGTGTCTGCACTGTCTCACTTTGGTTTTAGTGAGGTGAAAAGAGAAGAACCATGTGCTTAACTGGAAAAAATGTCATTTTATGGTTAAGCAGGGGATAGTACTGGGGCATGTCATATCTCAGAGGGGTATTAAGGTTGACAAGGCGAAGGTAGATTTGATCTCTAACCTTCCACCCCCACGTACTGTGAAGGAAATCCGTTCCTTCTTGGGCCATGTAGGGTTCAACAGGTGATTCATCAAGGATTTCAGCAAGATCGCCAGGCCCTTGTGCAGGTTGTTGGCCAAAGAGACCCCGTTTGAATTTTATGAAGAATGTTTGAAAGCATTCGGGGCTCTGAAGGAGATTCTGACGTCCACACCAGTCATTAGACCACCCAATTGGGGTGAACCATTTGAGATCATGTGTGACACATCAGACTATGCTGTTGGAGCTGTTTTGGGGCAGCGCATTGATAAACTTCCCCATGTGATTTACTATGCGAGCTAGACTCTGAACAACGCACAACTCAATTACTCCACCATAGAAAATGAGTTGTTGGCGGTCGTTTTTGCGCTGAACAAGTTTAGATCCTATTTGTTAGGATCTAAAATCATTATCTATTCAGATCATGCGGCATTAAAGTATCTTTTTTCCAAGAAAGATGCTAAATCCCGCTTGATCCGGTGGATTTTGCTGCTTCAAGAGTTCGACATAGAAATTCAAGATAAGAAGGGTTCCGAAAATGTGGTGGCGGATCATCTTTCTAGATTGACCATGGATTTCACCGAGGATGCCACTCCCATTTCTGAGACCTTTCCTGATGAGCAATTGATGCACATTGCTCACAATCCCGCACCTTGGTTCGCTGACATAGTGAACTATCTTGTTACCAGCCAAATGCCTTTGCATTGGGGGAAACAAGATAAGCTCAAATTTTTGTCCAAGGTGAAAACTTTTCTTTGGGACGATCCTTATCTGTTCAAGTATTGTCCCAATCAAATCATTAGGAGATGTATACCTGAAGTTGACCAAATCAATGTCATCTCCTTTTGTCATGATCATGCTTGTGGGGGCCATTTCAGTACAAACAAGACCGCTACAAAGATTTTGCAGTGTGAATTTTATTGGCCCACCATTTTTGGAGACGCTCGTGCTTATTGCACATCTTGTGAGTGCTGTCAGAAACTCGGGAGTATTTCAAAGAGGAACATGATGCCCCTCAATCCCATTTTGGTAGTTGAGATTTTTTATATATGGGGCATCGATTTCACGGGACCTTTCCCAAACTCCTTCGGGTTTCTGTACATTTTGGTTGCTGTGGACTATGTGTCCAAGTAGGTGGAGGCAGTTGTGTGCAAGACCAATGACTACAGAGTTGTGGTCAAATTTTTGAAGGACAAGATTTTCGCTCGGTTTGGTACACCTAGAGTGATTATCAGTGATGGAGGCACGCATTTCTGCAATCAGATTTTTGAGCAGCTGATGAAGAAGTATTTCATCACACATAAGGTTGCCACCCCTTATCACCCACAGACGAGTGGGCAGGTTAAAGTGTCAAATCGGGAGATCAAACACATTTTGGAGAAGACTGTGAACCCCAACAGAAAAGATTGGTCTCTGCGATTGAATGATGCTTTGTGGGCATATATGACGGCATTTAAGACACCAATTGGGATGTCACCATATCGGTTGGTTTACAGGAAAGCTTGTCATCTTCCCGTTGAGTTGGAGCATCGAGCTTACTGGTCCATCAAGCAGCTGAACTTCAATTTTTTGAAGGCCGGCTCTCAAAGGAAGCTCCAACTCACTGAATTAGAGGAGCTGAGGAATGATGCTTATGACAGTTCGAGGAAGTACAAAGAACACATGAAGAAGGTTCATGACCAGAGCATTCTGAGGAGATCTTTTGAGCCAGGTCAAAAAGTCCTTCTTTACAATTCTCAATTGCATTTATTCCCTGGCAAGTTGAAATCTCGGTGGACGGGCCCATTCATCATTAGGACAGTGTTTTCTCATGGGGCCATCGAGATAGAGGATCCCAAGAATGGTAACACCTTTAAGGTGAACGGACAGAGAGTAAAACCATTCTTGGAGTTGAGGAGTCCAGAGGTTGAGGACACTCATTTGGAGAATCCGATTTATTCGGACTGATTGATATGACGAGTCTGGCTGAAGACGTTAAACTTAGCGCTTGTGGGAGGCACCCCTCATTATGTTTCTTGCTTTATGTTTTGCATTTATTGTTTACTAGTCAAATTTGGGGAAGCATTCTTTTATGCATACCTTAATTGACCCATCCCCTAGGTTTAGCTAATTCTGTCACATTGTGGGCAATGTGACGTTTTAAGTTTGGGGGTGGAGTAAATGTGTTTTTGTAAATATTTTCAGTGTGTAAATATTTTTGTTTGTGTGTTGTGTTTGTAACTATTTTATTGTGTAAAAAAAAAAAAAATTACTTTGCACACTACGTTCGAACGCACCCTTTGCGTTCGAACGTAGACACGGATCTGCGTTTGAACTCACTTATGTTTGTTCGAACGCAGCGCCTCATTTCACAGTCACACCACTGCACACATGCGTTCGACCGTACCTTGTACGTTCGAACGCAGATCCCACTGGACATACGCGCACTCAGCACAAGTGCGGTCGAACGCACTTACGTACGTTCGAACGCACTTGTTTTTAGGCCTCACGTGACCTATTTTTAGGTCACTGTTCTTTTTCTCCTCCACAATTGCAGCAACGCCGTACACCTCTCCCCCTCCATCTCCATCTTCCTTCTCCCAAAACCTCCATTCCACAGCCACCCATCATTTGCCCCACCACCCCCGCACCACCGCCGGCCTCTCTGCACCACCACCACCCACCGCCGGCCCCCATTTCCTTTTTTTTCCCCCATTTTTCCCCACAAACCCGAAACCCACTCACCCCCAAATTTCCCCATTTTTTTTGCATTTTTTTTTTTTGATATTTTCGGGCACAAATCCATTCACGGATTGTGCCCCTTGTTTCTGTGTTGGTTATGTGTGATTTTTGCAGGGGGTTGGGCTCATTTGAAAAGGGTTCTCAATCCATTTGGTTTCGGGTTGCACACTAGGTGCTCAACAAAAAGCCCCAACCACCTTCCAGAATGCCTAGAGGCCAAGGGTCGACTTCTCGGTCCTCTGGGACCCGAGCCATGGTAGCCAAGCTGCCCATTGAGAGCCGTAAGCTCTTATTGGAGAACACCTTTGCCATTAAAGGGGAGTTCTCCAATAATGAAGCTACAAGTTGGGCGGTTCAAGGGCTGAAGAACCGGGGTTTGAATAGGCTTTTCAAGCCCGTCGCCTCCACTGCATATAAGCGTTTGGTCAGAGAATTTTACGAGCATTTGAGTTATGAGTGTAGCCGACCGAACGTTCTTGTCTCTTCCATCGACGGGAGAGAGGTGGAGGTGACCATAGCCGATGTAGCGGCCGTGTTGAAGTGCAGCCATGAGCCTCCCGAGTCGGACGTTCCTTGGCTTGAGTGCCCCTCCATGCTCACCCTTGAAGAGATCATTTTCGACATGTGTGAGGGGCAATATGCGGACAAGCACCGGAATGCAGCCAGCAAAGCAAAGATTCCTCAGAATCTTTTATTTATTGACATGGTGCTGTATAGGAACACGTGTCCTTTGGGACACAAGACACATCGGGGGGACTTGTTCCTCAATGCCCTGTATGCGTTCCACAGAGGCGTTTGGTACTCCATTCCCGAGCTCATATGGAGAGAGATCTACAAGTTCTGGGAAGGAGTACATCATCAAATGGTCGAGCACACTAACACTTGGGGTCTGCCTTTTCCTTTTCTTATCACTCATATTCTTAGGAAGAAAGGGATTAAAGGTAGGGCTACGGACGGGCCCATCACCGAGAGCCCACTCTTCGGCAGCATTCAGTGGAACCAGAGTTGTTCCCATATGCCCAGAGCCGCAGCAGCACCGGAGCCGGAGCCAGAGCCAGAGCTAGAGCCCATGGATATTCATAAGATGGCAGTTGAGCAGGAGAGAGCAGCAGAGCCAAAGAGGGCGGCAGAATATGAGGAGCAGCTAGAAGAAGAAGACTACGAGGAAACGATCAATCTTAGAGCTGCTGATTATTATGCTCTTCAGGACTCCATGGCAGACATCCAGTCCCAGATGCCAGACATCCAGTTCCAGATTGCAGACACACAGAGGGATGCATGCCAGGACAGTCTTGAGATCCAGGACATGTTGAGAGCCATTCTAGACAGGCTGCCACCATCCCAGTGACGTCTCTGTGATGTCTTGGTTATTTTTTGTACACCCCTTGCATTTCATTTGTATTTTCTTTTTTCCACGCACTGTGGGCAGTGCGAATTTTTAGTTAGGGGTAGGGGTGGGCAAAACCCGCCCGATCTGACCAACCCGATCCGCCCCGATTCGGGCAGATTCTATGCTTATTTTCGCGGGTTCGGATTGAAATTCACTAAACCCGGTCGGATCGGTTCGGGTCTCGTGTATCAAAAAAATTTTGTTGCGAGTACCCGCCCCACCCCGATCCAACCCGCCCTAGTATAAAAGGAAAAGAAAAAAACTCTAAACCTATCCCTCCCTCCCTCTCCTCTCAATTTTTCAGCCGCCTCCTCCCTCCCTCTCCTCTCACTCTCTCTCTCACTCCCTGCTCCCTCTCGCTTGAGTCGCCTCTCTCTCTCTGCTCATCTCCAACGGTTCACACCCATGCACGCAAGAACCCAAAAATCACAACCATTGGTCTTCTACTATTTGGTCGCTACTTATTATCGACAGTAGGAAAGGTTTGAATGTTTTTTTTCTCTCTCTCTCTCTTTCGCTCTCTCTCTTCCACTCTCTCTTTCGTTCTCTGTTCTTTTCTTATGGGTTTGGGTTTGTGGCTGTTTGTGGGTTTGTCGATTTGTAGGTTTGAGGGAGATGGAGGTGTTAGACTTGGGTTTGGTTTGGTTTGGGTTTGTGGAGGCAGTGATTTGTTTGTGGGTTTGAGGGAGATGGCCGGAAGGCAGTGATTTGTTTATGGATTTGTCGATTTGAAGGAGATGGAAGTGTGAGAGATGGAGAAAAATCAGAGAAGATGCGTTCAATCCGACCCGACCCGACAAACCCGACCAACCCGCCCGCACATACCCAATCCGTCCTACCCGAAAATCGGATGGGTTTGTTGTTTTTACTATTCATCGCGGGTTGGAATTGTCCAAACCCGATGAGCACGGGTCGGGTGGCCAAACAGGCTGAAACCCGCCCGAACCGACCCGTGCCCAGCCCTAGTTGGGGGTATTTTTGTGCACATTTTGTTTTTGATAATGCATTTTATTTTAATTATGGTTTATTTTCTTTTGTGAGCTTAATTTAATGAACACATGATCACTTTGTTAAGGGAATTTAAATTATGTTATTTTCTTTGGCAGTATGAGATAATACATTTTAATTTGATTTTCACGGGCAGATTTGGCACGTAGTTTGTGGGATCAAATGCTGATGTTGGTCATGTTAGTTTTGTAAGCTTAAATGCAGTTGGTAGCTCGTTGGGAAATAACCTTGGTTTATTTTTATAAAAAATAAAATAAAATAAAAATTGATCATTTTGAGCTTTTCATCAAGTAACCGGACCTCTTGCCTCAGTAAGTATTGAGCGTTCGAGTAAAAAGTGAGAAGTTAGACTTGGTTAGCAAAGCTTCGTAGCCTTTTTGACTCGAGTTAATAGGTCCTTAGGGGTGTTTTTACACCTAATGCCCTAAAACCTTTTGGTTTGGGAGTCATTGACTTAACGCTTGATACATGGGTCAATTAGAAAGCTTAAGGGAGCTAAGCAATAAAAAAAATAGTAAAAAATAATAATTTTTTTTTTTGAAATAAACCTTGGTTATTGTGTCCGATGGGTAGTCTAATGAATTTTGTGTCGAAGCATGCATGACTAGAATTAGTTTTGAAATCCCATAATTTTGTGTTGAAGTCACTTTCACAAGAATTGATTTGTGTGATATCTCATGATGCCATGTTTGTAGCTTGATTGATAATTCCCTAAAAATTGTGAAGATGGTGTTTGTTTGATTAAGTTTGCTCATGAATAAAACCATAATTGTTATATTGTTGCATTGTTGAAAATAAAATTTTTGTGCAATGTTTGTGGGTATCAATCATGGAAAACCCTCACGAGACTTCACTCGTCCCCTAGGGAATTCCTAGGGGTTTCCTAGGGGTTTAAAAGGCTTGTTGCATAGGCTAAATGCAAATGTTCTCCCACGAAAGTGGACCTATGTTTATTTGTGTTTTTCATTTTTGTTTTGCTAAGGGACTAGCAAAATGTAAGTTAGGAGGTATTTGATCAGTGCCAAATATTGTATATTTGACCCCCTTAACTTATATTTGCTAAGCCTTTAGCATTGTTAATATCTAACTTTTGTAGTTATTTTTAGTGTTTTATGGTGTGCAGGTCATTACATCAAAACATGGCTACCCAAAGGCATATTGGAGTTGAAGAGATGCCATGAAGTTACTGCCAGTGCGTTCGAACGTACTTGGTACGTTCGAACGTAACTGCGGTCGAACGCAGGGATCACGTTCGAACGCAGGTCCAGTCAGCCCATGTCTCACTCATGTTGCCTTAGCCGGCCCTATGATTCCATCGCTTCCAGCTGGCGCCACGGCAGTTATCTGCGTTCGACCGCAGAGCCTACGATCGAACGCATGCATCAGTACGTTTGAACGCAGGGTCTGCATTCGAACTCAGACCTGTGACCTGGCAGCACCCCAGATTTCTATAAATAGTCTCATTCTTGCAATTTTTCCAAAGTCTTTTTCCTTTGGGCGAGTTTTAAGAGCATTTTGCCATTGTAGGCCCTGCTCTGCCCTTTTTAATTGTAATCCCTTACTTGAATTTAATTTAATGCATTATCTTACTTGTTCTTTACTTTATTGTTCAATGGGTGGCTAAAATCTTCAACTAAGGTTGAAGATGAAGCCTCACCCTTAGTTTATTTCATGCTTTTACATTAAACGCACTTACTTTATGTCTTTTAATTTTCCATACTCGTTCATTTAATTTCTGTGACAAAAGTTAAGTGGTTGTCGTTTTTGAGGCAATCGATAGTCATCCTTTGTTGTGTTCTAAGCCGGGTGCACAACGAATGATTAATGATTGATTTAATATCCACTATGATCCAAAGATACAGTGGATGATTTTATCAAGATTTAATATTCGTTGTAGTTCATCAACGGTAAACACACCAATTGGTTTGACTTGCGTCAATAACGACAATAGAGTGTGTTTAAGGGCTTAACTCGATTGGCGGAAAGTGTGTGTTTTATGTTTAAGTTAACTTTTTATATTGGGTGAGGTTAGTCTTTAACCTTAGTTAGCTTTATCCATACCTTTACGCTTTTTAGATTAACTTTAATTTCTGCAAGTTACATGTTCGATGATACGACTTTATCTTTCGGCACTAGGTTAAAATAGATTTAATTTAAGAGTAATATTAGTTTTTTTAGCAAAACTCCGTTCTCTGTGGTTTGATCTCGGTACTTGCGCAACGCTATACGACCTAACGGTTTGTGCTATTGCGAGTACCCAAATTTGGTACGATCAACAGGTCATGCCGCATCTTAGTGGTTAAGTGGACAATCCGTGCCAACCGAAGATAGATTATTCTTATCCTTTGATATTGTATTTTCTTGTTCTTTTATAACATACATATTATGAGTTTCTGGAATTAAATACGATTACCACTGTTGTGGAAAGTGTGGTGAAGTCTGTACCTTACTCTCTCTCTCTCTCTTATATATTCACTTTTAATTTTGTGTTTAATTTCATGCACTTTAAGTTTACACAACAAATCAATCTCTTTTGTTAATTAGGTTAAAGTTCGTCTTTCAAATTTAATAACGAAACCCCTACAGTCCTTGAGGTTCGACACCTCAATATAGTCCTATCCTACGGGATTCGTTCTATTGCAAGTGGTAATTTTATCATTGATATTTTTGGTAACAAAAATACCACATCAAGAAACACATGATTGCATGACATAGAATAGCAATGAGGATATCACATATAGTCATGTTCCTAGCTTTACCAAAATTTGTATGAACTTATGGCATTAAAACAAGTAAGGAAGAGTCTCTAGGGTTCTCTTGTTTTCTCCCTAGTGCCGCACCCAG
>CM017326.1:13220978-13244320 GCA_006937295.1 Carpinus fangiana
TTTTATTTTATGTAAATAGACTAGAGAATCATTTGATCCCTTCGGTCGTATCAACTATTATTGGTCTGAGATTTGAATCTCTTGACCGATGTTAGCGCGTTTTTCTGGACGACGGCCTGACTGGGCTAGTGCTGGTCCAACTGGATGTTTTATTCCTGCAAAATAGACAAATAGCCACGGCAATCCTTTCAAAACCGAGACACTTTGTCAAATGTGTGAGAGAGAGAAAATGGGAGTTAGAGAGAATGAGAGAGTTCCACAGTAAAGGGAAGAAGAAAAATAGGCATAATATCATACCTAAATTACGGAGAGCGTCCCAAGGCCTGGACTTGCTTGCGTATTGACTAAGGACATGTTTGGGTGTGCGTTTGAGGGAGTTTAAAAATGCGTTTAACACTTATAAGTTTGTTTTAAGAAAAAAAAATACATGTTTGGTAAAAAAATTTAAAAGCGCTTTTAAGGGTTTAGAAAGCTCAAAAATAGTTAAAAAAACATTTTAGTAAAAGCTTAAAAATAAAACTTTTGTTAAAAAATATTTTTTTAACTTAAAAGCTATATTTATCAAATGCAATTCCAAACATACACGAAGAGCCACCTGATTATTGCATTTGGTAGGCTGTTGAGTAGATCTTTAATTTTGAATGTGCATTAGGCTTGGCCCATATGCTGAGTAGGCTGGGTATTTGGGCTACTAGGCCTATTGGAGTAGCCATATACTAATGGTGAGACTCTATCAAACTCATTGGCCAATGATATTCTATTCAACATAGACTTTATCTTTATTTTATGTTTTGTGGGAAAAATCTTCTTGTGCTACGTCAATTTTGGTATCAATGGCGGGGCCAGCATAAAAAATAAAATTAACCAATATTTCATTAATATGAAATAGTATATAACTAACGAAATAAATTAACAATTCATAAAAAAAATTAATTATTGTTTAGAATATATAATGTTACTTACAAGTTTTTTTTTATTTTTTTATCATGCCTAGCGTAAATTTATTCAGTTCTCCTCAATGAGTTTTCATAGTTTGAAATTGCTGCATAATTTCTTTATTGTTAATAATCTTGAATATGTTATTCTCAATGTACATAACCAGACAATATCACCGCAAGTCCGCAACTAACAAAATCAATGACAAAATCACAAATAAATAAACCAAAAGATACACAATATCCTCTTTCCTCTTTTTTATTTTTTATCATATTCTTTCCAAGTTGTCATTTCCCTTGACTATCGTAAATTCTTCAATATAATGCATGCCAATGATATATGTTTCAAGTGGGTTATTCAATGTGATAAGTTTATTTGATAAAAAAATTATTCAGATAAAATTGAGGAAGACAAAATAATTTGTCTATGTGGCATTCTCACCACTCCAAGCCGCCTTGTTGCCCCATCTCTCCCGAAACCTCTATGAAGAAGCCTTCAGCCAATCAACCTCCATGGGAGGAAGGAGTTTCGGTGCCTTCCTCCTCCTCCTTCCCCTCTCCCTTTCTCCCCCTCCCCTTCTTGCCTCTTTAGAGGCCCTATCCGCCTCTCCGGGGGCCTTATCCAACGCCCTTGGCATTTTATCTTTGTCCAATAACTGCATCGCCCCTTCCTCCAACATTAATCATCCGATCACCGCCTTCATCATGCACTCCCAACCTCAAATCCGCAACTTTCTTGAAATCTTGAAATTTATTTATTTATTTATTTTTTCAAAATCAGATCTATGCATTTTAGGAAGCCTCTACCGTACATGCGCCGTTCCACCTCGTTCTTAAGAGTCACCACCATTGTCTGCCACAAGCCTTGTCCTCAACTGGCCTTCACTCGTCGGAGTGTGTTCAACACGCACCTGCGAGTAGATCTTAATTGCAGGTGCGTGCGTCTCACAGGCTGATGTGTATTTGTCGATCTCCATTGCTTCGCCACCTTTTACCACTTCTGCTGATCTCTTGGTGTAACGCCCTCAAAATTAACCTTAGCTAATTTGGTAGGGTTATTGGCAATTACCCTAGTTAAGCCAATTTGTGAATAAATGAGAAATCACCCCTCTAGCATTATCAGAGTAAATGCATGGGAAGGTGAGATAAATTTGAGAAAACTATAGATTATCGAAATAAAAGCATCGAGCAACTAACTGATAATAATAAACAAACCTGATATCAATAAGCAACTTCTAAACAAGTCAATAGTAGTAGCCGTGCTACTTTCGGATTATAAGGCAAGTTTCCTAAAAAGGTAACAACAGTGTAAGTCTAATGACTTAGTAAGTATACCTCACAGTTTCTGTATGACATTAGCCTAATTAAGCAGAAGTAAACGTGCAGTTTGAGTAAGAAATTAAAGATTGGTATTGCTTCCATTAATACACCATATGGCAGGGTTTTGTTCACTAAAGAGTGGTATACTACAGGCGACAATCACCTAAGTATTTTAATGCAGAAAGAATAATGCTTTATAGGTCATAACTATCATATGTGGTCTACCTGAGATATTACCCATTCTCAACACGGTTGGCGTTGTCCCAAGGGACCTGTAATACAACATCGATGCTCCAGATATTGTACGCTACCATACATAACACTAGCGGCACGATCGAGTCCGACCTCGAGTGGCCCACACCGCTAATGATGTATGTCTTGTAATGATCGCCTATTAAGGGTGCGCTGGCCATAAAACAACCATTGGATTCAAGACCCATATAACACACACATTTGACCATATCATCAAGTCTATATAGTAAGCCCATGGTCATTATACTGCACGTACCAGTGTACTATGTCATACAATGCATCTTATGATCAGTTTATAAGACAATTACCTAGTAATTAAAAAAATATGCATGCTCATATTATTCTCATGGTCTGTCAACTGACATATCCCAGGTTTTTAAGGAAAAATGATCGTAAGTATTTACTTACCTCGCACATTCGCATGAATCTTCCGACATGGCTAAATCCTCAAAGTTAGGTAGTAACATGAGCTCTTTTTTCACAAAACCCTCTCTCACTTAAAAACTCTCAAGAATACAACATCATAAGCTTTTGGCTGCCTAGGGGCGTGCTAACCAGTGGAAAATGGTGTGAGAGGAAGAAGGGTTGAGGGGGGTATTTATAGGGGAGGGGTACTACCAACTCTCTAGAAAAGCAGTGGGTGTCCGCAAACCCTAGTGTACGTCTAGTACTATTTACACAGTAGATAAAAGGGTGTAGTGTACGTCCAGGTATTAACCAAGGGTTTTTTTTGAAAAAGTAGCGTAAATCCGTGTGGTCCCACGTACGTCTGTGTACTATTTGCAAAGCGTACATCCGGTGGTCCCCCCACGTACGTCCGCACTAAAAACAGGAGCATACATCCGCTAACCCTAGCGTACGTCCACTCCAGAGGATTATTGTTTAGGCTTTAAATTTCTAAGGAGTTTAAGGCTTGTTATGCTACTATTAAGGGCTTGGTTTTTGTTAAGAACTTCCTCAATTGTTATTTGTAGGAATTCTCTTAGAAATAAAAAAGATTGTTTTTATCAGGGTATTACACTCTCCCCTCCTTATAAGAATTTCGTTCTCGAAATTAAGAACTTTTGAAATCAAGAGAAAAATCAAATAAAATGATTGAAAAGGTTTGCAATCTTAAAAAAAAAAAAGGAATATTTTAAAACTGAGTTTAAGCATGTCATAAAAGCAGTTTAACCATATACACATCAAAATTGCCAATCCCAAGGTGAACTTTTTTTTTTTTTTTTTTGAAAAGAATCTCAAGGTGAACTTATAATGTAGCCAAATATACAAAATTGCCACTACCGTAGTGAACTTAACAACCAAAGGAAACAACAAAGTGTACAACTAGTTATGAGTGGGACTGTCTCTTAGAAGTAGGCTCCGCAGATGTCCATCTCGACGTCCCTCTCGCACTTGGGCTCCCTTTTCCCCGACTGATGCTAGAACTGGGGATGCCATAATCTCAGACGCTTAAGGATCCCATTAAGTGGTACTGTAGCTGGACTATGATGTCATGGTCTACTACCCTAGATTCCTTCACATCCCGAAGCATGGCCTTCATTCGGTCCAGTTGCTCATCAGTGGAAATGGATGCTCCATCCGCTTTAGCCGCCCTCAGTGGTTGTCGGGGCCTCTGCTCCTGCTCAAACTCCCGAAGATGAGCATTACTCGCATTGAGGAAACATGAGTTCATTGGCGCCTAGTCCAGGGATCTGTAGGGTAAGGTGGTACTCCAATTCGCAAGCCGTGCCGACATCATCGTAGATGTGACCAATGAGCCATAATCAATGGAAGTCTCGGCTAGGAGAGCGTAAAGACAGCAAGCCCTCTCCATGGTGATCATCATGAGGCTCAACACCGGGAGTACACAATTGATCAAGATGCGGTAGATGCATCAAATGTCGTTGCTGAGGTCATGCATCTGAAAGCTACCCTCCCCATCGATCTCCATCTAATGGGGGCGCCCTTCGGCAAATCACTCGACCAACTCTGCATAGGTAGGAAGGTGATCCACTGTCCATGGGTACTCCGGGTTGCGCACTAGAGGCGCTCCTATGATGGTGCTGATAGGGGTGAAATAGCGGTTGCGGTTAGTGGCTAAAACCGCTAACCGCCTTTGCTAACTGCTAGCGGTTAACCGGATGCGGTTAACCACTTTTCTACTAACCGCTTTTTATTGGGTTTTTTTTTTTTTTTTGGCCGGTTTTGGGCTCACTTTAAACCATTGTTTTGCTCACTTTAAACATTTTTTTCCTCTTTCTTTGCCATTTTAGCATTAAAAATTGTTGGACCATTATACCAAAATCTTGTTGGTCACCTTCGACAACATATAACATACGAATAAAATTCAACAAAATTATCGTTTTGGGTTAGGAAGTAATGAATATATAGAAGTGAAAAACGACGTCGTTTTGCACTTCTATATTGTATAAATAATAAAAATATAAAACCCAAACAAAAGTCAAAGGTGGGGGAATCGAAATCGGGACTCCTAAGTAAAAGAGGCGCACAATAATCACTAGGCTACAATAACTTATTGTTATTTATTATATAAATATATATTATATTTTAAGAAAAGGCGGTTAGCGGTTAACGGTTAGCGGTTAGGCGGTTTTAAATTTCACCCCTAGGTGCTGATGAGGGTGGGAGTCACATGGATCGCTTCCTCTCTAACCGATGTCAAGAAAGAGTCGCCATGCCTCTTGTGAATGTTGGCGTAGAACTCACGGACTAATTCCTCAACCGCGAAACGGTGGTCTCCTACCATCTCCAACCCTAGGCATCCAGCATCTTGTATCCATGGAGTGCATGCATCAAGGTCTGCTACATCCACTCCCCTTTCTACCATGATCCTGCAATCGCTATAGAACTTATACCGGCGTTAAGCCTTGTCTCTCCTAAAGTGCTTCCGGTCGTAGATAAGGTTGTCGTCCTTCNTTTTCAAAATCCACTAACCGCTAACCGCTTTCAAAGCGGTTAGCGGTTAGCAGATGCGGTTAGGCGGTTTTAAATTTCACCCCTAGGTGCTGATGAGGGTGGGAGTCACATGGATCGCTTCCTCTCTAACCCATGTCAAGAAAGAGTCGCCATGCCTCTTGTGAATGTTGGCGTAGAACTCACGGACTAATTCCTCAACCGCGAAACGGTGGTCTCCTACCATCTCCAACCCTAGGCATCCAGCATCTTGTATCCATGGAGTGCATGCATCAAGGTCTGCTACATCCACTCCCCTTTCTACCATGATCCTGCAATCGCTATAGAACTTATACCGGCGTTAAGCCTTGTCTCTCCTAAAGTGCTTCCGGTCGTAGATAAGGTTGTCGTCCTTCTCGTCCATGGTGCTACTGGCCCCTTTAATTGGTCCCTTAGAGTCCTGCTCGCTCCCTAGAGCCTCATCAAGTACAACGTCCTCCATCTCTACCTGTGGCTCAGACTCAGGGCGTCCTGCATCAATGTCCAGAACCAGTCAGACCGTGTACGTGTGGAGGAGGAAGCTGTTGTGCTAGCTTTTGTCCATGCCATCGCCCTGCATTGGAAACTCTATTAACACTAAGCTCACATAAACCCATGCAGAACCCTGCTCCTACTAGGTGCAAAATGTTCTTTCCCTAAATGCTTAAATGAAAATGCAAGGAATAGAGTAAGGCATGATAGAGTGTCTATTTGTGAGTTCTGATGTCATGACCTAGCCAAACAAGGTCAATAGATCATGTGATTTAAGTGATGCCGAAAGAAATGGGGTGCTTGGATTTATGACTTAAACACCCTTAAGTAATCTGTGGTAATTAATTCAAAGGTCAAGGTCTGGCTTGGAGGGCATCTTGACAAACAAGGGTTCTGGTTTAAAAGGCTCAGTGCTCTTACAAAGACAAGTTTGTACAAAAGCGATGAAATTTAAACTATGGCCATTTTGGTTATTTTAAGGCTATCACCAAAAGTGCTTGGGGTGCAAATAGCTAAGCGGATCAGGGATTCCTAGAGGTCGCACTTTGACAATTGGGTCGGATCCTCCTGACAAAGTCGGGTTATTTAAGACAAATAAAATACCTCTTTAGAAAAGAAGGGCATTTTAGTAATGATGGGCACATGTGTATACAGATTTGACCCTATAGTCCATATATTATGTTTATGTTTTGCCACTTGGAACATTAGGCTAGATAAATGACTAGCCTAGCCATGTACGAATGGTGGTCATGACAGAACAACATCGCTAGCAGTGTTGGCCATCTGGGGTAAGACTTGGTCGAGCTACTAAAGCTACTATTTTACGTCATCGAGGCATCAATGTTGTACCATAGGTCTTTTGAGATGTGCAAACCCTACCGTGAAGGAGTTACCTCGTAATTGGCAACGTATGAAGTTCAGTTTCGTGTGCTTGAGGACTTGAGACATGTCAGTTCCGAGGTGGAGGTGACTAATGTTAGGGCTCTGCACGACTTAGACTCCCCAGCCCGTGTCATTGTGAGATTCTCAGTAGATAGCCGATCAGGTAACACTTGTCAATTGAACTGAATACCTCTCAAAGTGAGGGTTTCTCCTATTATATAGACTTTGTACAGCTAATTACATGGCTGTCTCTCCGCAATTTACAGCAAACTAAGAGAACAAATAAGGCAACTATAATCTACCTATTAATTACAAAATACTATAGCTATAATACAAAAACATGCCATAACTAGAGAGAACAAATAAGGCTAAATATATATGCCGTAACATCCCCCCTCAAATTGATGCTGGTCGATCAAGAAGCATCAATTTGCCCATAAGAAACTGATGACGATGTTGTGTCATGGCCTTTGTGAACACGCCAGCTATCTGAAGATTAGTGGAAACATGAGGAAGAGAGATAACACGATCGTCCAAGGCTTCCCGAATAGAATGACAGTCTACCTCAATATGCTTCGTACGTTCATGGTAAACAGGATTAGTAGCTATTTGAATGGCACTAGTATTATCAGCATGAAGAGGAGTAGAATCAGATTGAGAAAAACCAAGCTCAGCCAGAAGCCCACGAAGCCAGACAATCTCAGAACAAGCAGCGGACATTGCCCAATATTTGAATTCAGTAGATGATTTAGAAATGCGAGCTTGTTTCTTACTCTTCCAAGAAATCAAAGAATCACCAAGAAACATGCACCAACCCGTGACAGACCGTCGAGTATCAGGACATCCGGCCCAATCCGCATCACTATAAGCAACAAGGCGAAGAGAAGAGCCGGTTGGGAAGAACAACCTACGACTAGATGACCCCCGAAGATATCGAATGATACGGTGAACAGCAGCTAAATGAAGATGGCGTGGAGTTTGCATAAACTGGCTAACCTGTTGGACAGTGAAGGAAATATCAGGCAGAGTAATAGTCAAGTAGTTCAGGCTGCCTACCAACTGTCGGAACACAGTAGGATCAGAAAGAAGATCACCCTCTTCGCTTCGAAATTTCACATTGACCTCCATAGGAGTATCCACCGAAGAAGAATCCTGAAGACTAGCCAGGCTAATCAAATCCTGGGTATATTTGTGTTGATTCAAAAATATACCTGAATAATCGGTGTGCACCTCCAACCCCAAAAAATACGTAAGAGGACCCAGATCTTTCATATGAAAAGAAGCCTGAAGATTCTGCTTGAGATGTTCAATCAAACTGGAGTTAGTGCCAGTAATAACAATATCATCCACATACACAAGTAAAAGAACGAGACCAGCAAGAGTCTTGCAAAGGAACAAAGATGAGTCATATTGGCTTTGGACAAAGGAGAAGCGAAGCAGAGTTGACCTAAATTTTTCGAACCATGCTCGAGGAGCCTGTTTTAAGCCATAAAGAGACCGCTTTAACTTACACACAGCGGAAGACGGAGAAGAAAACAAACCCGGAGGAGGAGTCATGTAAATATCCTCTTTGAGATCACCATGAAGAAAAGCATTTTTAACGTCCATCTGGTGAAGTGGCCAACCTTGGGAGGCGGCAATAGAAATAACCATACGCACTGTGGTCATTTTCGCTACCAGAGCAAATATCTCTTTATAGTCCACCCCATATTCTTGCTTGTTCCCAAGAGCAACCAATCGTGCCTTATACTGATCCAGAGTCCCATCAGAGTGAAGCTTAACCGAGTAAACCCATTTACAACCGATGGCTTTAACATTAGAGGGGCAAGGAACCACGTCCCATGTATGATTGTCCTGAAGAGCCCGAAGTTCCTCATCCATCGCTTTTCGCCAACATTCATATTTAACAGCCTCGGAAAAGCATGTAGGGATGGAAGTAGAAGACAAAGTAGTATTAAAAGAATTGTGGGAAAAACCATACCGATCAGGAGGACGTGATACTCGGGCAGATCGTTGTGGACCAGATGCAGGAATTGGCTCAGTTGGTGGTTCAATCTCAGGAGAAGTGGTCGGAACAGTCTCAGATGAAGGGTCAGTATCGGGAAGGGGCAAAGTCGGTTGACGTCGAGTATACACCATTCCAGGTTTGAATCGTTCAGGCAGAGGAGACAATTCATCAAAACAAGGTAGAATACTAATCTCAGGCAATGACTCAACATGTGTAGAGAAGAAAGATTGATTCTCAAAGAAAACAACATTACGAGATATATGACATTTGTTAGAACAAGGATCATAGCAAACATAACCTTTGTGAGAAATACTATAGCCCATAAAGGCACATTTAACAGACTGAGTAGAAAGTTTATGACGTTCATGAGGAGGTAAATGAACAAAACAAACACATCCAAAAGTATGCAGATTAAGATAGCTAGGATGCTGATGATACAAACGATAGTAAGGAGAATCAAAATTCAAGACTTGAGATGACAGTCTATTAATTAAGTAAACTGTAGTAGATAATGCCTCAACCCAGAATTTAGAAGGAACAGAGGACTCAAGCAATAAGGTGCGAACAACATCCAAGAGATGTCGATTCTTTCGTTCAGCCACCCTATTTTGTTGAGGGGTATAAGGACAAGAGGGCTGAGAGACAATTCCTTTGTGATGTAAGAAATCATGAAACTCATGAGACATGTATTCCCCACCAGAATCAGACCTCAAAATCTTAATACCTGTAGAAAACTGGGTCTCAACATATGCTACAAAGGTCTGAAAAATAGACAAG
Source organism: Carpinus fangiana (assembly GCA_006937295.1). Lineage (NCBI taxonomy): Eukaryota > Viridiplantae > Streptophyta > Magnoliopsida > Fagales > Betulaceae > Carpinus > Carpinus fangiana. The sequence continues at coordinate 13,230,579 of CM017326.1, forward strand.
ACCTCAGATTTGGACCGAAGAAAATAGACCCAAGTATATCGACTGAAATCATCAATGAATGTCACAAAATATTTATATCAAGCATGAGAAATAACAGGAGAAATGCCCCATACATCACTATGCACAATATCAAAGCATTTTTCGGCACGACTCCCATGAGAAGAGAATGAAAGAGTCTTACTCTTACCAAGTTTGCATACAGAACAATCAAATGACAAATTTTTAGAAACGTGTTCTTTATTGCCTAACAAACCAGAATTTAACATATGAGACAGAACAACGGAGTTTGGATGACCCATTGTGCCAGACTTCATTATGAGTATTAACTGTCACACAAGCAAAAGATAAACAACTAGGAATTGAAAAGTGCAATGGAAATAGTCTGCCAACTTTAGGCCCCTTCGTGAGTATCTTCCCCGACACCTGATCCTGCACGAGACAACCATCACGAGAGAAATGTACATCACAGTTATTTTCAACTAACTGACCAACTGAAAGAAGACTATTAGAAAGTCTAGGAGATACATAAACATCTTTGAATGAAGGATTGATATCCCCTGCTTCATTAATAGCTAAATGACTCCCATTAGCTACTTGAATGTGGGATGAACCATGATATGGACGAACATTGCAAAGAGTATCAGATGTTCTGGTCATATGATTGAATGCAGCAGAATCAATAAGCCAAAACTTATATGAAGTAGTACCATTACCTTGGAGCCCTAAGGCGGAAAAGGCTGACATAATCATCTGTTGAACCATTTCAGGAGTAAGAACAGATGATTCGCCTGCAGAAGATGAAGCTGAGGACATCACTGGAGTAGAAGATGTGTTCACTGCAGCCTGATAGGCGGTAGCTTGACGATTCTGAGTCCGAATAGGACATTCTTTGATAAAGTGGCCGTGTTTCTTACAGTAGTTACAAGATTTCTTTGCACAGTTGGCGGCAATATGCCTATACTCCTTGCAGCTAAAACACTAGACTTTGCGTATATCCTTACCTTTCCCTTTCCCGTAGGTTGCATAGGCTACTGGATTCGGATTGGAATCTTGCTGGAACGTAGCTTGTGTGAGAAGACGTTCTTCCTCACGAAGTAATTCTCCAAAACAAACATCCAAAGATGGAGAAGGATCCTGGTTCATTAAATTCGAGCGAGTGACCTCAAATTCATGGCGTAATTTCATCAAGAATTGATCTCTCTTGCTCTGCTCATGAACAGCCTGAACATCAGAGAGAGATGCAATAGGCACCTTCGCATAAACCATATCAGAAAATTCTCCCCACAAATTCTGAAAACCAGAAAAATACTCCTGAATGGAGAGATTGCCTTGAGTGTAGTTAGCAATCTCATATTCCAACTGAAAACGACGTGCGGTATTATCCTGGTGATAAACCTTCAACAAATACTCCCACATAGTCTTCGCAGACTTATAGGGCCTCAAATTGAGCACAATAAGAGGATCGATAGACCCTAAGATCTAGGACATCACACGTGCATCCTTGACATTCCACTTAGCCAAATCCTTAGTCTTCGTAGGAGCTGGATCACTACTGTCAATATGGCCCCACAACTCTTTTCCCATAACAAACAATTTAAATTGAAATTCCCAAGAACATAATTTTTTCCAGTAAAACGGACCCCAAAAGACTCGCTAGAAGACATGATGAAATTAAAAAAAAAAATCAAAAATTATAAAACCTGATAAATGAGTAACAAGCCCACCAGATTTTGTTGGACAGCAAGCCCAAGCCCAAACAGCAACCCAAACAGTAACCCAAACAGCAACTAAGCCCAAACAGCAACTAAGCCCAAGTCCAGCAAGCCCAGCAAGCCCAAGTCCACACCAAAACAGCAATCAGCAACCCAAAAAAATCCCGCAGCACCGAACTTAAATCAACTACACTAGAACCTTCGTGACACCAGCAATCAGCAACCAAAAAAAAAAATTCCAGCAGCCACCCTAGAACCTGCTGACAACCCAGATCGCCGATAGCCACACCAGAACCTTCAGACAGCCTCAAATTGCCGATAGCCACACCAAAATCTACCAATAGCCCCAAATCTCTGACAGCCAAGCTCGCCGACAGCACCACAGAATGCCGAAAACACTCCAAGCCTGCACAGATCCGTCGGAAACCACCACAGATCGCCGAGAATGCTCCAAGACTGCACAGAATCTGTCGACAACCACCACAGACCTTGCCGACAGCCACCAAGGATTCTCCACAACCTCCAAAGGGTCTGCCGACAGCCACTAAACAAGGTAAACCGCTGCTACCCTCAACAGAAACTGCTGAATAGCAGTTTAGAACCCACCAGAATGATCGACAACTCCCTTGAAATTATCGACCGCCACAAAAAAACAACTAAAAAACTAAAAACCTAATTTAGACAATTTTGGCTTTGATACCATGTTAATTGAACTGAATACCTCTCAAAGTGAGGGTTTCGCCTATTATATAGACTTTGTACAGCTAATTACATGGCTGTCTCTCCGCAATTTACAGCAAACTAAGAGAACAAATAAGGCAACTATAATCTACCTATTAATTACAAAATACTATAGCTATAATACAAAAACATGCCATAACTAGAGAGAACAAATAAGGCTAAATATATATGCCGTAACAACACTATGTTCTTTTTGTTTCTGTTTTAGTAACATGATCATCTTCTAATATGAATATTATTTTAACGGTCAGAAATTGTTTGATAATCACACTTTGTGTGTATCTTTCGGCCATACATGCATGTGTATAACACATTTACACTGTAATATGTGTAGATGACGTAAGAGTAGAAGCTGAGGACAAAGAGCACAATGAAAGCCAACAACAGACATTGGCAGGACAAAATACTCGTTTATGAAGACATTGTTCTTGTGGTTCAGGCTGTTCAGCATCCCCGTACGTATATGTGCACCACTTACATTTGTGTTTGGATTTTTGTATGGATTATCATTGAAACTTGGTTGTTCTTGGTTGGTTTGGTGGTGGCTACTAGTTGGATCTTTGAATATTTAATCTTACCATATTTTTTGAAGATGATTGGGTTGGCTGCCTCATTTTGTTTTAATTCAATAGATTGAATGTGCAGAACATATATATGTGTGTGTGTTGGTAGTGTAGATATGTTGAAGTTATTGTTTGTTGTGAGTGTATTTGTGAGTGTTGAATCTCACATTGAGAAAATATAAAAGAAAAGAATGCTTAATATACCTAAGTGGACCTTAGCCCATTAGCTTAGGCTTTTGGGCTAGAGTTGTGTTCCATTATGTATATTAATGTACTCTTGGTAAAAACTGCATAACCGCTTTATCTCCCAAAATTGTTTATGCACTGTTTATAGATTTGTTAAACCAGAATATAGTTGAGTATGATGACCTTTGTATACTTTGACGTTGCTCAACGCTTAGGACTTGATAAGATTTTATCATGTTTCTTGATTGATTGTTTGGTTGTTTATCATTTGCAGTTATTGCGAAGAAGTTTGGCGATTATGATAGTGTTGACTTGGATTTGGTGATGGTGTTTTTTTGAGTCATTTGTTTGTGAACAAATTAAGTTGTATATTTTTTATGTTTTGTTGATGTATAGTTGGATCTATTTGTTTATTAACAATGTTGATGTATAGAGACAGTTTTACTTGTTTGATAACAAATGTTTTTTTGTCTAGATTATTTGTGATAGTTGATGGATAGTTAATGTAGTTGTAGTAGATGTGTAACTCGTATATCAGGTGCGGTGGCTCCTAAATTCAGGTATAATGCTTAAGAATTTTGAAAAATAAATATGTGTAGTGGAAAAAAGGAATTATTTTTTTCTGCCAGAATTGATGACGTGTTAGTACTGTGACAAGTCACCAAAGGGGTAACATGTCAACTTCTTTGGTAACGTGTCAAATTCCTGGTGACATGTTAGAATTTGACATGTTACTAAATTCCCATTAGTAACTTCCAAGTTGTTAACTTGCTACACACGTTGCTAGTGACACATCACTAACTGTTAGTGCCATGCCAAGCCTCTTGACACATCACTAACAGGCCGTTACCAAAAATTAAAAATTTTGTAGTGATTAAGATAAAGGGAGAAATTCACTTTATTTCCTTGAAGTTTGAAGTATTTTTCAATTTGAATCCTAATGTTTAAAAATTTGCAATGTACCTCTTTAATGTTTCTAAAATTTGCAATTAACACCCTCCGTTACTAATTGCCATCTAATTAGACGGAAATGACATCACATGGGTCTCACGTGAGATTTTATGCTGCGTCTTCCAATTTTGTACTCAACTTAGTTAATGAAATGACGTAATTGCCTCTCATTAAAACCCAACGCCTGTTTTGATTTTTTTCTCGTCAACCCCATTTGAACCCTTTTTAGGTGTCATGTGGGTGTTGGAGTGTAAAAGAAAATGAACAGATACTTCTTACCTGCTCCTATGCCAGCAATTTTAGTTAGGGCTAGCAAAACAGGTATCTGACACGACCTAATTACGACCCACGAGTACCCGTTACATGATTAACCTATACACGAATACGACCCGTTTAGCTAAACGTGTCAGTGGGTCTGATACGATTATAATACGAAAAATAGCCGAGTAACCCGTTTAAAATAACCGGGTCATATCGGGTAGACCCGATAGGTTAAAAAAACTCTAAACCCTAAAATTTAAAAAAAAAAAAAAAAAATAATAGTAATACATTAATACCAATACAATTGTTAATAAAAACATTCACAAAATTAGCAATTTTCAAAAATTAATTTTCAGATTGTTATTCTTTTATTTCAATAAGTATTTTGTGCACTATCCAAATTATTTCCATTAACTTAAACTATACAACTTATTCGCATCAAACCACCAGTTTAATTTGAAGGAATTGGACCCAATAATCATAAATATCAAGCACATAAATATTAAGCTGGCTTTGATACCACTTTAGAGGAGATTAACTCTTTAAGAATTTGGACTCAATTGAGTTATATTAACCAATTACTCTTATAATATGTTTCCACATAAAACTTAATTAATTTTCACTCACATGCTTATACTCTACAATTTGGATCATTAATTTTGTTAGCTATCAAGAAATCCCCATGAAATCTCTTATATCTCGCCACTCTTTATCTACATAGGTACAATGGCAATTCGCGACTTTTAGGGTTTAGGATTTTTTTTTTAACTTTTTTTTTTATTAAAAAAAAAAAGGGTATTGCAGGTACCTGCCAGACCTGAAAAGTAATCGGGTCTAGCGGGTCGACTTGCTAGACCCAAAAAGTAATCAGGTCTGGTGGGTTGACCCGCTAGACCCGCCGGGTAGACTCGCCAGACACGAAATTAACCAAGTCTTAATTGAGTAGACCTGATTAAGACCCGAACACGATAAGGCTAAAACCCAATACCTATTTTTTCTTGTCGTGTTCGTGTTGGGTTTACGAGTTGTGTCAAAATGACTAGCCCTAATTTCAGTGTACTTAGACGGCAAATAGTAACAAAGGGTGTTAATTGTAAATTTCTGAAACATTAGAGGAGTACATTACAAATTTTTAAATATTGAGGTTTAAATTGAAAAATAACTCAATCTCTAATAATAAAGTGGATTTTCCTCTAAAATAAATTATAAATTTATACAGAATTGCTACACTTACCAAGGATCTTTACAAACAATCTTACAAACTGACGTGGCAAAGGAAAAAAGACAATTTTTTTTTGGAACCAGCTGCCCGTGACTGCCCCGTGAGAGACCATGCGGGTACCCAGCGTGGGTCACCAGAGCGTGAGTTGCTGATCATCATCCCTTTCGTAAATTGTAGTTGCTGATCATCATCCCTTCTGGTTTTCTCCAAACTCTGCGTCAAGTCCCATCTCTTCTTTCTTCATCATATGCATCCAAATCCCAGATAAATTCAACAGCCACCAAATTCTCGCCCTTCCCAAAAACCTTGCCATTTTCTTACCTCGAAATGCTCCACTGCTACTTCAACACCATAAAGAAATTGTTACAAAAAAGAAAGAAAGAAAGAAAGAAAAAAAAAATGTAAAATGTTTTCCCACTGATTTCTCCTCTCCACAAACCACCCACCTTTGTCCTTCAGCTTAATGGAAGGTATGAACAAACCCACAAAAAGAACGACGACGACGACAACAACCACGATCACATAGAGCGACAAAGCTTGCCCAAGTTACAGCCACAACCCCACACTGGGTCAGGTCAGACCCAGGCGTGGGTCTAGCCTAGACCTAGGGTTGACAAAACGGGTTCACGGGTCGATCCGTTTACGACCTGTGGCGACCCGCGACCCGTTTGACATAGACCTAGACATGACCCGTTTAAATAAACGGGTTGGGGCTCTAGACACGACACGACCCGTGAAATTTTACAGGTCACCCGACACGACCCACGAACCCGTTTAAACTAAACAGGTCGCGGGTCACCCACACGACCCGCAAAAATACCAATACCCAAACACCAATTCGAGATCAGCTGCCCCAATTTTCTTAAGAAAAATTCATACTCTGATCCTCTTCAAGATTTCATATATACCACACAGCCAAGAGGACTCAAGCAACAACTTTTCACTCCAATCTTTTTACATATTAAGAGTAGGTATTCCGTATTTCAACCCAGTTATTCATAAATTGGTTCGAGTTATACAAGACACACAATCGTACATACTCACGGAACTAGGATGCGACATCACAGCAAAGAGAGGGGCGAGCGGAGAGCTGACTGCTGAGAGAGAGAGCGGCGGCTGGCGAGTGGGAGAGAGAGTCACTAGACTGAGCGAGTGAGTGGCGATTGGCAAGCGGGAGAGAGAGTGCTTGAACTGAGTGCTCAGCGGGATTGGGTGTTCGGCGGGATCGGCATAAGCTTGGCGGGATTCAAAGCAGCTCGGCGGGAAAGAGTGGAAAAAATGAAAATTAGTGGAGGAAGAAGGAAATGGAGGAAGAAGAAGGGGTGGGCGGCGCTGAACTGAAGAAAGCATGGAGGAAAAAAAAAAAACTTTTTTTTTTGTTTTCCTCTTTCTGCATGCAGTATATTCCAGACTATTCCTCCTCTATTTTTTTTTTTTTTTTGGGTTTAATCCTTTTTCCTTAAAAAAAAAAAAAAAACCATAAACGGGTCTGGCGGGTCACCTGCGGGTCACCCGTGACACGACCCGTTTAAGTAAGATAAACGGGTCGACCTGTTTACGACCTAAATCCATTTAAGGAAAATCCAAACTCGCTAATTTCCTATCGGGTTCACGGGTCGTGTCAAAATTGCCTGCCCTACTTAGACCCCGTGTAGTCTCTCATGGGCAATCACGGGCAGCTGGTCCAAATTTTTTTTTGTCTTTTTCCTTTGCCACGTTAGTTAGTAAGGGTTGTTTGTAAAATTCCTTTGTAAGTGTAGCAATTCTCAAATTTATAACCTCGCTTTATAACTTTTTTTAAAGTTTTTTCTTTTAAAAAAAAGTATTGAAAAGTAAAAGTCTCGTTCGATAGTTCATAGTTGCAACTTCCAATGATTTATTATTGTGACTTGTTAGGAAATTCCAATTGTTCAAGTAAGTCAACCATACAATATGCAATGGATAGGCATCATAGGCACGCAAATTCCGGGAAAATAAATATTGTCCTGCTGACTCATGAACTGCCACGTGGAATGAAGTAATATGGACGGGTTAGATTAATTGAACCGGTCCAGGCTGCTTGACTTGACTCGAAAGTCGTCGGACATTAGCTGTTCGTTCTTGTTTTATATATTAATTGTCCCTTCCCAACACCAGCACCTGCACCTGCACCACCACCACTTGTTTTATATCTCCTCTTCATCCACTTCGCTCGTACTTTTCTTACTATCATTCAGTCATGTATTCATCGCAGCCAAATACTTATGAGAAGTACACCGATGGGCCTCCGTCCTCCGATTCTGCCGCCACCGGCGTTCCATATGATCCCTCCTACTCCCAGCCAACTGGGACGGCGTCGTTTGGTGTTGTTCAGTCTAGACCTCGAGTCCCTTGGACCACCAACCTCTTCGACTGCTTCTCCGACATGAAAACTTGTAAGAATTTGTTAGAATATAAATTATATGTTTACTTTCTTTTTTTTTGGAGCTTAAGTTTTTGGAAGAAATTGTATTTTAAGAGCTCGAGCTCTGAAAAAAAAAATTTAAGATTAGGGGTATTTTTGTAATATTTTTGCAACATCTTCGCATTTTATTTAATAAAAAAAATATATATAAGTATTTTGAGAATTTTAACCAAATTTAACAAAAAAATCCTAATGAAATAAAAGTAATTTGAAAGCTTTTAAATTTTGATAAAGATTATTTAAAAAAAAAAAAAAAAATTTACGTGTTAAAATATAAATTAAATAACCCCCGAACTTCTAGCTAATTATACAAATTCCTTATGAACTTTCAAAACTTTCACTTACTCTATGTATTTTTATTTGCTTTTATTTAGAATCTATTACATTAAAATTTACCATTTTGAGTCCCATAATAATACTGTTTTGAACTTTAAAACGACATCATTTTAGACCGTTTTAAGCATTAAAGAGTTCTAAGTTAGAATAAACGGAAGTTCAAGAGTAAGTGAGTTTTTAAAGTTCAGAAGAGTTTTAATAACTGGAAGTTCGGGGCTAATGTTTTCCCTAAATTAAATGACTTTAAATTTTATTATTATTATTATTATTTTTTATGAGAAGTAATCCTTTGAAATGATGTCAGAAACTTACATGCTTTGTTGTTGGTTGAAATTTTGCAAAGGTTGCATAACATGCTGGTGCCCCTGCATTACTTTTGGCCAAATCGCGGAGATCGTGGATAAAGGAGGATCATGTAAGTATATATAGAATATTCAAAGAAACTGGTCATGATCATGTGGTAATCATGATTGATTAATAAGATGTGTGGTGGTGATTTTGGTTGCAGCTTGTGGTGCTAGCGGAGCGTTGTACACACTTATTGCCTGTGTGATCGGTTGCCCTTGCTTCTACTCTTGCTTCTATCGCTCCAAAATGAGGCAGCAGTACATGCTGGAGGAGAGCTTCTGTGGGGACTGTATGATTCATTGCCTCTGTGAGTCATGTGCCTTGTGCCAAGAGCATCGTGAGCTCCAAAACCGCGGCTATGACATGAGCATTGGTATTCATTTTTTCTTCTAAATTTACATCTTCATATATATATATATATATATAATACGAGAGATTTCATATAAGTTCACGTGTCCAAACGCCTATTTAGTCACATAAATTTGTTCCGCTTAGAGATTTCATATAAATTTACGTGTTCGAACACTTACGGTCATATGGGTTTCATATATAAAATCTCTCACGTTATCTGCTTGCTTGCGTTATTAAGATTTCGGGCAGCAATAAATATAGTTTGTTGGGTGCATTATTGATGAAAAGTCTAATGTGGTTTTGTACTTATTTTGGAAATTGACAAGGCTGGCATGGAAACGTGGAGCGACGTAATAAGGAGGCCATGATGGGCCAACATGCTCCAGTGGTGGAAGGGGGCATGAGCCGGTAGAGTGATGTTGACCCTTAAATGGCAAATATGAGAGGGATTATAAGATTATTGTGCGAGAGTTATTATGCTTATAATGTTTGGAAATTCCGAACAATAATATTTAGTCCATGTTTTTCATGATCTACAATAATGTGGCATGCAAGAATAGTTTGTGTAGTTTATAATTTTCCCAAAAAAAAAAAAAAAAAGGTTTGTGTTTATATATATATATATACTTTTGTAATAAACAATAATAATTACAGTCAATGAAATAAAAATGTAATTATATTGTGGATATGCCATTGGTCGATGGACCACTAATTTTCATTTTTGAATACCATGGACAACACTTTCTTCAAATATTCCCCCATTAAATCAATGATCAATTATTACTTTTTTTTTTTGTTTAAAAAAGAAAAAAACAAATCTTTTTCATAAATTAAAAACCAAAACACCTTTTTAATCTTTTCCGAACAGCCCATGTTTCTTTGGCTTCATTTGGCAAGAGCTATTCACTATTTATAAAAAAATAAAAAATAAAAATTCAAGTCTTAACATGTTTACTTTTTACATCATATCAGTAGTTTTTTATTATTATTTATATTAAAAGACAAAACGAATTTTTTCTAAACTTTTTTATATAAAATATTTTCATTTTTTTCACAACAATTATTTTTTATTACATACAAAAAATAAAAAAAAGCCTAAAGTGTCTTGCCAAACAGGGCCTATGTCACTCTCATTAACTGCCGCGTGAATGAAGTAACATAGACGGGCTGAAGTGACGACTAACTGTAGGTTGCTTGACTTGACTTGGATGTCTAACCAATTGATGGGAAATTATTAAATTAATTAGTATAATTTAGACTTGTGAAAAATCGATTTTTAAGATATACGAAATTATCTTAAAACTACATATAGCGTATTAAACACTACACAAAGGCTTATGATTTTTGTTCCGACGGCGTGAGGCGTGAGGAAACAGTTCCCTCACGCCGTCATATAATATATTATTATATTATAATAATATATTATATTATATTACAGCGCTCACGTTGTTGATACAAAAATCACGGTTCCTACACAAATACTATTCACTTATGAAAAAAAAAAAGAACCATAGAGGGTCTTTAAGGTTTAATATTGGGGTCTCCAAGAGGTAATTCAATCGGATGTAAACCACGCCTAATGAAGCAGATGTCACTAGTTCGAATCCCTTTTCTTTCTTACCTTGTATGGACATGTCAAAAAAAAAAAAAAAAGGTTTAGTATTGGGAAAAATACACCTTGAACTATCCACCTATTTGCACTTTGACCTCAAATGTTTAAAACGTGACACTTGACCCCCCCACACTTTTAAATTGTTGCAATTCGACCATTTTGACCTTTTTTTTTTTTCAAAATGCCCCCATAATTTTTTTTTTTTTTAAAAAAATTAATAATTAAGGGGTGGCTAGTCTAGGGTGGCCGAAGCCACCCCCAGGCCCAACTGGAGTGGCCGACCACCCCATAATTTTTAATTTTTTTTTTTAACTTGAGATGAGGCCATTTTGGGGAAAAAAAAAAGTCAGAATAGTCAAATTACAACAATTTGAAAGTTTGGGATGTCAAATGTCACATTTTAAACATTAAAGGTCAAAGTGCAAATGAGTGGATAGTTCAGAGGAGTAAAGTGCATTTTTCCTTTTAATATTTTAGCAAATCGTCACTCTAAAATTCTATTAAGAACTACCCTTTGGGGATAGATCAGCCACCCCCGAAAACTGTTTAGGGGTGGCTTAATCACCATCAAAACTTACCAAAAATGGCTTAGGGGTAGCTCAACCATCCCTAGACTTTTAGGTGTGGTCCGGACCCCTAAACAACTCCTAAGTTTTTGGTAGATGCATGTAAACCCTGAGGTTGTAGTAAATCTTAAGTAAGACAAACGTTAGGCTAGCTATTTAGTGTTGATATGTTGTAAGAATATATTAGACTGCTTTTGAGGAACCTAGGACCCATTAGATTAGCTAAATTAAAGTTAGGATCTTCATTAAAAATTGGCCTATTGAACGTTCGCATGGAGTGAAGAACATTCGACACGTACGATACGTCAAATTGACCATTTTGCTCTTAGTTCAGACTTTATATTTTCACCTAAATCTCGAACTGACTTGAAGCATATTCTCAAATTTAGAGGTTGAGGAGCCTCACGAGGACTTGGTGGAGGAACCATACGATTCACACAATACTAGTTATTATTATTTTCTTTTCACATACCATGATTATTTTATATATCAAGCGTGTATATTTACAACTCACATAAAATACATTTTAGAGTACTGTGAACTCTATTTGGAAATAAATGATAAATAAACAAGATAATGAAAATTATGAGTTTGTAAATGCATACATGTAAAAGATGGTAAAGAAAAAATAGCATCATATGACATGGTACACCAATAGATGCGGGATAACGATTGTTGGCGTACAAAAATTATAAAGGTTAGCCTTATGGTTAAAAATGTTTATATTTATGTTTGGCTTAGGATCAAATGGTTGTTTCGTGACCAATGCAATCATGTTTGAGTCGTGGTCACTATAGGTGGACATTATTAGCCGTGTGGGCCACCCGATGCCATACTCGGTTGAGTTACTAGTTATGGACGGTATGCTTAAAATATCCGGGGCGTCGAAATTGTACTACAGGTTTCTCGGGATAACACCAACCCTGTCAAGAACGGATTAATATATCAGGTAACTCATATGATGTTAAACTACAACATAATTATCTTATTACAATATATATTATACCTATATAGTAGTTATGTTGATTCTGTTAAATGATAAATTATCACCTTAGATTGTTGCATGTTTATAAACATTGAATTCACCATGTAATAACATGTACATCATGTGTATATTACTCACTAAGTTATTGACTTGCACTTGCACTCTTTTCCACTCATGAAACATGTACTATTTTTTAGATAATTTAGTTGATGATGGATCCCGGGAGGCATCAGGTTATTCTAAGGATATAGCTAAGATCATTTTTGAGGAGTTGGATTTCATGTAGCTTAAGGATATGGAGGACACTGATAGAGCTACCCACTAGAATATGATCAAGATTATTTATATGATTTATCTTCTTAAATCTAGGCTTTGAACTTCTTATTATTTACTCTTAGATTCGGTTTGTAATCTTTATGTTATGTTTGCTTTGATACCATTTGTCATGACTTCAAAGAAGCAACAACTATATTTGTTATGTATTAAAAAAGACAAGTTTAAGTTACAATTGGAGTACTAAAATCACTTATAATTACTCTTGCCTAATGCACCCAAGTTGGACTTGTCATTTTATAAATCACTATACATTTTATGTATTTACTGTTTAAGATCTCAGCTTCATCCAATTTACTCGGAGACCCAGACCCTGACTCCTTTTTTGCGTCTGGCCAAACCAAACTTATAATCTGGGCTAAAGTTAGGAAAGGCTGTGGACCAAGCAAAAAAAAAAAAAAAAAAAGTGAAAAAGTGATACGGGGGGGCAAAGAACGGCAATTGCGGGGAAAAGGAGGTGTGGGTCCTCGTTAACTTTTTATAAGCTCTTTTTTATTATTATTGTTTTGAAAGTTGGTCAGACTACTTTTGCCCCTCCACCACCGCTCCCTCCTTCCACTACTATGCTCTGAGCTGTTTTCAAGGGATAACTTAATTAGTTATGAATCATATTTTATAAATTAAAAGTTATCAGTTTAATTTTTTTTTTTGTTTTGAATGAACATATCAAAAAAAAAAAAAAAAATTGAGAATATACAACTTGTGGTTATGAAAAATTATTTATTGATTTTTATAAATAATTTTATTATTTTTTTAATATAAAATTTTAAATTTGTTAATTCAAAGGAAAAATAATGATCATGTTTCATAATATATTGTTAATTTCAAACTATTAAAATATTAAGGCGATATTTATTTCTAATTTATCTCATATCTCCTATCCTAAATGTGATTGGAGAATTATATATGTTAATTCATAATTCAAAATAAGGGTTAAATACTTAATTAGTCCCTAGGGTTTGGAAATTTTATTTTTTCCTCCCTAGGGTTTGGAAAGTGACCAAATTGGTCCTTGAGGTTTTGAAAATAGACCAAGTTAGTCCATCCGTCAGTTGACCGTTAGTTGACTTAACGGACTGACACGTGTACCAATTAAAAGTTGACACGTGTCACTTAATTAAATTTTTTTTTT
>CM017326.1:13244706-13402253 GCA_006937295.1 Carpinus fangiana
TTTTTGAATTTTTTTTTTTTAAAAAAAAAAAATTAATTAAGTGACACGTGTCAACTTTTAATTGGTCCACGTGTCAGTCCGTTAAGTCAACTAACGGTCAACTGACGGATGGACTAACTTGGTCTATTTTCAAAACCTCAAGGACCAATTTGGTCACTTTCCAAACCTTAGGGAGGAAAAAATAAAATTTCCAAACCCTAGGGACTAATTAAGTATTTAACCCTCAAAATAATTACAAATTTAAAATTAATTTAAAACCAATTTTCTATATAGGCTTTCATTAAAAAATTATAAATCCAAAACATAAAACAACCTTACAAATTTAAAAGTGGATATTGATGACAATAATTTAGGGCTACGAAACTATAGTACTTGAAAGTAATTTTATAAAAAATTTAATATATATTTTACATATTAGAAAAATCCGATTACTCAATTATTAACCGAATTCCTAAATGCTTATAATGGGTACCGTAACCAGCCTAGGTGCTTGCCCAGTTATCAAATCTTGGTTATCTTCGGTTAGCAATTTTAAACAATTAATAATCGCCCCACTTGTAAACTGTAAACCAAACACAGTCCAATGGTTCCCACATAACTAATTATGGTATTACAATACAATTTGAGTAATGCTACGTGGGTTGACGATGCACAACCATCGACAAAGGGAGAGCTAGAGATATGCTAAGGGTCAATAAGTTTTTCATATTTAGCCCATATTCTCTTATAAATTCAATAAATCAACCATTAGATTTGTGGAGTCCACAATTGAGCTCACATAAATTTACAAATCTAATGGTTGATTGTTGACAAAGTATAAGAAAAATATTAACATTTACCATTTCCCAGGAGAGTTGTGTTTGGTTTCACATATTGACCACCCACTGTGGCCAGCGCCACTCGCTTGTCGTAGCTGCCATTACAGTTCCATTGAATGTCCACCAACCATTGCCGGGAACAGCTTCACCTTCGTCGTTGTTGCCCCTGTCAATTAGCGGTAGGGGTGTCAATGCGGGTGATTATTAACCGTCCGCCAACCGCTAACAATTATAACCGCCAATCGCTAACTGGTATAACCACCTAGTAGTTAGTAGTTAGCGGTTAGTGGGTTTACTAACCGTAACTGCTAACCGCTTTTTATATACTATATTTTTATAATTATAATTATAATAATATGTATACATATAACATAATCAATTAATCATTAATGATTAAATCACATTTTTGTTTTAGATAATTAAATCACAATTTGAGTATTAATATATTATCACTATAGTTTATATGATTATATTACATAATCAATTAATCATAAAATCATTTGATTATATAATAACAAATTATACACATTCATAAGTCATAAGTTATAAGTATGGAAGTTCATACTAATACAGCAATGAACAATTAAGTCTAGAGACTTAGTTCCAATGTATGTTACCAACTTATAAGTCTATATATGTTATAAATTATAATTATACATTATACATATATGCAATTATGCATATTGAATAATATAAATGTAAAAGATCAATACTTAATAATATGATTCAATAACGATTCAAATACTTATTAAAGTTAATAATATTATTAATGTACAATGATAATGTGATACGTATAATATCAAATTAATTAATTGACAGTGAATTAAGCAATATGTTACTTATAACCACAATTGAAGTATTAATGTATTATTATTATAATTTATATGATTATATAATAACAAATTATATATATAATATTTATATATGATATGTTTGTAAATTTGTAATAATATATGATATGTTATGTAATAATATTTATATATATATATATATGATATATTAGCAACAAGTAACATAAACTACATAAGTAACATAATTATTAATTAGTTTGTAGTTACATATTAATTAGCTTTGTAAGTACTTATATCATACATTCTTATTCTAATATTTTGTAATTTAGTATATATTAAGTAATTATGCATATTTCAAAATTATGCATATTGCATATATGTTGTGTTTTTTATTTTTTATTTTTAAAGTTAACCGGTTATGATTTAATATTTGAGGATTTTTTTTAAAGTACAAGTAAATATAAATTTGGGATCAAATATTTTTGATTTTTCAATATGGGCTCTTTTTATAGCAATTGGGGGCCAAAAAGACACTAAAAATACAAAAAACAAATGAGTGTAAAAAATGCTACAGTATTAATAAAAGTGAAAAAAAAAGCCCAATTTTGAAAAAGTGGTTAGTGTGTAGTTACCTATTTCACTAACCGCTAATTGGCGGTTAACCGCCTAGCGGTTAGCGGTTGCAGTAGGTTAGCGGTTAGTGAAATCTACTAACCGCTAAGGCGATTAGCTAACCGTAACCGCATTAACACCCCTAATTAGTGGGATTCGCAACGCCACTCACTGCTGAAAACAGGGGGCTGAATCGCTGATGCTTCTCGAATTTGATATATGTCATTTTATACTTTGAAACTAGTCTGGTTTCATTCTATGAGAGAATTCCCTCTTTGTTTTCTGTTGCATTTCTCTTCTCACCTGCCAAAGTCAAAAAGAAATTAAATGGAAAAAATACACTTTACCCCCCGAAGTATTCACACGTTTGCATTTTGACGTCCACTATTTAAAAAGTAACAAAAGGCCCCGAAAAAGTTTTAGATGTTAACAAAAAAGCTCATCCGTCTATTTTGGCCATCACTTTGGACGGAAATCAAGTCACGTGCGTGGCATGTGACACTTTTCAACCAAAAAGTTCGAAAATGCCCTCGGGGTAAATTGTAAACATAAATTACTTTGGGTGTAAAGTGTAAACATACTTCTTCTTCTTCTTCTTCTTCTTCTTCTTCTTCTTTTCTTTCTTTTTCTTTTTTTTTTTTTTTTTTTTAAGAAATTTAAAACAATAAACAAAACAAAAAAAACTCGGGTGAATTACTTTTTTAATACCAAGGTTCTCATCCCTTTTTCTTTTTCTTTTTTTTTTTCACCTAGATTACAAATCGTATAATAAAGGGTACATGACTTATGGGAAGAGATCACCTTAGTACTTCCGTCACATTCTGTTAACCCAAACTAACGAACTATTACGTGTCACCTTAAGAAAAATGCCACATGTCCTAAAAAAATAAAAATAATTGAAAAAAAAACAATAAAAAAAACCCTAAAACCAAAATTGAAAAAATTATGGGGTGGCCAAGCCACCCCATTTTGGCCTTTGAGGGTGGTTTCAGCCAACTCCAAACCCTCCATAGGATAGCCAAAATGGGGTGGCAGGATCACCCCATAATTTGTTTTTTCAGTTTTTTAAGCACGTGGCATTTAAAAAAAAAAATTGTAATTTATTTTTTATTTTTATTTTTATTTTGTTAAGGACATGTGGCATTTTTTGGGATGACACGTTGCAGTCTGTTAGTTTAGGCTAACAAAATGTGATGAAGGTACCAAGTTGGCCTTTTTCCATAACTCAGGTACCATTTATGATATGATTTATAACCTAAGTGAGAACCTTGGTACTAAAAAGCTAATTAACCCAAGTTTTTGGTTTTAGTTTAGCTTAATATTTTTTATTTAAATAAGCTTTTTTTTTTCAAAAAAAAAAAGTTTTATTTTATTTTTAAATTTTTTTTGAAGAAATTCATAATGAAATAATAAATTACAGAATAATAAAATAGACACAATACATTGTCCGTGGTTTGGTCTATGACCTACGCCAACAAATAAAACCCAAAAGGCTGCATACATTAGGCTCTTATTGCTTGATTTTGATTTTTTTTTTTTTTTTTTGAGGAAATATCTCGTCTCATTGACTATGAAAAAGCTTGCTCAACAAGTACATTACTATTGATACAAGATGGGTAATCCCTAGTCCATAGTTTCTCCTCCCTTAGGGAAATTACAAATTTTGCTAACTTGGGCAGTGTCATTTGGTTCTTCGAATACATGGTTGGCTTGCCACTCCAGTTGCTGTTGAAGATTAATCCTGGCTTCTTTCACCAGCATGCAGTAGCTTCCTCTCTAAATACCCACACATTGCAGGGCTTGGACTACCTCCTTTGCATCACCTTCAAGAATACTTTCCTTCACTCCCAACTTCCCACAAATCTTGGTTGCATACCAAGCCACCAGGGCCTCCGTTGCCGTTGGTTCCATAACAGTTGGTTTGTATATGCAGAAAGAGGCTATCACGTCCCCCACATGGTTCGTGAGAATTACCCCCACTCCCGTTGTATTCAGCTCCGTTGCAATTGAAGCATCTCGATTCACCTTCTGTAGTGACCCAAATTATTAACTAGGCATAAGTAGCTTAGTTAGGAGAGTTAATTTGGGCTTTGGCTCACTAAGGATACTAGAGGGGCAATTTAGACTTTTGGCCAGACGTACGCTAGGTCAGGTGGATGTACGCTGTTGTTTGTATTGCGAACGTACGGGGGGAACCACTGGACGTATGCTCTACAAACCGTACAAGCAGGGAAGTACGAGGCAACCTTTGAACCGTTGGGCAAGAACCACCGGATGTACGCTAGGTTGGCCGGACGTCCGTTACTTTGACAGGGAGTTGGTAGCCCTCTCCTATAAATACCCCCCATCCCCTTCGTGTTTTTCATAGTTTTCAGACGCCCCCAGGCTACCAGAGTGTTTTGAGAGTGTTTTAAGTGTGCTTTGTGAGTGTTGGTGAAGTGTTCGTGTGTTCAGAGCATTCGTGAGGTGAAACTCTTGCAGTTTTGTTTCAAGGAGGTAACGTTCAATCCTTAGCTTTTTAAATACGTCGTTATGCTGCTTGATTTTTGTTTGGTTGTAGTTGTTAGCTTAGATACACTTTGAATCTTGTTTAGGTTAGCGTTTTGTTAACTTAGTGTCGTTCCGTTGCATGGAGGTTGTAGGAGGCTTTAAGGTGTTCCTAGTAGTCCTAGGAGTCGGAGAATAGGCGGACAGTGGAGAGAAAATGAGGTTCTCCCTAAAAACCCTCAAAGCAAACGTATGGTATCGTGACCAGACGTACGACTCGTCATGACACGGTAGACGTACGACCCCAAGCCCGGACATACGGTCAGTGTGTGATAGGAGACTTTATTTTCACTAAACTATCCCATAGCTCATGTTTTCCTTACTTTAGAGTTGTTTTAGTAGAATTATGACTAATAGAAGGTTTTTCACAGATTTGGAGAACCCAGATCTTTCAAAATACTTAGAGACGCTTTTCGATCTAGGTAAGTTTTAACTCACATAATGCTCGTTGTTATTTTCCATGCACTGCACATCTATTTTGTATATCGAGAAAACAAGCATATTTTATAACTCTCACAGTTTATACTTATTGCACATGAACTTTAGTATTTTGAGAAAAACGTTGTGCTGAACATGTTAACCAAGTGAGACTTGTAAAATGACATACATGTAAAATATAGACAAGATAATTTACATTGTATGACATGGTACACCGGTACGTGCGGTAGTAATGGCCATGGGCTTACTATACATGTTACCTTTATAGTCAAATGTGTGTGTTATACGGGGATTTGGATCCATTGGTTTCGTGACCATGGTGCAACCATTCTCAACGGTTTGGTCACTATAGGACTAACGTCATTCGTCAGTGTGGGCCACTCGAGGTCGGACTCAGTGGTGCCGCTAATATTACGTACGGTATGTTGTGCAATGGTTAGGGCCTTGACATTGTACTATAGGTCCCTTGAGACATCGCCAACCCTGCTGAGAAGGGGTAATATCTCAGGTAAACCATACTGTTAAACTATGGCTGTTGTTTATATCATATGCATATATCATCTACTATATATATATCACTCATAATATAAGCTGTCATAATGGAACTGTCATTTTCGTGGTTAAAAACATCTGAGTTCATTACTAAACTGGCATGAGCATAATATGTGTTTAAAATCACTAAGTCTTAGACTTACCCTTTTCTTTTATGTTTCATCTCCTATTACGATTGTTATACGGTTTAGCCGCTTTAGAAGAGGATGCCGTCGGAGCAAACTTGGGTGCTAGCTCAGGACTTGATTCATGTTATCTTTGAAGATATGGATCCTGTTTGGTTGCATTCGATGTGGGAGACTGGAGGATCTACTCGTGCAGACATAATAGAGATCCTGATATCATTAGCTCTGCTCAAGCTTAGGTCTAGGCTGTGATCTGTTGATCATTTTGAGAACTATGTTGGTGTTATGTTATTTTAGGGTCGTATCTCTTTTTTCCTGATGATGGTCTGATGACCAATATGTTGTGCAAATTAACTTGCATTCGCAATAGTACGAACCGTTAGGTCGTATAGTGTGCGAATTGCAGGATCGAATCCACAGGGAACAGAGTGTTTGCTTATGAAATTAATATTGCGATTAAACCGACTCTACTTTAACCTAGTTCCGAATAGTTATCAAGAACACTAAATTAGGGTTTAATTAAAAGCTATACTAAGGAAATGTTAATGTATGGAAAAACGACTAAAGTTAAAGATTAGCCTCACCCCGTATCAAATAGGTAGCTTAATACATTCAACACTAGATTTACCGTCTTAATAATAAAAACCCTTCAACACACTCTATTGTCATTATTGACACAAGTCAAACCCAAACAATGTGTTTACCGTTAAGGAGCTACAACGAGTAATTGACTATTGATAAAATCATCCACTGTATCCTTGGATCACAGTGGATATTGAATCAATAAATATTCACTTGTTGTGCACCCGGCTTGGAACACATCATAGGATGACTATGATTGTATCAACAAAGACAACCATTTAACTTTTTGTCACGGAAATTAAATGACGAGTACGGAAATGTAAATGACGGAAAATAAAAGCATTTAATGTAAAAGCAAGAGTTATAAACTAAGGGTGAGGCATCATCTTCAACCTTAGTTGAAAAGTTTAGCCACCCATTAAACAATAAAGAGAAATAAAGATAAAATAATGCATAAAAATTAACTTCAAAGTAAAAGATTACAAATAAAAGAGGCAGAGCATGGCCAACAGTTGCAAAATGCTCTCTAAAAATCGCCCAAAAAACTAAGTGTTCGACCAAATGGACCTAGGGTCTTATTTATAGCCTAACATGTCACTCGAGTGCGTTCGAACGCAGGCAGTGCGTTTGAATGTAATGATGAATTGTGTGTTCGATCGCACATGGTGCATTCGACCGCAGAAAACCGTAACGGCGCAGCTGGAAGCGATGGACTCCTAGGGTAACCGCGTGAGTTGCGGGATGACTGGGACTCCGTTCGACCGTGAGTTGCAGGATGACTGGGCACCAAGTGCGATCGAACGCACTTGGCAGGGATCCATTTCTTCCCTTAGTGCATTTTTGCTCCTTTGTGGCCATATTTTGTTGTAAGGACCTGCACAACTCAAAAGACTAAAAACACTAAAAATAATTAGATATTTACAATGTTAAAGGCTTAACAAATATAAGTTAAAGGGGTCAAATATACACAATTTGGCACTGATCACAATACATTTGATGACGATTTATGATGTTATGGTGATGTAGTATTTTATCTCTAGTATTTGTTGTGTGATGTTTCATATACTGTCTCTAATTCCCATAGTCTTAGTAAAGTCTTCTGCTGCAGCTTTCTCGTTACGACGAAAAATGTAAAATCCCTAGGGTCTTGTTCTGCAAGGGACATGACTGGGATGGCGAGCTGAGGGATCAATTACTAGTTAATTGATTTGCCCGTCGGGGTCGTCACACCTTCACAACATTCATGGGTGGTTTCTCCCACTTCTTCTCCCTAATTGGTTGAACAGGGTAGGATGGAGCTTTGAGACGTGATTCCCTAGCATTTTCGAAATTTGTCATCTGCTTCGATGCTTGCTTCATGACTGTAGTAGGCACTAGCATTTCACCTCCGTGAACCACACTGTTTCTTTTGAACCAAATCTGGCGAGCAACTGTGATAAAAAGATGAAAAATGGAATCATCCAATTTTTCCATTAGCATGACAAAAAGCTCCTTGAAGTTTTATGTCGTAACTTGTACATTTTTGTAACACTTTTGGTTCTTCAAGCAAAACATACCTTGCGGATTGGCAGTGCCATATGGCATGTCCCACCGTTTCTTCATGCAACCCACACATGGGGTAGAAAGGGTTAGAGCTAATATGGCGCCAGTATAGGTTTTCTCTTGTTGGAAGGATGTTGTAGCAGGCTTTCCATAAAAACAATTGTAGATCTTTCGTTCTCTTTGCATTCCAAATTGTTTTCCATAGGTCTCTATTGGCCTTAGGGGTGTCAAAAAATACCAAGGAATCGGAACCGGAATCGAAAAACTAGGAAACCGGGAACCTGATTGCGGTTCCAATTGGGAAAAACTAAAAACCGAGTACCCCGGTTCCGGTACCCGGGATAATTTTATATATGTTTTTATATTTTAATTTTTTTAAGGTTTAGGAAGTAGGAACCCTCTGCCCTCTTTTTTCATCTTCATTTCTTGTGTATGTTGGTTTGTTTAAATACTTGCTTTTATTGTTTTAATGTTTTCTTTATGTACCTAATTTAAAATGATTTTTAGGGCATTTTAAAAAATTGAATTTTTATTTCTAAGGCCCATATAGGCAAAAACTTTTTTTTTTTTTTAGGATTTTTGGGCTTTTTTAGGTCTTTTTGTATTATTATTTGGAATAATCATAACAAAGCCTAGTTAATTTGGACAAAGAGGCTTACAGATTTTAAAAAAATTGGGCCAATTGTATGCCAAAAAAAAAGGGGCTTATTTTAGGCCCAATACCTAAAATAAGACCAAAAAACAATTTTCTTAAAAAATCGGGTGCAAACCGGAACCAGTTGGTAACCGAGACCCGGTTTCCGGTTCAAGTTGCCCAAAACCAAGAACCAGGGTACCCCGGTTCCGGTCCCCGATTTTGGCCAAAAATCGGGAAACCGGACCGAGTTGACACCCTAATTGGCCTGTGACCTTGAGCAGGATCCTTGATCCCTCTCTTGTGCCAAGTGATACGCACTTCGGACCGTAAAAACTCATTCTTAGTCCCCCCCCCCCCCCAAACAATTTGATCTGGTTGTTGTCCAAGGAATATAGCTATGTTGCAAATGTGCTTCACCACCCCTCATAGAAGGTCTCTTGAAGCTTTTGGATAATCAACCATCTACTGTCCTGATCAATCAAGCTACTAACCCATGAGTCACTAGGACCCCCAGGGAAAGGTGCGTGTAGCCCACAAGGGGAAATCGAAGGAATCCATCTATCCTCCCAACCCTAATAGAGTTTTCATCACCTACCCGCTACATGATGCCCTCCGCAAGACTGCTCTTAGCTTTCCAGATGCTGCGCCAAGCATAAGATGGGTTCCTCCCTAGACATGAATCCATAAAAGATGTCCCCGAAAAATAATTTCTTTAAAAATCTTTCCACCCAAAGAGTCTGGATTTTGGATGAGATGCCATCCTTGCTTTGCCAAACGGCTAGGTTGAAAACTTCAAGTTATCTAAAACCTAAACCCTCAACTTCTTTCGAACGGCTCATCTTACCCCAACTCATCCAAGCTACCCTTGAAAAATTATCTTTGTGACCCCACAAAAATTTCATCATCAAAGAATTTATTCTACGACACAGAGCTTTGGGGAGTTGGAAGATGCTCGATGTGTACTTGGGGATCGCTTGGATGACCGCTTTTAGAAGGACCTCCTTACCTGCTTGCGACAAGAATTTCTCTTTCCATCCTTGATGTCTATCCTAAAATCAGCTTTGAATGGTTTGGAAAGCTCTTGTCCAAGACCATCGCACAAGAGCTAGGAGCCCTAAATATTTCTCATAACTTTGAGTAGAACTGGTTTCAGCTTGAACTGGTTTCAGCCAACTCCAAAAGATGAGCTCGGGTCTCAGGGTGAGTCTTCCCTTTATTAAGTTGTTGCCCCGAAGCTTGTTCATAAATATTTAACATCTCTTGGATTTTAAGCCATTCTAGCACAAATGCCATGCAAAAGAGCAAACTCTCATATGCAAAAAACAGGTGACTAAGTCTTGTCACTCCTTTAGAAGTAGCATGGCCTATGATTTCACCGTTATTTACAGCTTTACTCAACAAAGAGCTTAGTTGAGGTGATGAGGTCATGGGGCCTTCCATTCACCAAGACAAAGTAAGATATAGTAGTAACACACGTCATAATTGTAACACCCCAAGAATTTAATTAATTGGTAATTAAATTATCTAGCGTCTTCCAGACTTATCCATAAAACTGGTAAGTCCCCTGGAATCTATTTTCCTTAATCAGAGTAATTAAGCAGGGAAAAACCATAAATTTATTTCGATCTGTAAGCATGTGTCATTACAATCAGAGCATTACTAAAACCTTAGTATAAGTTGAGTCATCAATTATACACGATACTACAAAGAATAGCTACACACTCCTAAAATATACAAATGCATCTCAAATGCTAGGTACCACAAATAGCCTTTGTAATTCTATAGTGGATCTTCAAGTCATAGCCCGATCAATATCTTTACCTCGAATAACTGCATCTATCTCCAGGTCCAGTCTACTCAACCCTAGCTAGCTCTTCTATAAATGCCATTATGCTCCCCTGGTGTAATAAAGTAAAGGGTAAGTCAGACAACTTAGTAAGCAAGTAATCTCGTGCTAGTGTGTGACAGTGAATAGTTTATATCCAAATAAAAAGGGTCAAACATGGATATCATCATTTACAAAATATTCATTGGGATGCCTTCACAATATTATAATTAATATTAACCAAACCATTACTTTGTTGCAACTACTTGTGTCATCTACAAAGTAAGACCAAACTTCCATAAGATAACTTGCTTTATTTAACCCTTAGAGTAAGGTTGTGTTTGTCCTGCACATCACCTTTTGGTAAGGACTAGTCATCTCCTTTCTACAGAACCCTATTAGCCTAACCCCTTTTACTTAGGGTTAATGGCATTTGAGGCCACACCCAACAAATGGTGTGTTGCACTACCTCCAATCATTTACACATCACATACACACGATACCAGTGTCACCACATTTATCACATCATAAATAGCATCACATCACATATAACATTATTAAGTATCCCAATAAACAGTTCATGCATATTTTCAAGAAAACAATTACAAAAATAGTTCATGTCACACTTTTCATGTATAAAATGATATTTTATTTAGGTCAAGAAATAACCCGGGTTTACCTCTGAAAGCATTATGTATAAAATGTACCGGGTCATTATTCATGAAAATACTAACATAAGATAGCCCATTTACCTTGATCCTCAAATCATCCTTCGACACAAACCAATATGTAGTGTTCTATTAGTTCGGTCGATCCCTTGAAAACCTTCTTGGAGTCTTTATATAAAAACCCCACATTAGTGTCACATAATACCCTAGTTAGAATAATACCATCTACAACCCCAAAACTCCATTATCATTGCTATCGTGACCCTTTTATAAAACCATAATGGAACCCAACCTATCCAATCAAGAACCTAAGTAAAATCACCATAAATGAACTAACGACATTAATCCCAACCAAGGCTAAAAACACTCCATCGAATAAATCCCTATAATCGGCCAACTACAAAATACCTCTCTACACTTGTGGTCATAACCATAATTGATACCCTAAAATTAATACCCTACCAGCTACCTGTAAATCAAAACATTAAAACACTATTTGCTAACAACTCAAGTATTAATAAATAATTATCTAAGAATACCATAATCGGTCAAAATCCTATAAATGCCCATATTAAACCCTCAATAGCTAGCCACCATAATAAATCCCCCAATAATCACAAAGCTTTAAAGTAATCAACAACCTAAATGTTAACCTTAAATAAGGAATTAAAAGCCATAACTAAAAATCATCTAATGAAATGCCTATCTTCAATAATCCAAATGCTAATAGACAACCAACTTAAACAAGTGATTAAAAGCAACAACTAAGCATGTTCTATCAACTATAAAATCCCCAAAATCACAATCTAGCAAAGTGGGGAAATTACCTAGCAAATACGGCTCTAGGCATGGAGGCTAACAGAGTTTGAGTTGCGGGTTTGCCGGAAACGCCACTGTTACTCGTCGCCGTTGCCAGAAACAACCTTTTCTTCCTCTCTATCTAGCTTCGTTTCTCTCTCCTCTCTCTCTCTCTCTCAAGAGCTGGTTGGGTAAGAAGGAACAACCCTATTCTTTCTATCCTCTTCTTCTTTCTCTCTTCCTTTTCCTCCAGCTCTCTTTCTCCCCCTCTTGTGCGTTCTGTTTTGGGCAGGAAGGGGAACTCCTTCTCCTTCCTTTCTTCTTTCTTTCTTTCTTTCTTTCTCTCTCTCCTCATGATCTCCCTCTACCTCTCTCCTTCTCTCTCGCTCTCTTTGGTTTTTATAGCAGTGAGGGGGGGAGGGGGGAATGCATGGGCTGTAGCTGCTTGGCAACAACCCACATGAAGCAGCAATCCTCTCTCTTTCTCACATTCTCACACACACCTCTCTCTTTCTCACATTCTCTCTCCGACACTTGCCTCTGTTTCTCACTCTCACACACACACTACATTCACACCTTCCTTGAGAAGGTGTGGCAGCAAATGGTAGCAAACGTACAGCTTGGCTTCACATGATATATCTCTTGAAATTCTTTATGCTCTTGCCTTTTCCTTCATTTGAACCCCATCTATTTTTTTTTTTTTTTTTTTTTGTCTTTTTCTTCCTCTTCACACACATTACATGAAGGCTTATTTCTTTTTCTCTCTTGCACCGACACATGAAGGACAAAGCTCTCTTAGGAATTTGCCTAATACTATGTTTCACAAAATTGCCCCTCTTACTATATTAAACCCCAAAAGACGCATCATAACCTCTAATCTATTCTTTTTTTATGGTTTAATCAAATAAATCTAATAACCCCAATTTAAACCCTCTAATATTACTATAGAAAAGTAAACCCTATAATTATCTCCTCACTAGCAAATCTGGTTCTCCTAAAATAAAATTACCAAATAAAATTGATTATGACAATTATCGAATTATCCTTAAATTATTTTCTTTAAAATAGGGAAATAATTTCGGGGTATTACAATAATCAATTGGATCCACCTACTAACAAACCCCATTTTCTTCTTAATTTTCTCTAAAAAATGTCATTTCACCATATCATATGCCTTGCTCATATCCAGCTTTAGAGCCATAAACCCCTTACGTCCCTTGAGTCTCCCATTCATGATGTGAAGAGCATCAAAAGCCACAAGGATATTATCAGTAATCAGCCTGCCCCAGTATGAACGCACTTTGGTGTAGAGAGATAATACAATTTAACACCTTCTTTAGTCTCTTAGCCAGAGTCTTGACAATAAGCTTATAAAACACATTACAAAGACTAATGGGTTTATATTCTGTGACACTAGAAAGGTTCTTCTTTTTGGGAATAAGGGCCATGAAAGTTTTATTGATAGCAGGGTCAAAAATATTTGTGATTCAAAAAATAAGCACTACAATACATTCCTCCTCCCCAACCATATCCCAAGAGCTTTGGTAAAATCCAGCTACAAAATCATTAGGTCCCGGGATTTTAAGGGAGCCATTTGATCAAGTGCCTCTTTCACTTCAAGTGTTGTAAATTCTCTAAGTAGGGAGTTGTTCATGTCTTCGGTGATCATGGGTTGCACACTTGCCAGGCCTTCCTTAACCCCTCTAGTCCCACCCGTGGTATACAGTCCCTAGAAATATTGTGTGAAAGCTTGACAAACTCCCTCTTGATTAGTTCGTTATACCCCAGCTGCATCATGGATATTGAAAATTCGGTTCGTCTGTCTACGTTGAAAGGACCAAGTGTGGAAATAGGAGGTGTTTCGGTCCCCATGTGTGTACCAGTTGAGTTTTGCATGTTGCTTCCATTTTGTGTCTTCACACTCAAGAATCTGGTCCATTTCCTCATGTAACTTGTGAATCTCCTCCCTATGTCGTGGGCTCTCATTAGTTTGGAGAGCTTTCGGTTGCACTGATAGCTTCTTTAAAGATCGGTATGCATGTCCAAATTTATTTTTGCTCCATCTATTCAACTCCACTAAATAGTTTTCAATTTGTTGCAAAGTATAGACATCCTGCTCTCCATAGCCACTCCTCCAACCTGACAATTTCCCCCCTCTTCCCAAGCCCCACGCACCACATCCTGATATTCATCATCTAGAGCCCAGCTTGCCTCAAACCGAAAATCTCGCTTTTCAGCTTGCTTGTGCTTACGTGCTCTATCAAACAACATCAAAACTGTTTTGTGGTTGGAGGATCTTACCGTTCATCCAAGTGAATTTTAGGCCTATAAAGCCCAAGTCAATGAGTTGGCATGTCTTCAGTGTGTCTCTGAAGGCCTCCATCTAGCTTTCATGTCGGAGGGCAGCTCCCCATTTTTCAAAATTGTTGACAATTTCATTGCAATCCCTCACACACAGCCAAGGGTCCGGGGAGAGGTTTTTAAAAAATTTCAGCAAATTACATGCTTTATGTCTCTTTGTGGGATCCGGGTGACCATAGAAACCCATTAGTTTCCATTTTGTCTTTTGTGTTTGAGAGAGGACCATAGCATTAATATGCCTCCTTGAATAGTTCACAATTGTTACTTCATTTAAATCTCTCCACAAAAGTGCCAAACCCCTACTACGTCCAACCGGGTCCACCTAGAACATCCCTAATAGTCCTAACTTCATCATTATTCCTTCCATTTTATTCTAAAAATATTTTGTTTCCATGAGAAACAAAATGTCGGGTTGCTTTTCCTTTATATTTGGCAAAGGTCACGAACAGCGTGGTGGTTCCCAAGCTCCCGACAGTTCCAACTAAGGAGAATTATGGCTAATGACAGGGTTGCTCTGCAACCACTGCCATATCAATGAGCATTGGACTGGAAATATCCTCCTCATGCTTGATGTTCTTTTCTTTCCCCTCAGGTTCTTCCTTCTTTGTCCTATAGTTCACTAACAAGAATCATGTTTACTTCTCCCATGTCTATTGGATATTCATGGAATTGGATCCTTTCTTGGGCACCATATCCCTCTGTATATCATCCATGCCTGGACCATTTTTCCTTTTCCTTTTTGAGCCTTGTCCACCTTTGCCCTTATCAAACTGCCTTTGTCTACTAGTGCCATCCATTCTCACCTCCATAACTCTGCTTTGTGTGACCCATTCATAGTTAGGCCTTCCTCCTATTCTTGCTATGTTTTTTACTTTTTGCGGGGACTTGGGTGAGCCATTGGGCCCATTATGCATCAAACTAGAAACCGAAGTCCTAACCTTTGGTTGGGACACGTGGTTACCCCTTCCCACAAAGTTGATTGTCAGCCCCACCCCCAATGTAGTCTTGTCAATCTTTTTTGGAGTCGTTTTCTCCGAATCTCTCTTACCTTCCTTACAACATTTCGAAGCCTGTGACTTGGGTGAAGCGTTATCCACATGTTTATTCTGGCTAGTAAACCCAGCATTGTTTCTTACCATATTGGGAGTACTAGAATCACTAGGGTTTCCTTTGGAGGTGCTTTCCGTCTTAAGGGAGCTTTCCCACTGTTTCTCGCTGTCCAACGACTGTCTACCCTACATGGATGTTGTCCGTCCATCTCCTTCGGCTTTGAAAGCCTGGCCTTAATTCTTCCATCACGGATCATTAGCCCTCAGCCATACCCCCTATCCCATCATCCCTTACTTATTGTGCATTCGTGTGGTAAGTTTTATAGTACAACCCTTTGATCCATGCAGAAGAGTGGAAGATTTTCATACTTAAAACTTACCCATACCGATTTTCCTCCGATGAGCAAAGCTCTCCCTCACTCAAGCGGTTTTCTGATGTCTATGCGAACTCCTAACCTCAAAAATCTCCCCCATCCTGTTCCATCCCCAACTACATCCACCTCCTCCAGAACACCCAAAGTCTCCCCGATCTTCGTACCCACCATTTTGGTCGTATAGTGTAACGGCATATCATGGACTTGGATCCAGCTTGGTGTTTGATGGAATTCCATTTGAGAGGGTGGAACTTGCCCATCAAAATCATTCAGGACCAGTATATGCCTTTCGAAAGACCATGGTCGACCTTCCATTACTTGCTTATTCTCCTTTTCGTCTGAAAATTCAAAAATCCACAAGTTATCTTGGATTTCTTTGAAGATAATTCTATTCGTAGTTCGCCATAATCATGACAGGGCTGTCCAAAACAATTATTTCTTGATCTTTTTATAAGTCTAGACCTTGCCTATTAGACACTTCACGCCCTTCTCTTGACTGTCCACAATATCTCCTTCCGTGGTTGCAATCCCAGCCTGTTCACCAGTTGTGAGAGAATGGTTTCCCTCCATATCGATAAAACCCACCTCATGTGGATCCTTTACTTTTTCAAGTTTGTTTTTCATGAAACACTCCTCGTCCGGTTACCGGCAAGAACTTTTTCTCACCACTTACTGCTTGATTTGTTTACAATTCAGATGATCCCAATTTATAGGGTTGTGGAGAGAATACAAAAAAATATGATTGATAAAATCAAATCGGTATTAAATATTTCTGATTTGATTTTATCAATTGTAATTGCAATCAATATATTATCATAATATCAAATCTCACACAATATATTATAACATTCCCCCTCAAACTCAAGGTGAAAGATGTTGAAACCTTGAGTTTAATTTTCTTCAACTGCAATGGTTGGAGGCGGTTGGCGACGATGATATGAGATGTGCCTTCAATAAAATTAGGCCAAATATGGGCCAAAATGAAAAGCCAGTGATGGGTTGAAATGAGCCTGGGTTTTAAACAATACCATAAGGCCAAAAGAGAAATGGGCCAACTATGGGCAAAAAATAAAAGCCAACTATAGGCTGAAATAGGCCTAGGTTTTAAATAATACCACAAAGGCCAAAGACATTGGGCCAACAAAGGGCCAAAAATTAGTCTAAGTCAACAAAGGACCAACAATAGACCAAATAATGATTAGGCCAACAAAGGGCCAAAAGATGGGAACTTGGCCTCTTTTGATTTATTTATTTATATTTTTCTTTTCTTTTCAACTGAGATTTTTTTTTCTTTTTTTAATTATCCTATTCGCACATTACATTAAACTAGTATAAGAATTAACTTAATCCCATAACCAAACACATCTAGGTTTAAAAAACCTAAACTAGGGTAACATATCCCTAAACAAGAATAAGAAAATCTGCAAACTCGAATAAAGGTAAAGCAAATCTAGTTACCAAACACTCTTCTTCTCCTCCACAAAACAAACTTCATGAAAATCTGGCGTGAGATGAAGCCCTTAATGGCTCTAGCGACTTCAGTAGCAGTGTCGGCAAGATGTGATTTTTTTGGATGGCGGGACGATGGCTGATGCGTTAGAACCGAACGGAGTGGGACAATGAACGTGAGGCAGAGACTGGTGATGCGGCTGGATGTAGAAGAGATCAGGAAGCGACTGGCGGGGCTGAGCAGCGCTTTTTGGGCAGTGGACTACCACTAGTGATGGCCATCTGTGGGTGGTGACAGAAATTGGCGCTGATGGAGATGAGGCGGTATGGATGGAGATGTGGCGGACAGTAGGGATGGCGTGGTGGCTTTGTAGTTGTCATGGTGGTAGATCGGTGGTTGACGGCGTGATGGTTCATGGATCATTAGCTAAACTGTGCCGATTGGAGGTGAAATTTAAGGATAAGTGTCGGAGATGATCAAGGTTATGTGGTAAGAAGGGCTCAAGGTTCCGATGCAAAACATGGCAGCAGCGCTGCTCTGCAACCAAGAATGAAATTTTTTTAAGGAAAAATTCACTTTACCCCCCTGAAGTTTCAGGAGTTTTTCAATTTTAACCCCAAAGTTTCAAAATTGGCAATTTACCTCCTGAAGTTTCAAAAAGTGGCAATTTAAACCCTCCATTAAATTTTTCCGTATAAATGGACGGAATTTTTTTTTTTTTAAAAAAAAAAAGCCTAAGGGCAGTTACGTCATTTCATAGTTTTCCATCCAATTTGACGAAAAAAGTTAATGGGGGGTTTAAATTGCCACTTTTTGAAACTTTAAAGGGGTAAATTGCCAACTTTAAAACTTTGGGGTTAAAATTGAAAAAGTGAATTTTCCCTATTTTTTTTAATAAAGCCCAAAGGGCAACATACATTGGGCTCTTATTGCTTGATTTGTTTACAATACAGATAATCCCTATTTATAGGGATGTTGAGAGAACACAAAAAGATATGATTGATAAAATCAAATCAATATTAAATATTTTTTATTTGATTTTATCAATTATAATCAATACAAATATATTCTCATAATATCAAATCTCAAACAATGTATGTGTAGTAAATCTCAAAGAATAATGTTAAAGTCACAATATAAACCCAACAAAGACCTAACTTCTCTCCTACGTATTATTTAAAAATTAAGAAAAAAGAACAAGGCTTGGTGTTTTGAATTCAATTTTGTTCTTTCTTTCTTTTTCTTTTTTTTTTTCTTTTTTTTAAATGACACGTAAGAGAAGTTGGATATTTGTTGGGTCTATATTATTGTGGCTGTATCACATCTCAATCTCAGAAGTCAAAAAGGCTGACTATGCATGATTTGAGCCTTGATTCATGGGATATGCTCCCTCTTCTCAAGTCTATATAATAGACTCTTTGTAAGCAAAAGAAGTATTGTGAAATAAGATAATCTCTTCTTCTTATAAAATCTTTCATGGTATCAAAGCGATTTGGTTAACACCTTACAATCTTGGTTTTTCTTTGACTATTGCAAAGCCTGTGTGAGTTACACTCACACTGGAAATGCCTTGTTGAAGCCTTAAGCCAACATCATCCTCATCCTCTTCTCGCAGTTTCTCTGTAACCTTTAGTCAAACATCCAAGCTTCACCCCCACTACACACAAAACAACATCATCCAAATCTAAGAGCCATATATTTGGCTACTATCAAATCTAACCGTGAATTTGTGATGAAATATGACCATCCATTTGTGGTTTTGCAGCGAGATTCAACCGCTCCTTGGTATTTACGGTGAGATCCGATCGTCCCTTGGTAATTTTCAGCGGAATCCAATTGGTCCTTGGTGTTTTGCGGAGAGATTCGACCGCCCTTTGGTATGTTGTGGCAACATCTGACTGCCTATAGTGGTTTATGGCGAGATTCAACCATCCATTGCTATTTTCGGCAAATTTTCAATCGAAAATTAAGCTTTTAAGTTCATTTTTTTATTTATAGAAGTCTGTATTTATATTGTGAACTTCAAGCAAAAACGCATTTCATACTTCAAGCCCTTTTTTTTTTTTTTTTTTTTTTTTTTTACATGTCCACGCAAGGGTAGGGGGAGGGGGTCTTCGAGCAAAAACGCATTTCATACTTCAAGCCGTTTTAGCTTGAGGGAGAATGTTAAAGAACCAAATCTAGAAAATCTGGATTTAATGTGTAGTAAATCTCACAAGTCAAAAAAGCTTACTATGCATGATTTGGGCCTTGATTCAAGGGATATGCTCCCTCTTTTCAAGTTAATTTAATAGACTCTTTGCAAGCAAAATAAATATTGTGAAATAAGAGAATCTCTTCTTCTTCTAAAATATTTCAATTTTATGTTTACACTTTACCTCCGAAGTAATTTATGTGTACACTTTACCCCCCCAAAGTAACTTATGTTTACACTTTACCCCCGAGGGCATTTTTGAACTTTTTGGCTGAAAAATGTCACGTGCCACACATGTGACTTGGTCTTTGTCCAAAGTGATGGCAGAAATAAGCGGATTGGCTTTTTTGTTGATGTCTGAAATTTTGTAGGGGTCTTTTGTCACTTTTAAATATTGGACGTCAAAACGTAAATGCGTTGATACTTCAAGGGGGTAAAGTGTATTTTTTCCAATTAAATTATATTGAATTTGTTTCTTAAAATGCATGTGAAAATTGCAAACTGCAAAGGATTCGTTTTCTTGTTGAAACTCATATGGGTGTCTACCTTCTTATTCCATTATTCCTCAATGCTCTATCAATCATGAATCCTCTAAATGAAACCTGGAATCTGGTACAAGATGAGGACTCTTTAACAGACAAACATAGTGATAATGTTCCACGTACTTGTTCCATGGCAAATGCTAGAAGATCGCATGAAAAAAAAAAAAAAAATCCAAAAAAACAAAACAAAACAAAGCTAAGGCTCAAATCAATAGGTAACATAATGGAGAGGAGCCCATCCTTTTCTTCAAGAGGAATAATACTGCCATTTCTCTCCTCTTTTCATTTTATTTTTTATTTTTTTACAATAGTATCCCTCTAGAATAAGGGACTGGTTTCTCTCCCTTTGAAATATAGACAATGATTCTCTCTATTTTAATTAAATTGATAGTATTTATTTCATAGATAGGGTTTAAAATTATAGTATCTAAACAGTGTACATGATTCTACATTATTTAAATTTTTAAAAGACATGTATAACATTAAGGGGAAAATTCAGTTTTAACCCCTGAAGTTTCAGTGCTTTTTTAATTTTAACCCTAAAGTTTAAAAATTTGCAATCCACCCCCTGAAGTTTCAAAAACTTACAATGTTAACCCCCCATTAGTTTTTTCCGTTAAAATGGATGGAAATAAAAAATTAAAAAAAAAAGCCTGAGGGCAGTTTTGTTATTTCATACTTTTCCGTCCAATTTAATGGAAAAAACTAACGGGTGGTTAAAATTACCAATTTTTGAAACTTTAGGGGGTACATTGCCACTTTTTAAACTTTGGGGTTAAAATTAAAAAACCATTGAAACTTCAGGGATTAACTGAATTTTCCCCTAACATTAACTTCATTAACACAATTAAATGCACAAATTTTTAATCCTAACCATGAAAATGGAGAGGATCCTATTTTGGCATGCAATGGGTAATTGAAGGGGTATATATACATATATTAATTACAGAGGCAGAGCCAAAAATTTAGATGAAGGAAGCAAAATAAAATTTCACAAACAAAATTTTGAGATGAAAAAATACATATATATTGGGGTTCAACTAAAAAATAGAGAACAAATTAATTAAAAGCATTTTAAAAATTTATGGGTTCAACCCCAAAGCCATAGGTGTTCCCCCTTGATACTAGTAAATTTTGTGAATAAAACATTGAGGAAAAAGAGAATATGAATGAAGCTATAAAATGGAGAATGGCATGTGTTTTTTTTTTTTTTTTTTGTGCAATGTGGCCATTCCATTTACAGATTCCATCTTTTTGGACAGTAACTTGTGTGGTCTTTAAGCACCAAATATGCCAAAATTACCCCTACTTCATCCTTGATTTCCCCAATATGTCCTTGTCTTTTTTTCAAATTATTAAAAAAAAAAAAAATCAATTTGGGGTGGTTGCTGGCTTGCCCCATTAGGCTATGAGGGTGGCGAACCACCCCCATTCGAGCTAGTTTGGGGTGGCCTGGCCACCCTCTAAATGGCCAACTTTTTTTAATTTTTTTTTTTTTATAGAAAACAAGGGTATTTTAGACCTTCATGTCCTAAAATATCACGTTAGACATAAGTGCATTCCAAACCGTCAAAAAAGACAAAATCTATAAACGGGATGGCCACATTGCAAAATACAAAACTTTGTGAGGGTACATTGTCAATTTTTAAATATTTGAGGTAGAATTAAAAAAAAAAAAAAAAAAAAAAAGAAGCTCAACTTCGGGAAAAAGGGGAGGGTAAACTGTAATTTTCCCTTTTTAATCCTATAATGATTTATTTTACAAGCGGCATCCTCTCATTTAAAAATGGAAAAAAAAAAGGGGGAGGTTTCTCAATTGGAGAGGAGCCGCTCCCCTCATTTTTAAAGGTATTATTAAATTACCATTTGTAACATTTGAGCCCCCAAATTACTATTTCATTATAAAAAATGCTCTTCATTAACTATTGTCATTAAAATAGTCAGAAATGGTGCATGTGACCAATATGTGCATATTTTGAACTTAAAGAGTGTGGCTTGTGATGTGGACTTTTTGTGTGTAAAAATATATCAATAATAAAATATCACTTGCAATAGGATGAATCCTTGTAGAATAGGGCTATATTAAGGGTGTCGAATCTCAAGGACTACGTGGGCGTTGTTATCAAGTTTATCAAGACTAAATCTAACTTAATTTAAAGGAGATTGTTTTGTTTTTGTTCAAAAAGTAAATGCATAAAAGTAAAAGTAAAGATAAATAGTAATGAGAGAAAGAATAGAGGATTGATTTCACCACTAACCGCATAACAATGGTCAATCATAAATTAACAAGGAAAATTCATACTATATATGATATATGGCTTGTCTCACTGGAGTAGTCAAGAAAATACCATAATTAAGAAATAAATATAATCGGTCCATCTTCGGTTGGCGTGGATTATCTACCTAACCACTAGATGCGGTATGGTTTGTCTGCCCTAGGTATGGACTATCAAATTGCTTAATCAGTTACACGCAATCAAGGGATAAGCATAACACATCTTCAGGTCGTATGAATTGTCTACCTAAATTATACTAAACTAGGGTGTAGAGTAATTTGCATTCCCTAAGCATGGCCTATCTGTAATATCCCGATAAATCACCACTTTTTAAAGTGCTAAATATTTCTTAATCGTTCAATAATTCTTTAAAACGTGTGGTCTAAACATTCTTTGATTAACCCAAGCCCTTAAGGCCTTTTAGCAAGCAAAAGTCCAAAATACCCTCATTGGACGAGCACTTGACTAGGGGACCACACAAGCGCTTGTTTTGACAGTGTATTACCCCTTGTGCAAAACCCAATCATACCTTTGAGCATTTTTTTACCTTTCGTGAGCAATACACGAGCACTCGCATGAACAGTACACGAGCACTCGTTGACCAATTTTCAAACTCTTGGATAATACCAAATCACACGCCTGAAAAGCATTTTTAACTTGTAGTGAATAGTACATGAGCGCTCGACCTTATAGTACATGAGAGCTCGCATCTTTCAGGATTTCTCCTATAATGCCCTAAGCTTTTTACCCTATGTAAACCCACCTCCCCACACGACCCTTAACCCTCATTTTAGCCTCTGTTGCCCTAGAGAACCCTGCTTGCTTGATTTTGGAGAGTTTGTGAGATTTGTGAGTATTCTTGGAGAAGGAGGAGGTGTGGAGCTAACTATCTTCTAAGGTGACTTCATAATCCTTCTTTTATGTTTTCCTAAATGTTGTTGCTGAAACACCATGACAAGTCCTTGTACTCAGTTTTCTTGTGAAAGCAAAGAATGATTTCAAAAGGTTTTTAATCCACCCTTGTCCTCTTTAAGGGTTGCATGATGATACGTTTTGTGCCTATTTCTTAATAACACCATGAATGTTTAAAGAGACTTTTAAAACACTTTTTCTTTGATTCATTTTAGTTGTATTATCTAGTGGCTTATGTGTTCATTGTAAACCTAGGAGAGAAGACACCAACCCATAAGTTTTGATAGAAGCCTAGGAGCATTTTGGGGATTTCTGGCCAAACCCTAGCCCCTAGCCGAACGCTCACCCTAGTGAACGAGCGCTCGATCGAAGAGCGAGTTACATGCCCCTTAGCCCACTAAATGTGTACAAAATTTTTAACAACTCTTTTTATTAGATGGACCCTTGTAGAATTCTCTAGTATTGCTTATAACGATGAGTCGTGTTCTGTTATAGCAGAGTTTTGTGATGCCGGAGGACTTGAGCGAGCGAACGAGGTAAGTAAACACTTACGAACACTTTCCTTAAAAACTTGAGATATGTCAGCTAACTGACCACGCGTATGATACGAACATATATACGTTTTTGTAATAACTGGGCAACTGCTTTAATAACATGTTGATAAAATGCATTGTATGATATGGTATACCGGTACATGCGGTATAATGGCCATAGGCTTACTATATATGCTTGATTATCTGGTCAAATGTGTGTATTATTATATGGCCTTGGATCTAATGGTTGTTTCGTGACCGGCATAGCCTTAAAGGACGATTACTACAGGACGTATATCATTAGTAGTGTGGGCCACCAAAGGTCGAAATTGGTCGGGCGGCTAGTGTTATGGACGGTACAGGGCACTGGCATTTTATTACAGATCCTTCGGGACAGCGCCAACCCTACTAAGAATGAGTAATATCTCGAGTATACCATATATGATAGTTATGACCAAGAAGCATTAGTTTTGTTGCATTAAAATACTTGGGTGAATGTCGCCAGTAGTACACCACTCCTCTTTTAACTAAACAACGTTTTGATGGTCTATTAACAGAGGCAACACCTCCTTTTTAATATCTACCGAAAGTTGCATGTTTATTTCTAATTAACAATCATAAGTCCATGTCATGCCCAATTGTAGGCTTTACTTACTAAGACGTTAAACTTACATAGTTATTACTCTTATGAGAAGCTTGTTTCTAGAGCCCAAAAGTGGTGTGGTTGCCACCCCGAACTTTGCCTTAAGATCTTGATGTTGTTATCAAGTTTGCTTTAGATTATTGATAATTGCTCCATGTCTTTGACTTGAGGATTTTCCTTGTACCAGGATTTATAGTTCTCTTAGATTTATTTCACCTTCCTATGTATTAACTTTGATAATGCTTAGAGGGGTGGTACCCCATTTAGCCACCAGTTGGTTAAGCTGGGGTAATTGCCAATAACCCGACCAAGCTGGCTAAGGCCAATTTTGGGGCTAGAATATGAAATATTTAGCACTTATCAGTTATGTGGTGTCAAAGGGTGGACTTTCAATTGATGTGTCAAAGGTGACAACTACCAAGAAATGGCCACTACTGATGATAGTGCATAAGGTGCACAACTTCCATGGATTGGTGTCCTTTTATTGTCATTTCATTCCTAATTCCAGCACTATTATGGTACCAATCACTAATTGTGTCAAAGCTCAAAACCTTTTTTGGACAACTTATATGAATGTGGGGTTTGAATTAATGAAGAAGAAGTAGACTACCATTTTTACTTGCATTGCCATATTTGTTTTGAACCATTTAAGTACATTGCAATGCTTCAAAGGTTAGGATTGGGGTTGTTCTTATCCAAGATGATATATCTATGGCTTATTTTAGTGAGAAGTTGAGTGATTCTAAACTTAATTATAGTACTTATGATGTGAAAATTTATGTAGTGGTCTAGGCCTTGAAGCATATTCTTGTATGGCGTATGATGAATTCATCATGTATTCAAGTCACAAGGTGTTGAAGCACCTTCATAGTTAGAATAACCTCTCATCTTGACATGTAGTTTGGGTAGCTTATATTCAACATTTTTCTTTTCCTCATTAAATGCCCCTAAAGAATAAGACATTGGGATCTTGAACTCACGTCAAAGAGCCTACAGTGGAAGATTTTTCTAATACTTCAAAGGAATTGTTATAACATTCATCACATCAATTATACCAAAGCAACTATGAAAGCGTCAAATGATATTGATAAACATCTAATGTACGATATCATACTGTCAAATATCCAAAATGATTTATTACAGACAAATCTCAAAAGATACCCAAGTCTAAAATAAGTAGCTCTTAACGAATCTACAAAGGATTGCCACAAAACTGATAATATTCTATGGAAAACTTAAAAATGTATCATGAAGTGGACTACTGATAGTATGCCACATCTCTCCACTCAAGAGTGGATCAAACTCCTCAAATATTATTTTAATAAGGTAGTCCAAAGCCTGTTGGTCTCCTGTCTGGATCCCCATCATCTATCCTCAAAATAATCAATGACTATAGAACACACAATTTTTATAGGTGAAAAAGATAAATTGTAAGTCCACAATTTAGTGAGTAATGAAAAATAAGATTACAAGTTATAATTTGTGAAGTCAATTTTAGTATAAAGCCAATTTAGTTTCCAAACCTTAATATGCAATATCGTCACCAACTATAAATGCGTGGATGCAGTATAGAGAGAAGCTATGTGATAATAAAGAAACATGTTATAGTGTATTCCATGTAGTCTATCCAAGCCTTTAACCCTTTGTTTGGTATAGTTGGCGTTATCTCGAGGGACATATAGTAATCACATTGGTGCCCCGATGTTGCTGCATATCATCATCATTATTGTAACTACCAATCAAATATGGTTGTACCGGTCACCTATAAAATCATTAGATCCAATCTTAAACATAAAAGTAAATCTCTTGACCATAAGAATTAACCCGTATAATGGTAGCCTATTTCCTTTATCCATACATTAAGTAATATGTCATACGATGCAATTTAAAATGTCTTTTATATGCATGCATTTATAAATCTTCATTTACATCATATAATTCTAAATCATGTTTTTCATAAAAGAATTAGAGTTCATATAGTTATAACAGATATTTCATGTGAATTGCAAATGAAGTAATATGAAATAATGTGTATCTATGTGAGTTAACTCACTAAAGTTGTATGGCTCCTCCAAATATCCTTCCAATAGTCTCACCATCCTCAAATTATGAGAAAGAATTACATATCAGAACTTAATCAAAGCTAATATACCCTAAACCTTAATTTGAGGTCAGAATAATAATTATGCTTGAAAATCGATCGTTCATTTATCGGATTGATTGATTGTTGCCAATTGTTCGACTAGACCATCAAGTCGAGATTAACACAAAATCCAAATCATCCATGCTTACTAAACCAAATAAAATTTCAATCCGACACTAAAAAATCATAGATTTATACCCAAGCAAATGGATCCACCTTCATTCCTTTAAACATAGACTATATTACTCCCAAGATCCCCAAATAACCCATGATAAACATATTCCAGAATCATCTAACCATTTACTCATTGATAACCCAATCAAAATCAGCATAGATATCATAATCTACTAAATCTTACATGAATATAAGATCAATAGGCTAGTATAGTACGTAAAATAAGTATAAACAAGCTAGAAAAAATAACTAAAACAAGATTAAGTGAGATGATTACCTATTTTTGAATGAAAACCTTCAAGATTTACTTTCTCTGTCCTCTCTCTCTAAAGGTTCCAAAGGCTAAGAAATATCAAAATCAGGCTAAATGGTCGAGAAACATCTCTTAAATCAGACCCATGTACGAAATGGTAGAAACATAAAAATTAAAATTAAAATTAAAAAAAAAAAGTTGTTATAACTGCCATCGATCTATAACACCCCCAAATTGGACCGATTAACTCGATCCATCTTGGAAGGGTGACTAACAATATCTCCAGACCAATTAACTAGTAACTAACTAGTGGTATCACCCTTTAACCAAATCAGAGTAAAAGTAACGATCGATCAAGTACCATGTCGATCAACTTAGGGTTCCATCGGTCGATTGACTATCCTTGATTGATCATTCAGCCCTTCACAAATTCCCTTGAAAGTCCAAAATCCCCAAATGTAATCCCACTCCAAGGGCCCTAAGTTAATTTAGAGTATACCTAACTTAAATATATCAATTTTTTTTTTTGGGTGTTATGAAAAGTTGCACAACGAAAGCCATGTGGAAGTGACCAACTCTAAAGGTTGTATTTGATCTATATTATTAACCTAGTATATAGACAAAAATTGTTAGATTTTTTTTAGGAATAGAGTGTGCAAAGTTGTAACACCCTAGTGAAATCAATTAACTGGTAATTGACTTCATGGTTTGTCTCCCAGCCTTATTCCATCGAGAATAAGACTCAGTGATCTCATTCTCTTCAAAGAGAGTCTGCAGTGGAAGACTTTGACTAAGGGATAGAGAAAGTAATAATTTAAAGCTAGAATCATAATAACCAGAGCGAAACTTATAACATCATAACGTAGATAAACTTCCAAGTACCAAGGTTAAAAGACCAGTTATCAAAATATAATGCATATCACTTTTAATTGTTCTGAATGAAATTAAAGCCTACGCTTAACCAAATATAATATAAAGATAATCTCAATCATTTTCTGACAAATACTTCCACCAGCATCCCACATTGACTTGAGCCAAACGGGGTCCAAATCCTCAAAAATGACTTTGATCAAGTCCCTCACTACCACCAGATGGTTCCCTGAATCCATCTTCTGCTAAGCTAGCTATACAGCGCAAATATACATATAGAGGGAAAAGAATACAAGGGTAGTTCTACCGACTTAGTGAGTAAAATCCACATAATGTACGCGTCATTAGATTATGAACTCAGTTGTTTATAAACGACATGCAGCATTATTAAATGACAATTTATCATGAATGCAATATAGATATAATATATGATATAATATGAAAATCATGTCATAGTTCAAACTATAAGGAAATACAAAAATTTCACTCGACTTTGACTTGAGTAAGATTGCAACTAATCGTAAGAGAAATATTTCACACAACACTAGCATGACGTTTACTTGAGCAAAGCTATGATAGTTTTAATTAAAGCTATTTTTATAATTTTACTTTTAGAGTTTTAACCTAAACTCTATTTTAGTATAATATAATGGCTTGGCCACCCAACTGTTTTTATTATTCAGTTTTATCAATAAGAATACTTCAAAGAATTTTATTTTCATTTTTCTTATAATTTTTAATATTTTCTAGATTTTATGAACTCCCCAAGCATCCAATACAATAGGCATGTGATATTTTTTGTTCTTTTTATTTTTTATTTATTTTTATCTAATAACTTTAGAAATAACACAGGGTATATCAGTTTATGAGACTTATTTTTTTACCTATTTCTTTAATTTTAAAACGAAACATGTATGCTGCCTACTCTCTCCCAAAATCAATCAAAATTCTTGCCTTTAAAGAAGAAAAATCTACATACTTTCTCAAGTTTTCATTAACAAGTACACGTTTTTTGAC
Source organism: Carpinus fangiana (assembly GCA_006937295.1). Classification (NCBI taxonomy): domain Eukaryota; kingdom Viridiplantae; phylum Streptophyta; class Magnoliopsida; order Fagales; family Betulaceae; genus Carpinus; species Carpinus fangiana. The sequence goes on from CM017326.1 coordinate 13,273,433, forward strand.
GTGACAATATAAATTATTATTAAATTTGGATTCGGTAGTGATTTTTATTGCTATAGCAAAAAATTGGCACTTAGAAGTGTGGACTTAAAATTGCATGTAACATTTCTCTTCGAAGCAACAAAGATATATACTCGATCATTTAATTAGGAGAAATGTTATTTAGTAGATTTATAAATAATTATCATACAATTGGGATGACGTGGTTGCGAAAATTAACCCTTAAGTTTTTTTTTATAATCTCTTATTAATTCAAATGTTGATTTTCATTGACACATCATCTCTGTTTTATAATAGCCATATAACAACCAACTAAACAACAACATAGAATGACAATTTAAGGAAATGTAGTCCGTCTCTTTCTAGGTTCAACCCAATAGCTTCTTTCTAAAACATACTCCTTAGGGTTTTCTTTTTTTCTTTTTTTTTTTAAAAAAAAGGAAATTAGCTTTAGCCCCCATGAACTACCAGCCTCTCTCTATTTGCCCCCATGAACTGCCAAAGTCACCTGAGAGCCCCCATGAACTGCCATTTCGCTGCCAACGACCCCTACTATTAGTCAGAGGCGTCAAACGAGACGGTCAATGGGTTACGTGCACTGCACATGCATTCCTCTGATTTTCTCTCCCCATTTTGCCCTTACTTGTTAAATTGCACCGTTTTGATTTTTTTTTTTTTTATAAAAAAAAAACAACAGTAAAATTACTCGTCTCTGTCCCCACCTCCACGAAGACCCACGAGCAGGCCCTCTCCCTAGGTGTTCCTCTCTCCGATCTCAACGTCCAACCCGTCGTCGACCTTGCCATCGATGGAATAGTAATAAAAATATCAGCTAGAGATTCTTACTCATTTTCGTTAATTGATTCCGGCAACATATACAGAGGGGTAACGAGGGCTTTCCAGTGGCAAGCTTTCTTTTTGTTCTTGGCAACGAGTGTAGTGTAACGAGGGGTTTCCAGCATCTTCATTCGCCAATAATAAGTCAAGCCGGCCGACAATGCTCCAAACATGAGAATGATCTGCCAAACATAGTCCGCCTGACTGACGGTCGAAGCAGTTGGATTAACAGAGTAAGCCGGTGCAGGAAATAGAGCCCGAAAGATGGCGGAGACTTCGACGTGGTAATATATGCGGCCGAGGAGTTTGGTGACGAGGGAGATGCAGAAGAGATCGTACGAATCGGTGAAGAACCCCATTCCGGCGATCACCACTGCGGTGAAGTGGTATACCTGCGTTTTCGCTCGATTCAACACGCGGAGACCCTCAAGCTAGTCTTTGTTGGCTATGGCGCGGGGGGGTGGGGGGGAAAACTATGAAGGGCGAAACTGAAGAGAGTTTCCTTTGGGTTTGGTTGACCTTTTTCTCTGGGTAGGTGGGTTTTGTTACTTTTGTATACGGCACATGAGTTTGGAAGAATTTCTTGCCGTGAAGGATTGTGTATCTGTAATTTTGCGGAGTGAGTCACACCCATCCGGTGAGGGTGGGCCGATGCCGGTTAGCTGGAGCAAAGGGTTCCCACCGGGTTGTAGCGCCAGGGATTGTATCAAAGCCGGCCATTACAGGCCGTGCATCAGGTTGAAGTCAATGACGTGGGTGCAGTTTAACCAAGTAAGGGCAAAATGGGGAGAAAAAAATAAAAGAATGCACGTGCAGCACACGTGACCCGTTGACCGTCTCGTTTGACGCCTCTAACTAACGGAAGGGGGTCATTGGCAGTGAAATGACAGTTCATAGGGGCTCTTAGGTGACCCTGGCAGTTCATGGGGACAAATGGAGAGAGGCTGGTAGTTTATAGGGGCTAAAGCTAATTTCCCAAAAAAAAAATTGCACGAATTGTATAAGAAACGAACATGTCAGCTTTATATGTGGATTTTTTATGACGTGTCAAGATGAGAGTGATTGTTCTTCTTCCTCAAATTTTTGTATAATATCCAATGTCAATAGTTGCGCTTATTTCTAAGTGCCTTAGCACACATGTCTCTATTTTTCTCTTCAAGTAAAAACAAAATGGGTAAAAATGACATATTTTCTTTAATATTCTTAACAGTTATTTATTATCGATCTACTAACATAAGAACTTAAATATTGATTTTTAAGAAACATATTGAAAAACACTTACATTTACTATAATAAAACCAATTCAAAAGAAATTTATGTAAGGATAAAATGGGTTGTCAAATGCCCCTATGATTCTTAAACCATGTCCTTTTTTAGGCCAAGCATTTCGGGATGTCCGCCGATAATTAATACAACTAGTCTTGGACCTCTTCTTGGTCGGCAGCTTCCCACTATTCAAAGTAAAACAAGTTTGTCTCCTCTACGGCCTACTCCTACCCCCAACGACCTCGTTCATACGCATGAACAACAACCAACGCATCGAAAGACAACAAAACAAAAGTAAAAGAGAAAAACCAACGCAAACATTGCATTCGAGACCTTTGTTCCCTTTCCCAGTCTCCCCCACTCTTTTTCCTTTGCAGTGTCCTCTCTTTCTCTTTTTCCCCTTCTCTCACACTTTCTCTCAAGCAATGGAACATTGAAACTGTAGCCTCCGATTAAAGAGAGTAAAGCATTAGTCTCCAAGTGATGAGAGAGTGATCCGGTGAAAGAAAAGGAAATGGAGGGAGCAGAGGAGGAGTTGGAGAGGAGGAGCAAGTTCCTCAGCAGTTTGATACAGAAGAAGAAAGCCACAGAGCAGCAAGAGCAGCATGACAGCCTCAACGTGCGCGTCAGAGCCTCGGACATGCCCTTTCCTTTGCAGAACCGTGCCTTTCGCTGCGCACGTGACCATCTCGACTCCATGCCCGGCAAGCTTGACAGCAAACGAATTGCCCTCGCGCTTAAGAAGGTAAAAGAAATCACTACTTAACTTGGCTTAAAAATTAATGGATATTCTTCTTTCTACCATTCGGGGTTTGTTTTATTTTTGTACTTTAAGGTTTTTGTGTTTGTATGGATTGCTACTTGGAGTGATCCGAGTAATGGGTGGTGGTCAAATTTAATGTGCTGTTGATCCTGCTTAATCTTTTTTTTGTCTTCGCTCGAATTGAATGCATCAACTTTTTTCATTTTGCTTTCTGGGTTCTGATTTTTCTTTTCTGTAAAATCAGTCAATTTTGATTGTTAATTGGAGTGTTTATGGTATAGGGTATCGAGTAAATATTTTATCCAGGTGGTGTAGCAGATGATTTTTTGTGTTTGTAATGGTTCCGATTTCTAGTATTTATTCTTATATTTTGCATGTTATATTGAGCGGATTGACTGAAGTAAGGTGTAATTGCTTGGTAGTGTCAGATTGAGCTGCAAATGTTTCTATTTCTGTCTTTTCTGATGATGATCTTTATCTTGTCAGTCTAGGCCTACACTTTGTATCTGGATTATTATTTTTGATTCTTTAAGCTTTCCAACAAATTACTGTACATTTGGTCCAAATGATAAATTGCATCACCTTGAGCTGAAAATCATATTTTTCTTTTCTTTTCTTTTCTTTTTTCTTTTTTTTCTTTTTTTTTTTTTGTATTCATCGCATTGAGTATAAACTTCAATGAATTTTTCTTCATACTTAATTGCAAAGAGTTAAGTGCTCCAATTTTTTGGTAGTGTCAACTTTGTAAGTGCGGTCTTCACTTATGGATTCCAAATTTTATCTCAATCGAGTAAAGAAACATACACCTGGTCTGACTGTTTGGTGGGATTAAACCGAAAACATATTATATGAAATCTGGTTGATTTCAAGTTGGTCATGTTCGAGAGAATAAGCTTCATCCAGCCTCTTAAAAAGGTTAATAATAGTTAGGCTGTATTGATTACCATGGTCCATGGCATGAAGTCTGGCCGAATGAACAACTGGTTTGCTTCTAATTAGACACTTCATATGGGATGGTCAACACTACAGTTTTGTTTTTGCCAACAAGGCAAAGGACTTTGTTCGCATCAAGACGGCACCTAGATATAGAACAAGAGCAAGAGAGAGATAAATGTGCTGCCATAGGTGGTAAAAGATTGTAAAGATATTTTCTTTTTTGTCTTTCCTTTGGACTAGATAAGTGTAAAAGTTGGTCCAAGATGACGTTCAGTGTTTCATTGTTAAGATAAAGAAAATTAACAAGAATCATCACGGCTTGGGTTTGAGTACCTTAATATACTACTGATTTAGCTGATACGTTATTCTAGCTTGTAGTTGCTGAAGCTACTGACACTGGCATGTAGTTGGGCCTTGTGCTAGATTTTCTGTAGTTATGAGATTGTGCCTCTTATATTTGTGTTGGCTTAGGCTCTTGTTATCTCTCTGCCTCTAGCTTGATGATACTTGCATTAAGAATTATACTCTGTCAATTCTGTTAGATTTACTTGTTTTCTCATACTTCCTCTTCTCCGTTGTTTCTTTTTGAATCTCCGAATCAACATATGTTTCCTCTTTTATTTTTTTGTTGTTGGTAAAAAGATATATTCTTGAATTCAATGATTACATTCTTCACACTATCAAATCCCTTTCATATTTTTCCTATTGAAGTTTTAATGCCGCGGTCCCATAGCTGGTCCTGTTTATCCTCCACTCATCATAAACTTTATCATTACTCTCTTTGTATCTCTAACACATCCACACCCACACCCACACGCCACACTCACCATAATCTTCATCATTACTTTCTGTTTTTACTATTCAAGCTGTTAAATTGCCAGTATTTAGTAAATTTTTTGAAGATAGAATTCAAACAAGTTGTGTGGTCAAGCACTAGAATTCCAGTTCAGCTTACAGTCGGTTGTTACCGTGTGGTGCTTGTGCTTGGCTTGAGAGAAGAAAAAAGCATTGCATCAATTTACTGCTTGTGTAAAATGCATGATTTTTTTTTTTCTTTTTTCTTTTTAGTTAATGCAGACCTGAATGTAGGATTCAAGATACCGTCATACAAAGTACATCTCTATCATCCTGCGAGCCTTATTATCGTCAAACTTATAATTGGCACACCACTCATGACATGTTTAAGAAAAGAAACTCATTCTCGCTTTTAAAAATATTTCGATTAAAATAAATAAATAAAAATAAAAATAAAAAACTCAATCTCAGGTTATTCCTAGTTTATAGGCTTAAACTTGATTCTGCCTTATATCTAGTAATACAGTGACCTACATGTGCTATGCTGACAGCTTTTGCTATCTTTGTTTTTCTTTAATATACATATTCAATCTGGAGCTGGTTTCTTGTTCATGATTGTGTAAGTAGTTGAAATTATTTTTCTTACTGTTGTTAGAGAGTAATATAAGATGTATATGCTCTCTAACTAACCAGGCTTGGCTTTTTAACAAAAGCTGATCCATTTGTCTAATTGTATATTCTCTTATCCCATTGAATGAGATGGACCTTTACTCAAGCGAAGTTGGTGAGATTATAAGTTAGATCAGGCTTGCTTACACAAGATTACCTTGAACTGGATTCTAGCTAAGTATGCTTATTCATATTGGTACTGGTTGCACCAGAATTGTCCTCCGTAAATATTAGCGATCTACCATTCAAGCTTAATGGTTGATGATTTACACAGCAGAGTAATCTGTAATATGTTTTTGGGTTTAGTAGACAACAGTTGAGGTTCTTCTTCTTTTAATACTTTTAAGTATGGCCTTAATCGGAGCAGCTAAGATTATGTAACTAGTCATTTTATTTGTTTTCAATCCTTGCTAAATAGACCAATTGGAATGACCAGGGTATTGCAGACAATACTTCATCTTAGCCAAAAGGCTGAGAAAGCTACATGGCAATAAATATAATTTCGGGTTAACTACATTTACCTCCGTCTAATTACCATCATTTTTGCAATGTCCCGCAATGTTTCAATTTTTGCAATGTCCTTCCCAATCTACTATTGTAGTTGCAATGTCTCCCTTATGTAACCCAACATGAGGTCGTGGAAGGAGGACATTGCAAAAATTGAAACTTGTGGGACATTGCAAAAGTGATGGTAGTTAGAGGAGGGATAAATATAGTTCCCCCTATAATTTTTTAAGTTACTATCTATCAAACATGGAATGCAGTGGAGATAATAATGGAATTAGAAGAATTTATACCTCTCTAGAGCAGCTTATATGCCATATTGGTATTGAGAAGAATCCTCACTGGAACAGGAAGAGTCCTCTAACTATTCTTGAAGCTATACTGAGGTTGACTTTTATGAATCCAATATGACTACTGGTAAAATGCTGCTGGTTCTTTTCAAAAATAAAAAATAAAAATGCTATAGGATTGTTTAGACTTGATTTTTCCCTCTTTTTTTTTATTTTTTCTTCTTCTTCTTTTAAATTTTCGTATTTAAAAAGCTGAGGATATTTTTTTATTTACTTGACAGGAATTTGATTCATCATATGGTCCAGCTTGGCACTGCATTGTGGGAACTAGCTTTGGCTCCTATGTCACACATTCCACAGGGGGCTTCTTGTATTTTTCAATTGACAAGGTTTACATCCTTCTCTTCAAGACTGCTGTTGAGCCTTTAGATCATTGATTTCCCTTTACAATTTGAAATCTATCCAACTCTGGGCTTTATGAAATTAAATACTTCCTCTGTCAATTTATCTGTAAAATGGTAGACTTCCAAATTCATAACCATCTGTACTTTGTGCTTCTGTATTGATGACTCTCCTTATATTAAGTGCATAAAAGAGTGAGAGTTTGTGGTGTTAAGTTGCAGAATATCCTTATGGTCAATGCACTACAGAGTAAATGTTGCATTTTTATAAGGCATGACCAATAAGCAACTCTCTTTGTGACTGGATACTCTCTCTCCCTATATATGTATTTGTGTGTGTAGAAGTATTTATGTTTATATGTTAGCGATTTTCTCTAGAGAATAAAACTTGTTTAGGGTTAAAATGAATATAATTAGCATATCACTACTCTGAGTTTAGTGTCAATATCTAATCACTGCATCGGTTCTCAATTTTTGCTGGCAAAGCAGTGTTGGTTGGAGACTACTTCAGAACCCTGAGTCTTTGGCTGCCAAGATTCTAAAGGCAAAATACTACCCCATGATTCTATCCTCGGTGAGAAGTGCCTGCCACCTAAAAAATGAGTTAGCAGAAAACAATAAAGGAGGCAAAGCAATGTTTGAAAAATAATCTGGAAGATGAATGTTCTCAATGAAGTGAAAGTGTCTATGTGAAGGGCATGTAATAATGCGTTGGCCACAAAGTGAATTTGCTTGAAAGGAAAATAGTTGAGGGTTCGTTATGCCCTATATGTGGATTAGAGGCGGAGACTATGGGGCATATATTGTGGAGTTGTCCAATGGCAAGAGATGCATGAAGGATGTGTGGAAGGAAACTACAATAGAGTAGTGCAGTAAATGATGAATTTATTCATGTTGTGGAAGTTTTGCAAAATAAGTTGGAAGATGATATTGAACTCATGGCAAGAATTTGAGGTTTAGGAGGAACTCTATGATCTTAGGGGGGTTGTTTAGCTAACCTGCTTAACTTGTGAGAAAAGCGTTGAAATCCCTAGATGCTTTCAAAAATGGTAACACAAAGACGCAAGATAGAAGAGAAAGTGGTAATTTGAAAGGTCAACTGGGATGCAACTGTGGACAAGAAGTCAAGAACAAATGGAAGAAGGGCATTAGAAGCTAGCTAGTGTGATTGTGATAGACCATGGGGAGGAGGTTTTGGCGATGTTGATAGCCCCCAAGACAACATAATTGATCCGACTGTGCCGAAGTTACAGAATGTGGAACTAAAAGTGAATACTCTCTAGGTTGTACAGACAGTGAAGAAGGAAGAAAAAAATTGGTGCAGATATGGCCAAGTGATTGACGATGCCAGAATTATGCTGAATAGTTTACAAACATGGAAGGTGAATCATGTCAGAAGGGAGGCAAATGGAATAGCTCATAGGCTAGCCAAAGAAGCGCTTTTTCTTATAGACGAACAAGTTCATATGGAGGAATCCCCGTTATATTTTTGACATTGTAGGAGCTGGGATCATTCCACGTCTTGAGGGAGGTGTTCCTACTGCGCCCACCTTTTCTTTTTGTTTTTTTCTTTATTGTTTTATAGGGATTTAATCGTGATTGTGTATGACTTGTTTGGGAATTAATTAAAAATATGATAGAATGATCTAATTGAAAATCACCAAAAAATCGTATAACTGATTGCAAAATTAGAAACCAAATGACTGATTTAATGTTTGCTCTAAACTCAAGATAGTGATGTTTCTGTTGAAATAATAGTAATATTCTAATTGTTGGGGAGAGAAATATCAAGAGAGTCAAACAAGAGTAAGTTAATATACATATTAAGACACAATTTCTAGTAATGGGTTTAGGTTCACTTAGGTATATTAACTACTATTTTTCTTTATATTTTATTAACGCGTGACATAAACTTTACAAGTGCATGCACAACACTAATAATAAATTAATCAAAGAAAAACAAACTTAAATAAACTGAGAAATATTGATTGAAACGATGATCCCCTTTTGAAAAGACTGCCCCCTTGTGCACGGACCAGGATCCTCTCCAGCTCAAGAGAGGATCCACTCCTTTATATTACAAGGACAAAATTGTAATAAAAAAAATGTGAAATAACAATTTTGCCCTTATGATATTAATTCCCAAACAAGTCATACTATGAAATGTAGGTGCATAGTGCTTAACCATTTCCAGCACTTCTCTACACTCTTTTAAAGGTCAAGTTTAACACGGTTAAAGGAAATAATGAATTACAAAGCCGTTAAGAAAAAGATTACAATTTTAACGTGATATTTCTAATCAATCTTAAAAAAATTTTATTTTTAACAACGATTGATCCAAAAATTGGTTTGAGAATATAAAAAGTAAATCTCAAGACTTCTTTTCTAACAATTATTAATCCAATTGTTGATTATGACTGTTATTGCAGGATACTTGTAAAATAACAAGTAATGCCCATATTGACAGGATATCAAGTTACAATGGATTGTCTACTACATCTTTCAATTCTAGAATTTAGCCATTGGAAAGTTTATACATGCAGTCCATTTGGACGGTAGGCAATCCCCTCGTAACCCATGATAAAACTTGCTTAAATTTAGCTTTAGCAATCTTAATTTGCTTGTGAGACAAGAAGACAACCATGTCAAAATTTTACACGCTAAACAGATCTAGATTTTCAACAATTTGATGTTCTAATTACTAGCAATTTAGACAGTACATATAAGGATTTTTATAGGCTTGCCTGCATAGATGGGCAGCCTGAGTTTTATTAGGCTTCATAAGAGTTCTCTCACATTTGCTAGAATGTCTATCCCGAGTAATACTAAAAGAAAGATTTTTTGTTTCCTTCTAAATATAATGTGTCTTTTAGAACTTCGATCATCTCAAATTTAATGACAATTTTAAAAGTCATTATATCTTAGAGTATAAAAGAACGACTTAATCCTCCTCCTAGCATTACTCGTCTATCCATGTCGACTCCCAACTTGCATACGCGGCTTCTTTCAGTCCAACCTTGAAAACCAAGTTCTGTAAATATCGAGGTTCTTCTACTCTTTGTTGCATTATTCTTCTTCAATCTATCCCTCTCTCTTTCAAATCATACTTGTTTTCAGGAATTTAATCACCATTTCTCAAATACCAGACATGGAAATTTCACATGTTGTTGAGAACAAAGAACATGAAGCAGTGGACGAGGTTACTCAGAAGGTACCAACTCTGCCGCCTTCGTCAAATTCCTGTATGAGTTCCCAAAAGGTTCACGCACGGCCGCCGCATGAGGCCCTGTTCCTGGTTTTAGCTTACCTTCCTTTATTTGAGCTTCTTGCCATAAGTGAAGTTTGCGTGTCACTGAGAGATGCAGTGCAGAAGGATGTGCTGCCATGGCTGAATATTATAGTTGAAAGGCCTTTGAACTTGCGACTGAATGATGAGATTCTGATGAAGATCACCTCCAAGGCGATTGGTAGGCTGAAAACTTTGGCTCTCATCAACTGTTTCAAGATTTCGGATGATGGGCTTCAGTGGGTTGTAGACAGAAATCCTCATATCAACAAGGTACGAATATCTGCTATATGTTTCTTCTGTTACTTCTCCAATTAAATTTGCCTGCAAAAGCTTTCAGTTCTAGTGTTTTCTTTTTTCTTTTTCTTTTTTCCTTTTTTTTCTGCTTTAATTGGACGAAATAGTTTATAGGAGATGAAAGTAGATAAGGTATGTCTGGTGGGGATTCAAATACCAGTCTGGGTGCAAAGCAACTGCACACTTAATGGTTGTCTTCTTTTGAAAACAATCCTAAATTAAAAGGGCGCCATCATGTGCTTGGGAGCCATTAAGGGTCTGCTATGTGGACACAGCCTGTTTGGCTGTTTACAGCAATCAGCTAGATTCAGTTCACCCATCGATAATAAGCTATAATCACATCATTTGATCATTTTAGCATGGTTTAAAACTTCTCACCTACCAAATATGCAGAGCCTAAAAGATACTGGGATTTGCAAAGATCCAGACAACGTTAACTGAGTTTTGGGATCAATCACAGCCACTAATTAAAGAGTTGAATAATTTTTCTTTTTTTAATTATGAGCCTTTTTTGTCGTACTACTTTGGTTGTAACATTTATGGCACGTTTAGTACGCAGAATGGTCATTCCTTTTAAGAATAGGAATCAGTATGAATGGAATGACAATTCATATTATTTTGTTTGATGATATATATGCTCTCACTCAAACTAAATCAAAATTCTTAAAATAAACAAGATACCAATATATATAAAATTCTATGGCTGGGGTGGTCGGCCACCCTAACAGAACACTGGGGGTGGACAAGACCACCCTTGATGAGCCACAACAGTTGAGAGCTTTCATCTTGGAAATGAGATCAGAAAGAGTAACTTCCATGTGGGGAAAGGGCTCGAGAGGACCAGAAGGGTAGATGGTGGATTAGGAGGGCAAGGAAAGATCACTAAGTTCTAAAAAGATTAAAGGTCTCGTGGGAGCTCAAGGGAAAGAGCTTTCCTATTACTTTTCTGACTATCATTTTAAGAAGATCAAAGTGTCCACGGATATATTTAGCAACAACCTTCTATTGCCAAAGCATGAGCAAACAAAGTTTAACTGCAATATTGCTTTTTTTGGTTCTCATTCAGCTATACATTCCAGCATGCACTGGCTTAACACCTGAGGGAGTCATTAGAGCAGTCAAGACATTATCCGAACGTCATCACAACTTAAAGAGCCTGAGGATAAATGGTATCTACAACATAAAGAAAGAAGACCTACAAACAATTCTCTCTTATTTGCAAATGAACCTGTCTCAGCAGCAGCAGCAGAGAAAGCAGCAACCTACTACCCTCTATCATCACAGGAACTTCTCAATTTTCAGAAATGAAGATAGTGATCCCATGCTTGATGTGGATATCTGCCCGAAGTGCAATGATGTAAGAGCGGTTTATGAGTGTGTAAGAGAGACCTGCAAGAGGAAGAGGGAGCGGCTATCAACCGTTTGCAGAGGCTGCCACCTTTGCATTCCGAGGTGTGAAGAGTGCGGCAGATGCGTGGGATCTGATGAACTGGAAGAAACTGCTTGTGGAGACAACTTGTGTTCAGAGTGTTGGCTGCAGCTTCCCAAATGTAATTTTTGCAACAGGCCGTATTGCAACCAACATACCAATCGGCAGTACAGGAATTCCAGCTCTACTGGTTTTGTTTGTGATGTTTGTCATATACCCTACTGTTAGAGACTTGGGTGATGATGTAAATTACTTTCTACGGCTTCTTAAGAGTTTTTTCAATGAATTCATAATATATACAGAAGTTGAATAACAATTCAAAGACTTTTCTTTCATTTCAATTTCGGAGTTCTTTTGAATCAACAAAGTTATTGATGCCATTACTTCTGATATTCCTTTTACGGACCAACAAGTTTGAAAAAATGCCTAATTCCTGAAATTATTCTTGTAAGAATCTAACATGTCCATAGTAGATTTGCTGCTTGTTGTTTGATGTTTTCTTCTTCCTATATGCTCCCTGCATCACTTTACAATACAAAAGTTTCCCCCAAAAACGCATTAAAACAAAAACGAGTAAACTCAAAAAGAAAGGAAAGAAAGAAGCGATACAAAAACATTAAAAAAAAAAAAAAAAAAAAACGGACGTATAACTAAAGGATTCTTTATATTCTTCCAGCCAGAATTACAAATTGGCTGATTACAAATTTGGCCTAACATCAATAAGCACCTAAGCACCTAATGATTTGGCTTAGGTGCTGGAAAAAGAAAAACTACAGGAAATTTCCAGTAGTGTTTTTTACAGCACTGAAGCCAAATCCTCCTTGAAAAGCCACATTGTCCAGAAACAAAAAAATATAACAATTTGAGGGGCCAAATGAACATCATTAAACCAGTGTTTCAAATGGGTTCGTCACAAATCAGGGTTCAAAGAATACAACAATGGTGGATGGTGGGTTTGTACAAAATCCAATAGACAACTCACCATCAAACTACTTGCCTACGTATGGTTACACCTTGCCACACCCCTTCAAATCCTCTTCCAGAGGAACAAAACTGGGTATGCCGCATTTTTTTCAACAGATGCAAACCCGCATGTCTCGAACAAATCCAACATTTGTCCAAAAGAAAACATCGCGAACAAATGATTGTAGTTTTCAGAATAAAACTGCAGTACTCAAAAGTAAAACACCTACGATCACAGAGCTTGTGAAAGAACCATCACCATGCAAATAGAGTGAGAGGCAACCAGAACTCGTGGAATTTGATGATGGAGCCAGTGATGTACCATTCACGACAGTGCCATTTCTTCCAGCACTACATTCACAAAACAGAGAAAATTCAGTAGAAACATGCTCATTGGTGATGATATGCATCAGTGGCGGATGGAGGGGGGAGCAAAAATTTGAAAACCCTCTTTCCCTTCTCTTAAAAAATGAGTATGACCCCAAAAAATTGTAAAAACCGAACGCTTTAGTAACTTAAAAATTTTGGAAACAGGACCCCTTCACCTTCCATGGCCCTCTAAAAAGATTGAAAACCCTCTGCCCTTCTCTACAAATATGAAATACCCCCCATTTGACTCTCCCAAAAACTTAAACCCCCTCCTCCGCTCCCCTATCTTCTTAAAAGTCTAATAACCCCTTTAATCTCTTCAAAATTTTGAAAATAAAAATAAAAACCCTTGACCTTTCTTAAAAATCTGAGAAAAATTATATTTTCAGTTTTTTCTCCTTAAAAACATGAATAAAATATTTAAATTTCTTTTAAATTTTTAAAAAGAAAAAAAGAAAAAAGAAAGGTTATAATTCAAAAGATTTTTTTTTTCTTCCCAAAACCCAGAACATGTGACTCTTTCTCCATACTTCCCTCACCTCACTTTCTCCCCTCTTTCCTTTCTTTTTCCCCACAACTTCTTAGCTTTCTCCCAAATCTCCGCCCTCCTCGCAACAATATTTGGTCTCCAAGTAAAAAATTCTAGACTCTGCCACTGATAAGCATGTTGAGTGATAAACAAAGTGATCACTAGCACATACAATCATATAGTTAGATACTTCATACCTTCCTGGAAATCTACAAGAACCATGACCTGCAAGAATCGGCAACGAAACGAACATTAGTAATTCTAAGGTGCTACGAAAGGGCCAAAAACAATTTAACCAGAACAAAAGGCTTCTTTTGATTTATAGCAAGTCAGTAAACTGCATAACACACACGGTCTTTTAAGAGTTTCAAGAAAAACAATTAATTTTGTGAGAACGGTTCAATAATCAAGCTATGAAAAATCTTATCAGTTGCTTGTGCCCTTTACACCAAGTAAAAAAATATTTTCAATCTTTTAAAAATAAAAATGCCCTTTGACTGTTTCTTGTTGTCGTTAGCTTTCCTTCTTGATATACACTCTCTACCAAGATTATTAGCTCATAAATGCTTGCAAATTAACCCATCTCCACAGTAAAAGACATAGTAGCACATATAACCAAGTCATAATTCCATACTTGGATCTGTTGTAGTGACAGTAGCCACCCCTTTAAAATCACAGGTCCCAGAAGATTTAGCCATCTGCTGAAAGTATGCATTGAAAGCATATGTTGCATGTGATACCACATTATCAGGCTCATAACATGGTTGCCCCTGCAACAAAGGCGAGCAGTCCACCTTCCCTGGTCCACAAGCCCAATCTAGTGCTGCCTGTAGCATCTTTGGATCAGAACCACTCTTTGCAACACAGAAGGTTTGGTTTGTGGTGTCATTGGCCAAAACAGTCCCCGCACCAGTCAAGTGCAAGATATATACCGGCACTCCATTAGCATTGAAAAGCCCCCAGTTCTTTTCAGAGACTGACCCAGGTCTCAAATCCTCATTATAAAGCTCATAAATGTATGTACTAACTGCAATCCCAGGATGCTTAGGAGTCCCCGTGTTGTTAAGCACATGTTTGATCAAGTTACTGTTGTAAGTGTTAGCATTTTCAATAGTTGCATCTGGCTCAGATGAGTCACCCTTGGAGGGCCAGCCTGACTCCGTAACTACAATGGGGACATTGGTGACATTCAGATAAGACATTGCAAAATAAGCTGCATCAACAACAGCATCAAAGACATTGGTGTAATGCAGGAGCGTATTAGCATCCACAGCTTCCTTGTTGGGAGGAAGGGGGCGGAATAGCGCATAGTCCAATGGGATCACTCCATTGGATTGCATGTAATCATAATAGGGATATACATTAAGCATAAGGTATGATCCTGTAGACTGCAAAAATTTGAGCAAGGGAACCATTACTGGATCCCATGAGCGGTTAAAGAAGGCTTGTGAAGGTGGGAAGGAGTCAAGGATAATGGAAGAAGAGTGTGGAGTGGAGACTTTGATTTGGTGATCAAGATTAGATGCAACAAGGGCAGAGTTGATAAACTTTAATGCGGAGACTAGGACTGGAGCAGCATTTGGCAGGGCTGATAAAACTTCAGATCCAACAGCTATCGCTGTAATGTTGGTGGCTGGAACATGGGCTATGACATTGCGAGCAATCCAGTTGGCTGCTGTGGCATTGGACTGACCAATCCCAAGGAGCTGGTCATTTGGAACAGAAACAGTCACCTGGATGCCTGTGTTGGCAAGTGCGAGTAGCATTGCCCGATCCGCATCATAGAGCCTAACATGTCGAATATTCTGAGCTTTAAGAAGGGCCACCACCTGAGTTGGGCTTGGCATGTCAGAGAGGTCCGTACCAATATTTACTCCAAGGAAGGCATCTGCAAAATGCAACCCACTGGTGCAGGTTTAGACCTTTACATTGTCCATGGAAAGCAGCATGTCCATTCTTCATAAGAGCATATAACAGTATCAACGACAGTAAGACACTTGGAGTATGATACTCAGGCGGCAAACCATAATGAGAAATGCTACACATTTCCATACTCCCAAATACATAATTCCTGATGTGGCAGTGAAAATCGCCAACTTCAAGGAGTATTCATTTGGGAGTGTGGGAGTGGGGGGTGTGTAGCATTTCTCAACCATAATTAATGTTAACAAACAATCTTAGGCACGAGAAAAATTCAAAGCAATAAACATGTATGCATTATGCAGAGAAGAGGAAAAATTAACCTAATTATGAAGAAAACTTCTAATATAACAATTGGTCTTCGGATGATGGTGTGATTTGTTAAATACAACAGCACTGTTCATACTTTTTGTTAAAACAAAATAATAATAATTGGTATAGAAAAGCGAAAAAAGTGATATTGAAAAGTAAAAAAATAAAAAATAAAAAATTTTTTGTAGTGATTTTTTTATTCGAATAATAGTAAAAAGTAAATAATGTGATATAAAAATGAATGATGTGATATAAAAAGTGAGAATATTTTGATGTTTATTTTTTGGAAAAAATGAAGTGAATAGTATTTAGGGGTGGGGAGGAGTTTGACAAACAACCCTAATATAGACTTGAACCTTTAAGCCACTAACAATAATCAGAGATACCAAATGATCTTCACCCATTCACAAACTACATGTCCAATCAACAAGCAGATGAGTGCCAACTTTCTAGAGCAAAGATAATTATATAATAGAAGATTTTCGATATTGTTCTACAATCAAACAATAACTGTCTATAAATAACTCTGGATGACACATAGTTAATACTTTAAAGCTACTTACAGTCCAATCAGGTTTATGTTTTTCATTTCTACTTTCATTATGCTTCCTTCTTGCATTAGAATTCTAGTTCTACATTCTATTTCCGTAGACTTCCAGTAGTATAAAGAAAGAGGAAGCTTGTTATCTCTTTTAGTACTAGTAGCTCACTTACTAATAGGAGTTCTATTTGCATCAGTTGTTTAATTCTAGTAGTTGACGTCTTGTAAGCCTATAAAAGCCTGTGACTTGAGGAATAAAGTAATCAGAGAAGTTAATTATCAACTATAGTTGTTGTTTTGGGAGGCTTAAGGTTTCTCGAACTACCCTAATTATCCATTACGTGTTTGAGAAATTAGGCATGTAACAGGAAACCCAAATGACCATATACCATTCACATATATTTTAACCAATCAACAAGCAGATTTAGTCTGCTAAGTTTCAACAATAAAGACAATAATATACCAGCCAGTATATGCAAAATCTATTAATTTAGAATTAAATTTGCTTTTTGACACATATATCTACCTTTATGCAGTACAAATAATTACAAAATACATTGTAAAAGAGGGGAAAGAAGCTAAAAAGAGGGGAAGAGAGAAAGAAAGAAGCTAAAAGGGTGAGAAAAGAGAGAAAGAAGAAGCTATGGGGGAAGAGAGAGGGAAGAGTGGGGAAAGAGAAGGAGAGAGAAGAACCAATTCATCATTTTTTTTCTTCAATCAAGTCTGCTTTTGTTGGAGTACAAAAGACACTTAAATAGACTAATGACTAAAACCCTAGGTAACACCCATTTATTGAATTACATAAATACCTTTGACTCTTGAAAATTAAATAAAACATAAATTTAAAGTAATAACCCAATTAATTCTTGCCTTGATCCGGATCATTCTCCCCTATTGACAACTCATTCAAGTTTTGAAATATTGAAATATGGAAAATAAAACATAGCACTTTGGGTCCTTTTGTGAGAGATTTTTAAATGTGTGGTGTTTATTAGTATTTGCGGTATGACCATTGAGATTTTCTTGTGTGCATCAATGTGTATTGTATTAATGCATTAGTGATTCAATAAAAGTTGTCTTTATTTTCAGTGCTCCATCTCTTATTCAACATAGTGATGCACAGATGACCAATTTAGCTTTTTCTCAATAATTTATTCTCACATAATTTCTAATTTGAATGCTTTGTAGTAGAGTGAGGAGATTACTTGGTCTAAAATGGATAGGAGATTACTTGCTTCTATGGCAAATAGAGTGCAGTTTTATAATGATATTCTTTAGTGGAATATTTCTTTTACTGGAAAAGGGTATGATTGGAAGGTGGAGTCAGTCACTTGGTTTTTTAGTCTCTTCTCTTCCAGGTTGAGACAAGGTGGCAGGCTTTCGAGGTTGGATCTTTTTATCGTGCACTTTAACACCCCCCTGGTTCACAGTTGCAATTTCATTTCCTTGGAAGAGCATTTGAAAAAAAAATAAAAAAGGCTCCTTCGAGAGTGGCGTTCTTTGTGTGAACAATGGTGCATTAGGGAAAATCTTAACTTTGGATAACCTAAGGGAAAAAGGCATTTCATACTAATGCATTAGTGCTACATGTGCTAGACGAGCACGGAGACCATAGACCATCTTCCACTCCACTGTGAAGTGCTTTGAGCATTGTTGGTATTGATTTACTATCTTTCTAGTTTAGAATGGGTCATGCCCCAAAGAGTAGTGGTGTTGTTGGCTAAATGGAAAGGTTAGATGCCGAGAGGTTGGCTCCTTGATGCTTAATGTGATGTAATAAATCAATCTCAGTAAAAGCGTAAAATACCCCTAAGTACACTGGGAAGTATACAAAAGGAATCACCTAGAGCAAGGGCAAAACGAACAAGGAAATCACTAAGACTAATTGACAGAGGAGACACACCGCCATATAAATGGGAAAATTACACTTTACCCCCCAAAGTTTGGGGTGATTTTCAATTCGACCTCCAAAGTTTTAATTTTTGCAATGCACCCCCCAAACTTCCAAATTTTTGCAATTCGACCATTTTGACTTTTTTTCTTTTTTCCAATATGCCCTCATCCCAAGTTAAAAAAATAAATAAAAACAAAAGATTAAGGGTTGGCCAGTCTTAGGTGGCCAAAGCCACCCCCAGGCCCAACTGGGGTGGCCGGCCACCTCTTAATTTTTTTAGTTTTGGGATGGGGGCATTTTGGAAAAAAAAAAAAGTCAAAATAGTCGAATTGCAAAAATTTGAAAGTTTAGGGGATGCATTGCTAAAATTGAAACTTTGAGGCCAAATTGAAAATCGCCCCAAACTTTTGGGGCTAAAGTGTAGTTTTCCCTAAATAAAAAATTTCATAGAACAAAGATGAAATTTCTCCCAACGTCCTCTCTCTGTTCTCAAAGAACCTATCATTCCTTTCCTTCCATACACACCAAAAGAGGCACATATTCATCATTTTCCACACAGCAGCACTTCTAGGCCTGCCCAATTGAGTGGATCAACAACACTTCTACGCATAACCCAGGACAACCAAAACAACTAAAAAATGCACTCCAAATGGAGGAAGCCACATCACAAAGGAGAAGAAGGTAATCCACCGACTCCCCATTCCTCTTGGAAAAGGATTCTCTCCATTTCAAATCCCCTCTAGTTCCTACATTTAGTGCATTTTGAAGGGTAGTGCATTTAATGTACTACCATCATTAAAACTTTTGAACAACACTATCATTCCTTTCCTTCCATACACACCAGAAGAGGCACGTATTCACCATTTTCCACACAGCAACACTCCTAGGCCTGCCCAATTAAGTAGATCAACAACACTTCTACGCCAGGACAACCCAAAACAACTAAAAAATGCACTCCAAATGGAGGAAGCCACATCACAATGGAGAAGAAGGTAATCCACCGACTCCCCATTCCTCTCGGAAAAGGATCCTCTCCATTTCAAATCCCCTCTAGTTCCTCCATTTAGGGGTTGTTTGAAAACGAGTTTGTGGTTGTACTATTCACTGGGATGTACTGTAGCGCGTTTTTCAATTACAATTTTACCCTTATTTGCTTTCCCTTCTCTCACTTTCGCTCACCACCGAAAGCAGGCCCGGAATGCCGCTTCATCATCTCGGCCTGGATCTCCGGCGCAGACATGGCCGACAAATCGGAGGGACGGAGATCGAGCTCCGGCGAGGGCGTCGATTTCTTGCCCCATTGCTTCCAGGCGTCGTCCTCCTCGTCGTCGACGACGTCGTCAAGATCGTCCATGATGTGGACCCTTCGGTTTGAGGCCTCGGCAACGCGGACGAATTGGGGAAATGACGAAAGCGGGCCCGGAATGCCGCTTCATCATCTCGGCCTGGATCTCCGGCGCAGACATGGCCGACAAATCAGAGGGACGGAGATCGAGCTCCGGCGAGGGTGTCGATTTCTTGCCCCATTGCTTCCAAGCGTCGTCCTCCTCGTTGTCGACGACGTCGTCAAGATCGTCCGTGATGTGGACCCTTCGGTTTGAGGCCTCGGCGATGCGGACGAATTGGGGAATTGGGGAAATGACGAAAGCCCCAAAAATCAAAATTCGACAGCGGGGACAAAAGCCCCAAGAATCAAAGAAATTGACGATTTATCTGAATTTGTCCTTTCTTGCTTTGTTCGATTGTTCGATTGTTCTGTTTTGGTTGCTTTGTTCGATTGTCCTGTCTTGCTTTGTTCGATTGTTTGATTGTTCGATTGTTCTGTTTTGGGTGTTGAATTTCTGAGAATTTCCATTCTTCCCATGGGTATGGGGATGTCTCCACAAGTAGGGTTCATCTATCAATTGTCTCCCCAATCACTTGCCGGCGAATGAAAATCAAACAGGAAGAAAGAAGAAGACGAAGAGTGACGTACGTTATCAGAACGTTGATGAAATCTGAGGGGCATCCGGCGGAGGAGCTGAGTTTGCAGAGAATAGAAATGACAAGATCGTCAGGCAAGGCGTCGAACAAGTCACACTTTCCGGCGATCTCCGGCGATTTTCTGTTCCTCTTGCGGCAAGGCATGTGGTCGCCGGCGGAACAGTACTCATGAAATCAAAAAGAGAGGGGTAAGAGAGGGGTATTTCAGTAAAGTTCGTTGATTTTTGAGGAAAACGACAAAATAGTGAACAGTGCATCTATGAACAGTACATCCCAAAACCTTTTGTCAAACACCACCTTAGTGCATTTTGAAGGGTAGTGCATTTAATGTACTATCATCATTAAAACTTTTGAACACTACCTTTCAAAATGCACTAAATGGAGGAAATGGAGGAGATTTGAAATGGAGAGGATCCTTTTTCATTCCTCTCGCACATGCAACATCTATCCATCATGATGACATCCCTCCTCCTAAGATTATCAAAGGTGAGGATCTTTCCTAAAGCCGCCAACCATACAAAGACTGCTTCCTTCAAAGGAGCCTATATCTGCCAAACACTCCTCCAGGGGAAGTGGCTCCCTACAGAAGAAACCAACAAGCAAAAGTAGGATTTGACCTTGAACAAAGCTTTCATGGAAGAACCCCACAACGTCTAATCTTCAAGTCCTCTTCTCACTCTAATTGAAGAGAGTAATCCACCAACTCCCCATTCCTCTTGCACATGCAACATCTATCCATCACGATGATGTGCCTCCTCCTAAGATTATCGAAGGTGAGGATCTTTCCTAAAGCCGCCGACCATACAAAGATTGCTACCCTCAAAGGAGCCTATGTCCACCAAACACTCCTCTAGGGAAAGTGGCTCCCTACAAAAGAAACCAACAAGCAAAAGTAGGATTTTACCTTGAACAAAACTTTCATGGAAGAACCCCACAGTAGCTAATCTTCACGTCCTCTTCTCACTCTAATTGAATGCAACGCCCAGTAAAAAGAAGCAAAGACATCCACCTTCCAATCCTACGCCGCTCTAACAAAGCTCACATTCCACTAGTAGGAACCGCCCAAGAACTTCAAAAGCTATTATAGATATTATGTTTAAATCTCTTTATGTTTGGGTGGCGGCTAACACTAATTCTCGCTTTTTTGTCTCTTGAATTTTATGGATTTGTGTTCTTCTACGTCTCCCTAGTTAGGTCTCTCTTGTATATTTCTTGTATACTTGAATTGGTGCTACATGTGCAAGAAGAGCAAGGAGACCATAGACCATCTTCTGATCCACTGTGAAGTGCTTTAAGTTTTGTGGGTATCGATTTACCGTCTCTCTTCGTCTCCCTGGGTTTCCATCAGTGTTTCATCATCAGAAAAGATAGTTCCTTTTAATGGGGAAGTCAAGCTGGTTGTTTTTTCAAGCCAAGTCTTTTGGGTTTGTGTTTAAGTCGAGCGCTCTCTTTTATGGGTTCATGAGAGATGTAGGGTGTACTGAGATTTGTGTTTCTAGGTAAATTTTGTGCAATCTCATTAATGGAAACCGTGGAAGCTTTGTTTCAGGTGAAGAACTCAATGTAGTTCATAAAATCCCCTTGAGTGGGAAATTTTGGATTCATAGCCCAACATGATTCGAATGCCTATGGTAGATTCTTAGCAATTGTAGAAGGATGGAAGACGTGGCCAAAGAGGCTTTGTCGTCATCCCAAAAGGGAAAATTTGTTGGGGAAGGAGAGATTTCATGGTTGAAATGTGAAAGTTGTTGAAATCTTGCACATAAAATATGTGTAGCGGAAATAACAGTCACAGAGATTTTTGCTTCAAGATAAACAAGGCTACATTTAAAATTAAATATACAAGTTCATGATACTTACATTCGAATTTGGCCTCTTATATGCATTTAGGGTTATATATTGTTTGAAATTTTTTTTTTGGATAAGTAATGTTTTATAGAAAACGCGCAGAGGGGCGCAACCCTAGTACACAGGAAGTATACAAGAGAACGCCTAAGGGGGGCTAGAGAAGAGAAAGAAAATCAGAATAAGTAATCACCATAGGGGCAAGCCAAGCTGCCGCCCAAGTGAAAAGGGTAGTAAAAAAGAAATGTAACAAATCCTCCCTACTACTTTCGGAGTCGTCGAAATATCTCCTGTTCCGCTCCGACCAAAGGCACCACATGATACAATGCAGAACCATTTTCCAAACCACAGCACTACGCGGACGACCTCCCGACCACCAACACTACAGAAGATTCACAACCCTACTAGGCATAGCCCATGCCAACCCAAAACGATTGAAAAAGGCATTCCATAAGACTTGGGCACACTCACAATGGAGAAGCAAATGATCAATGGTTTCCTCATCCCTCTTGCACATCCCACACCTGTTAATCACCACCATATTCTTCTTCCTCAAATTATCTTGCGTGAGAATCTTGCCAAGGGCGGCCGACCAAACGAAGAAAGCCACTCTCGGGGGTGCTTTAGTACGCCATATGCTCTTCCAAGGAAAAGGGCAAGTAGCTTTAGAAATAATCTCATTGTAATAAGATCTCACCTCAAATTTTCCTTTTCTGTTTGGGACCCACCAAATCTTATCACCCCCACCAACCAAGTTAAAGGAGTAGAGAAGACTATAAAAAGAAGTCAACTCTTCCACTTCCCAATCATTCAAGGCACGGGTAAAACTAGCGTTCCACTGACAAGAACCACTCACCAAATCCGCGTTGTCCGCAATCGAGGCCTCCTTGTTGCTAGCTATTCTATACAACCCCAGATACACCTCTATCAGGGGCGAGTCACCACACCACTTCTCCTCCCAAAAGCTAATTCTGGAACCATCACATGGAATAAGCTTGATATGAGTAGAGAAGCGATGCCATTCATTGCTAATGAACTTCCAAAAACCCATCCCATGCGAACCAACTCTAATCCGGGAGCGCCACCCCCCTTTCTCCGACCCATACTTCGCCACCACCACTTTTCTCCACCAAGCTTCGGGCTCGCTAGCAAACCGCCACAACCATTTACCAAGAAGAGCTCAATTGAAGCACCCCAAGTTGCGAATGCCTAAACCCCCTTCCCTAACTGGAGAGCAAACTTTAGACCAATTCACAAGATGGAACTTGAATTCTTCTCCAATCCCTCCCCAAAGGAAACCACACTGAATCGACTCTATACGCTTGGCCACCGAAGTAGGAATAGGGAGGAGAGACATGAGGTACGTAGGGAGATTTGATAAGGTGCTCTTTATGAGGGCAATTCGACCACCCTTGGAAAGATACATCCTCTTCCAGCTAGCCAAAATGCGGATGGACCTCTCCACCACTCCATTCCAATTAGCTTTCTCTTTAAATCTGGATCCCAGTGGTAATCCCAAGTAAGGAATAGGTAAAGAGCCAACTTCACAACCCAAAACCTCAGCCAAATCTCCAATATTGCTCACTTCCCCAACCGGCACAAGGATAGACTTAGTCAAATTAACCTTAAGGCCGGACACAAGCTCAAAGCAAGTTAACAATTACCAATGGCTTGAACTTGATCTTGAGAAGCCCCGCAAAAAACCAACGTATCATCCGCAAACAACAAATACGAAATATGAACTTGCTCTCTCCCCCTAGCCCCCACCGAAAAGCCGGAAAACAGGCTATGATCAATCGAAGCCTTAACCATCCTACTGAAGGCCTCCATCACAATAACAAAGAGAAAGGGGGAGAGGGGGTATCCTTGCCTAATTCCTCTCGAACTGTTGAAGAAACCAGCCGGTGAACCATTAACCAAGACCGAAAAAGAGGCCGAGGAAATGCAGAACTCAATCCAAAAACACCATTTTTGCCCAAAACCACATCTCCTTAGCAAATAAAGCAGAAAATCCCAGCACACATGATCATAGGCCTTCTCCATATCAAGCTTACACAGCAAACCCGGTTCCCCTGACTTAAGGCGAAAATCCAAGCTCTCATTGGCAATGAGCACCGAGTCCAAAATTTGTCTACCCTTGACAAAGGCATTCTGAGGAATAGAAATAATAGTGTTCATGACCAGCCTCAACCTATTAGCCAAGACCTTCGAAATAATCTTATACATCCCGCTCACAAGGCTTATAGGACGGTAATCTTTTAGCTCAGAAGCCCCTGACACCTTAGGAATGAGAGAAATGAAAGTGGAATTCAAGCTTTTCTCAAACTTACCCCGCGCATGAAAGTCAGCGAACACCGCCATGATGTCCTCTTTCAACACTCCCCAACATGCTTGGAAAAACGCCATTGAAAATCCATCTGGCCCTGGAACTTTATTCCCATCCATCCCAAAGATCACATCCTTTACCTCCTTTTCAAGGAAAAGGGCTTCAAGAGAGGAAGCTTCAACTGTAGAAATGAACTCAAAAGCCAAATCATCCAATCTAGGTCTCCATTGTAAAGATTCAGCAAACAAAGACTCATAAAAATTCACCGCGTGATCTCTAATGGCAGCAAGGTTGGAGGACAAGGACCCATCAATACGAAGAAACTCAATAGTATTATATCTCTTGTTCAAATTGGCCATCAAATGAAAAAATTTTGTACATTTATCTCCTTCCTTAAGCCATTTGATTCTAGATTTTTGTCTCCAACTTATTTCCTCCTGGAGGAGGGCCCTCTCCAGGTCCCTGCACAGAATGCTCTTTCTCACCCTCTCCTCCTCACTTAACCCTCTCCCTTCTACCACCAACTCAAGAGCCTTCAACTCTTCCACTCTCTCCTTGATGAGTACCCCTACATTGCCAAAAAC
Source organism: Carpinus fangiana (assembly GCA_006937295.1). Classification (NCBI taxonomy): domain Eukaryota; kingdom Viridiplantae; phylum Streptophyta; class Magnoliopsida; order Fagales; family Betulaceae; genus Carpinus; species Carpinus fangiana. The sequence continues at coordinate 13,298,169 of CM017326.1, forward strand.
CGTCCTGTTCCAAGTCTTAATGTCTCCCTTAAGAGCCCTAAGCTTCTTAGCAAGGATGAAGCTTGGGGTGCCTTGAAACTGGTACGAAGCCCACCAATCTCTGACCCTATCCACAAATCCTTCTTCTTTCAGCCACATATTCTCAAACTTGAAAGAAGTTTTACCCTCCACCCGGCCACCACAAGCTAAGATAATAGGGAAGTGATCAGAACAAAGGCACAATAATCTCTTTTGAAGAACTCCAGGATACCTAGCTTCCCACCCCGGAGAAACCAAGAACCGATCAATCCTAGACCATGTCTGGCTGTTGGACCAAGTGCAAACACCCCCTGTCAAAGGAAGATCCATAAGGCCTCTTTCAAAAATGAAGTCCGAAAAATCCCTCATAGCTGAGCTGATGCGCCTCCCCCCCGACCTCTCACTAGGAAACCTAGTAACGTTAAAATCCCCTCCAATACACCAAGGCACAACCCAACAACTCAACAGACCAGCCAACTCATCCCACAAACAGCATCTATCCGCATTGCAATTGGGGCCATAAACCCCTGCGAAGGCCCACTCAAAACCATCCACAACATTCTTGAACCTACAAGCAGCCACATAGTCACCCACTTCCGTCTTCAACCTAGAGACTACCCTCTTGTCCCACATCAAAAGAATGCCCCCAAAGGCCCCACTAGACGCCACATAGCAAAAATCAACATATGAGCAGCCCCACAGGCTGTTAATAATCCTCCTAGAAAAGAAATCCAGCTTGGTCTCCTGCAAGCAAACAATATCAACCCTCCACTGCCTCAACAAATTCCTCACCATTAATCACTTATTTAGGCAATTCAGCCCTCTCACATTCCAAGATAAAATGTTGCACTTCATAAACAAATACAATTCCCCCTTCCTTTTCCTCTACTACGGGACACACTACCACTTCCCCCCTCATAATTAATTGAAGAATAGAGATTATCCACCTCACACTTACCTTTTCTCCCCGCCTTACCTCCCCCCACTAACTTCTTCCCCGGCTTGAAAGACTTACCAGCCAGGATGAGAGCAATAGCCTCCCTGAGTTTGTCAAATTGACCATCACAAGAAACACCTACTATATGGCAAAAGGCAAAAATTAATTCCTCTTCCTTACCCGCTTCCTGAGACTCACTATCACCATCAACCTCCAAAGCTTGGCTCCAATCCAATGGTATGGGCTCCCCATCCACAAAGGGCACCAATTCCAGTCCAAAAGGAACTGACTGCTGAGGAAGATTAAGAATCCCATTCCCAACAGCTCGCACAGCACTGAATTCCTCAGAGAACGTACTAGCTCCAGATGACAGCACCTCAACTGGACCCTTTAGAACTCCACTCACCAGAATCGATTTACCCGGGAGCGAAGGCCCCAGAAATTCCTTCACACCCGAATGGAGCACCTTCGCCAAAAAATCTCCTCCCTGCACTTTCCGAGCCTCATTTGCGAACTGATCTGCCCCTGTCGACCCGCTCGAAAAACCTCCGATGATAACATGGGGCATAAACTGATTCGCCAGCGCAGCTCTGGGCACGGCAGGAATGCCATGACTTCCCAACGTCACTACCGGCGTCGTCTGGGGCAACCCATTCGCCTCGCTCGAGTCCTTGACTGCAGCACCCTCATTTACGAGCTGCTCTGCCCCTGTCGAACCACTCGAGGAACCACCGAAAGTTACAGGCGGCATAATCTGAATCGCCGGCATAGCTCTAGGCTCACCAGGCTCGCCGTGACTTCCCAGCATCACTACCGACGCCATCTAGGGCGACCCATCCACCTCGCGCGAGCCCTGAGCTGCAGCACCCACTCCGGTCTCCGACTCACCATCCATCTTCGGCGTCGAACCCAGGTCAGCGCTACCCACATCTGCCTGGAGCGCTTTGCAGACCCACTCGTACTTACCCAGAATGGACGAGGATTCCCCTACCTGAAACGAAGGAGCCATCTTTTTTCCTTTTGGACCCGAGACTTGTCCCCGGCCGGGTTTGGGCCCTGCAACGAAGGAGCCATCTTCGGCGTGAATACCTTTCAATTTTTTCTTAATGGGCTTAAACCCATTCGGCCAGGAGCAAGCTTCTTTTCCACGACCCGTATTTTTCTTATCCACGTGTGGCCCAAACTTGGCCCACTTGGCTCCAAATCTTCAAGCGCCGCTTCTAATCTAGCAAGGCCGACATCCACTTCTCCTCTAACCTTTGTCAAAAGCTCCTTAATTGCATGCAGCTCGAGATGTGCACCCACAGCGCTGACAGAAGACTTTCCATCCCTTTCTGACTCCAAACGTCCATCCAGCAACTCCCTTCCAGATTTCAAGGGATTCGACAGCTCCTTAGTGCTTAGGCTAGACGCCGGAATCAGACGCCTACCCACCGGATTAGGGAGTTGCCTTTCTTCCATTACAGAGCCGTGAGACACTGGTTTTCGTATGGCTTTTCCAGGAACAGGGAGCTGCTTAACCATCAACCCAGCCTCAGTCCTCGCCGGAATCTGGACTTCTTTATGACTTAGCGCCTCAGACTTACAAAAATCCGAGGCGTCCCTCAACCACCGTGGAATTCTGGCTAGAGGCTCAGAGAACGAAATAGAGCAATCGTCCATCGTCGACCGTCGACCGTCCCACCACCTCCGCGTAACTCCTCCTATCCATCGCCTTCTTGAACACCCGATCCTCTCGCACTCCTCGAAGGGACGAATTAGCCCTACGCAATTCCACCATAAAACGTTTCCAACCTTCGCCACTGCGACCCTCTGGAATCCTTATCGACCCACACCTCCTTCTCCCATCGAACTCTTCTATTGTTAGAAAATTCCCATGATGATTGGTGCATTTCTGGGGATGATCCTTGGATAGCCAGCCCGAGATTGATCCCAAAACACCTCAGAAGTTCTCACCTCCACTAGTTTCTCCCCTATACGAGTGAGCCAGTCTAACTCTGCCTTCAGCACAAAAATAGACCGTTGCTGCTTGTTATTTCTTTCGAAAAATCTCACTCCTGTAGCCCCTCCTTTGATCACCAGCTCAAATTCTTTCGATTCCACCTTCCACTTCCACGAAATAGCCATGACAACTCTCGGCCAGTCACCAGCACTCCCAACGCGACCCTCCAACTTCAATCTTATCTTCTTCTCTTTACTAGCTTCATCCACCGACACTATAATCACTTGCTATAAAAAGTGAATAGCTGCTATGGAAAATCAGATTTTTTCATGGAAAAGAATCAAGTTTAGGAGCTCGTTGATCTCTTGCCTGGGTTATTCAATAAACATTTCATCTTGTTTGAAATTTTTCTTACATGTTGAATGATGAAGAACGTGTTCTTGATGTTCTTAATTCAACCTTCAAATCTTCTCTTTAATGACTGAATATGATTATGAGTGTGGACTTACAAAACTATTCTCAATTCTAGAGAATAGCTATAGGCATAAACTTTTTTCTCTCTTGAATATTTCTCACAACTCTCTCAATTGTACTTTTCAATTATGCCTTATGCTTCTATAGGGTCCTCTATTTATAGATTTGGATTTACTTGGAGAGGTGGGAAAAGAGCATTCTAGAATCCAAGTAGAACTACAATTACTAGCCAATTATCTCCCCATGTGCCTCCTAGGCTAGCTCATGCATAGCCCTTTCCTAGAAGCCTAATGCTTGGGCTTGGGTTTTATCCCATTGTCCCAATGCACTTTTAAATCTCTTAAGCCTTAAGAATTAAATCCATGAGCCCAAAGCCCTTTTAATTGCTTAGCCTTTAGGAATTAAATCCCTGAGCTCAATGCTCTTTTAGTCAAATACAATGTAACTTAGGAACCTTACATGCATATATGAAAATATTCAAAGATATATATCAATGTAAAAACATTAATGTATATGCCCAATGTTCAATAATAAATTTGGGAATAAACAATATTATTCAATTATAACCAGAGTATCATTCAACCAATTGGAGTTTTAGACACCAGTCCCAACAAAAGTTGCTCGAGCACTTTCAGTTGCCGCACAACGTTGGTCGCAAAGCGAAGATGGTCAAGTCATTACACAATGGTACCCCTCCGTCTGGCATGGGTGTTTCCTCATCAATGTTGTCGGAAGAAGTTCAATCAGGTCAATTGGCAGCAAGTCGTACGCAGAGATGGTGACTAGTTCGAGGCGGGCCAAGGCAAACATCTCGAGGAGCAAAGTGGCTGTAGGTATTCCCACAATATCAAAATCGAAGGTGCAAATGGGAAAACAGATTTTCCTGTTTTCCCATCAACAAGGTCAGGGTGGCAGACTACATAAGTGGCTCAAAGGTTGACATGGATGTTTGTCTTCATCTAAGTAACATTTGGAAGACACTAGGATCAATTAGAGGGAAGATAGACCATGGTGGTGCTTTGAGCGTTCCTTTTTTCAATGTACTCTTTTTTCTCGTCCTTGATTTATTGAGTGGTTTATCTTGTATACTCCCTGACTACTTGGGTTGTGCCCCATATGCCTATATTGAACTTCCTTTATAAAGAAAAAGTAATTTTGCACCTCAAAAAGCCAAAAGAAATTTTACATTAATATTTAAATATTTAAATATAAAAATTTATTATATTATAATTTTAAAAGAGAAGGTTTCATTTTAGCCTTTTGTCTTCAACCTCAAATTTCATTGAGCCACCTCGACCAACCCTCCAACGAGTTATCTTCCTAAAATTAGAATGACAATACTACCCTTTTTGAGTGAGAACAAGTCTCCAATTCATATAATACTTGGGATGTTTTGGTCCCACAACATCTACGAGAATGAAGTACAAATGAGCTGTCACGCAACAGGGTCGATTCGCTTTAAAGAGTGTTGAGGACAGATCGAAGATTTTCGGAAAATCTTCTACAGATACCCTTTAATTTGGTCAAGAGAAAGAAACATAGCCATTTATGAGATCGGTGTACTCTCACTCTCTCCCCACGCCCGGCTCACTCAAATACCCACTCTATTTTCTTCTTTTAATGAACAAATAAATGGCTTTGAATATTAATATCAAACAAAATAAACTAACAAAAATACTTGGTATATTGAAAAACTTCATTCAAGCTACAACCTGCAAAGCTCTTTTTTTGTTGTTCAAATCACTCATTAATTATCAATACTTGGACAAAGAATATAGTCATAGGAAAAGCGGAAAGGGGGCCTTTTACATCATGAGTATTGAATCAATGTGGCAAAAAAAAACAGTATTCTACCAAAATCATTCGCGATAATTCGTTGATGATTAAAGACTAAGGAACAAAAATGGTGTAATATTCAAAAAAGTCGCAAACCAATAGAGAAAAACCAATTAAGCACACAAAGAATGCAACTCAAAGAAGAAAATTAATGAAGGTTCATTAGCAGGCATTCACTCAACACGGGGAGGAAAATCTATGTAAAACAGGATTTGGGAATTAGAGGCAATCGTTTCATATCAAATATAAGTAAAAAAAATAATAATAAATAACTATTAAGTGAGCAGACATTAATCAGAAACAAGAGCAGAGATAAGCTAGGCACACCCAGAAGGAAAACAAGGAAAAACATAAAGAGAACAGAACCCAAAAAAAAAACAAGCACTCAACGGAAGCAAATATAGGAAAAAGGAAGCTCACCTTCATCAGCAGAAACCACAGAGACTGCTAGAAGGAAAAAAAGCAACAGGGTAGCCATCGATACTCTCCAGTATGGACTCTTCAACCCTCCAAAACCATTCAAAAGACTAGAAGAACAATCCCAAAGAAACCCACAAAAGAGACCTGGACACAGCCCAAAAACCAAAAAGCATTGGAGAGAGAAGGAAAAGGGTGCTCCTTTTGATGTATGTGTGAAAGCTGTGGAACCAAGCAGGGATTTTAGTTTAGTTTAGTTCAGTTTTTAGTTTATTCCGGAGGGAGAGAGAGTGTGAGCTTTTGACGTGGCGAGAGGTTTATCAGCCAGAGATCCGACGGCTGAGATTGAAATGCATGTGCATAGTAATTCGGTGAGGACCATCGCAGAATAGAAGAGGTACGTGGGTCAGGCACTAGACTCTGGACAGGTTTTTGTAAGTGAATCCAATGCCGGTCAGAGACCGTAAGTCACGATCCACGAGGAGACCAGTGTGGATGACATGGCAATGCAGCTGGATACAACGGTCATATTCCGGACATGTTTGTTTTTTTATTGAGTTTGTTTGTCTGTTTATTTTTGGAAAATGCTGAACCAATATTTTAGAAGTTTCGCTGATTGGATGTCAAGAAAGAGCAAGAAAAAAAAAGAAAATATGGAAAGAAGAAAAACAAATGAAAATGACTTTGCTTCAATTAATGAATGGTTGATGTTTAGCAAATTTTACTCACCAAAATAACTAAAAGTATAATTTTCTCTATTTTAACTATCTACCTTTTTAAGCACACTTTAACAGTCTCACTATTTTAACTATCAATTTTTGCTATTTCATTTTAAATTTTTTTTTTCAAATATTTTTCTTTGAATTAAACTTTGGTCGGGATGAGCCTTAAAAGGCTGGTTTTACAGCACCCAATTCTTAATTGACACCTAAGCAATTGCACCAAAATGTAATAAGCCCAAATACACTAGATAGAAAGAAAAGGAAATGCTAAAAAAAAGAAAGAAAATATAGAAAGATGATGCCCCTTCGTCAAAGGAAGAAACCAGCGAGACCCAGCCGCTGGTTTGCAGGCCGGCCACCAAGACCCACGGCTGGGTCTCACCAGCCGTGGGTCTGCTGAAATTCAGTGGGTTTGATTTTTGCTCCAATGGGTCTGATTTTAGGATGATAAAATCCCAAAAATGGTTAACATTCTCCTCTATGTTTTAGTTTTGAATCCAAAATTAAGTTTTGAGGTATTAGAATCGAGTTTTGTGGCATTAGAATCGATTTTTGAGGCATTAAAAACGAGTTTTTAGGCATTAGAATCGATTTTTTAGGCTAGGTTTGGTAGAAAAGTCACCAGAGATGGTGACCACGGCGGGTAACAGCCGGCCTGACCCGTGGGTCACGGTCGGCCTGGATCCAACAAAAAAAAAATGCCCATCAGTTCAGATACACGGCCGGCGAGACCCATTAGTTCAGATACACAGCCATGGCGGAGATGGTGACCATGGCGAGTAACGGCCGGCCAGACCCGTGGGTCACGGTTGGCCTAGATCCAACAGAAAAAAAAAAAAAAAAAAAAAAAAAAAAAAAAAAAAAACGCCCATCGATTCAGATACACAACCGGCGAGACCCATCAATTCAGATACACGGTCGGCGAGACCCATCAGTTCAGATACACGGCCACAGCTTTTTCAGTTCAGATCCACGGCCACGGCCACGTGGGTCAGGCCAGACCCAAGGCCACGGCCGGCTGTCAGACCCACTGCCGGCGTGGGTCTGGCAAGACCCACAGCCGGCGTGATCTTTCTGTGGGTCTGCTGGGTCCGTTGATTTTAGGGTCTTTTTTGTATTTTTCCACTTTGATTTGCTGTTTATGTTCTCATTTTGGTTTTTTGCAATATTTTGAAAATGATGATGTGGCTTCTGTTCTTTGGGTACTAAAAAACACCACTTTTGCAGGAGGACTTGACCGTAAGGGCTCTCTTTTTTTTTTTTTCTTTTTTTTTCAAAGAATATGGAAAGAGAGAGAAAATTTATATGATTAAATGTCTTTCCAATACCTTTTTTTTTTTTTTTTTTTTTTTGATAAGTCAAAATATATATAAAAGGCAAAATATCTACATGGACCGGTACTTACCTTTCCAATACCTTAATTTGCATCATAATCAAATATCCACATTGGTTTTCAAAAATGTTACAAATATTACATAGGGTAAGCAAATAAACTCACTTAGTACTTCTGTCATAATTATGATAGTCTTTTTAACAAAGTGTCACGTACCCTTACACATGGACTGGTACTTGTGGTTTCAATGCGACGACATGTGGCTTGGTACCTATATTTTTTGGTGCCACGTCAAATTAAAAAATGTTTAAAAAAATATGTAAGTAAAAAAATAAAAAAAAATTAATAAAATATGCCGCCCCATTTTGGCCGACCACCCCCATTTGGCAAAGCCAAGAGTGGTTCGGTCACCCCTACAAGCCAAAAAAAAAAAAAAATCAAGGGTTTGCCTTTGTGGGTGGTCCACCAAAGGCCATGGGAGTGGTTTGGCCACCCTAGATTACCGATCTAGGCCACCACCGATCTAGGCCACCAAAGGCAAACCCTTGAAAATTTTATTATTATTATTATTATTTTTCATTTGAAGCCACCCCTAAGAGTCTAGGAGTTGAGGGTGGACAAAGCAAACCCTCAAAAAAAAAAAAAATTTTTTTGGCCCTTGGGGGTGGTTCGGCCACCCCCAGACCGGCCTCGAAGCCACCTGCAGGCCAAATGGTGGTGGCCGGCCACCCCCTAAGGCCAAAATCGGGTGGCCACCACCCCAAAACTTTTTAGATTTTTTTTTTTTTTTTTGCTTACATATTATTTTAAATATTTTTTAATTTGACATGGCACCCAAAAATATAGGTATCACACCACGTGTCGCCTTGAAACCACAAGTACCCGTCCATGTGTAAGGGGTAGGTGGTGCTCCGTTAAAAAAATAATAGAATCATAACGAAAGTATCAAATGGGTTTATTTGCTTACCATATGTACCGTTTATGACATTTCTAAAAACCAATGTGGCTATTTAATTCTAGCGCAAAGCACAAGTACTTGAAAGATATTTAACACTATTTTTAATTTATTTGGTGAGTGAATAGTACTCACTAAAGATAATGAGTAGTACTGTAGTAACCCAAATTATTAACTAGGCGTAAGTAGCTTAGTTGTGGGAATTAATTTGGGCTTTAGGTCACTAAGGACGCTAGAGTGGTAATTTGGACCTTTAAGCGGACGTACGCTAGGTTAACGAACGTACGCTGCTGTCTGTAGTGCGGACGTATGTGGGGGGACCACCGGACGTATGCTCTGCAAATCGTACAGCGGATGTATGCCAATAGTACCGGACGTACGCTACTTTTTGAATACTCTTTGGATAATACCTAGACATATGGACTGCTAGGCAAGAACCACCGGACGTAATCCCCTTAGCCGGACGTCCGTTGCTTTTCTGAGCCTATAAATAGCACCCTACCCCTTTCGTGTTTTTCACAAATTCAGAACGCCCCCAAGTTGCCAGAGTGTTTCCAAAGTGTTTTTCAAGTGTTGTGAGTGTATTGTGAGCGTGTGTGCGAGGCGTTGCGAGTTTCGGAACATTCTTGAGGCGAAACTCTTGTGATTTTGTTTCAAAGAGGTAACGTTCAATATTTAGCTTTTAATTACGCTGTTATGCTGCCCGTTTTACGTTAAGTTATAGTTGTTAGCTTAGTTGTGCTTTTAAGACCCGTCTGGGTTAGCTTTCTCGTTAGCTTAGCGTTGTTACGTTGCATGGAGGCTATTAACTAGACTAGAAGGCTTTAGGTTGTTCCTAGTAGCCCTAGGAGTTGGAGAATAGGCGAACTGTAGAGAGAAAATGAGGTTCTCCTCGAGAACCCATACAGCGGACGTACGGTGTTGTGCTGGATGTACGGTTTGTCATTGTACAACGGACGTATGCTCCCGAGCCGGACGTATGCTCCCGAGCCGGACGTACGGTCACTGTGTGACAGGGAAACCATATTTTCACCAACCGTCTCATAGCTCCTGTTTTCCTTACTTTAGAGTTGTTTTAGTAGAATTATGACTAATAGAAAGTTTTCCACAGATTTGGAGAACCCGGATCTTTTGAAATTTTCGGAGACGCGTATCGATCCAAGTGAGGTTTAACTCACATAATGCGCATTATTATTTTTCATGCACTGCACGTCTATTTTGTGTACCGAGCAAATATGCATATTTTACAACTCTCACGTTTTGTACGTATTGCACATGAACTATGTCTTTTGAGAAAAACGTTGTGCTGAACATGTTAACCAAGTGGGACTTGTAAAATAACATGCATGTAAAATACAAACAAGATAATTGCATCGTATGACATGATACACCAGTACGTGTGGTAGTAATGGCCATGGGATTACTATACATGTTAGTTTTATGGTCAAATGTGTGCGTTATGTGAGGACTGTGGATCTATTGGTTTCGTGACCTTGATGCAACCATTCCCAATGGTTCGATCACTACAAGACAGACGTCATTAGTTGGTGTAGGCCACTCGGGATCGGACCCGATCGTGCCACTAATGTTACGTACGGTATGTTGTACAATGGCTGGGGCGCTGACATTGTATTATAAGTCCCTCGGGACAGCATCAACCCTGCTAAGAATGGGTAATATCTCGGGTAGACCATACTGTTGAACTATGACTATTATTTACATCATATGCATATATCATTATTATATATATATCACATATAATTAAACTGTCATAATGGAACTGCTTTTGTTTATTAAACGCCTGAGTTCATTACTAAAATTGGCATGGGTATTATCTGCGTTAAAAATCACTAAGTCTTAGACTTACTCCCCCTTTATTTTATGTCTTTCCCCATCATTACGAATAATTGCACGGTTTAGCTGCACTAGACGAAGATGTCGTCGGAGACTACTTGGGTGATTGCTTAGGACCTGATACGAGTGATCTTTGAGGATATGGATCCCGTTTGGCTTAGGACAATGTGGGAAGATGGAGGATCTGCCCATGCAGATATGATAGAGATTTTGATTTTCCTAACTTTGTTGAAGCTTAAGTCTAGGCTTTGATCTGTTGATCTTTTGTAAACAATGTTGATGTATTTTACTTTGGGCTGTATCTATTTCTTGATGATGGTCTGACGACCAATACATTTGATGACTATTTGTTATATTATGGATGTAGTACTTTATTTCTGGTATTGCTGTGTGATGTTTCAATTACTGTCTCTTAATCTCATAGTCTTGGTAAAATCTTCAGCTGCAGTTTTCTCGTTACGACGAGGAAGGTGTTTTCCCGGAGGTGGTGTCTTGGAGGGATATGGCTGGGATGGCGCGTCGCGGGGTCAATTACTGGTTAATTGATATTCCCATTGAGGGGGCGTCACAAGTACTATTCACTCACTATTTATTTTGGCTTAAAATGGTGAAGCTGAAAATTGAGGATTTTAGTCATTTTTGCTAAATTGCTTCACCAAAATAACCAAAAAAAAAATGTTTTTGTGGCTGCAAGGAATGCTCTCAGTACAATAATAATGATGGTTATTATTCTAATGCACAAAATAGCCCATGGCTTCGGCTTTTGTTAGAGAATTTCAATTTTATTTATTATTATTATTATTATTTTGCATTCAAAATTAATGTTTGGGCATTTTGTGGAAAAAAAACAAAAAAACAAACAAACAAATTATATGTGCCTTGTCTTAGGTGTCGGAGTTCCATTGGGCTATGAGAAACCAAATTCTTAAACAAGATAAAGTATTAATCCCAAAATTATAACTATTATTTGTCATATTTAATAATTTAGAATTTTCCATGGCATTATTTACCACATTTTGAAGATTTTAGTTCTTTTTTTAAAAAAATATTTCTATCTCTCATAATGAAAAATATTGATATAAAATCATTTAAGAGATTTTAAGAATTCTAGGATTGGAGTTATTACAAAATTTTTAAAGGATTGTATTTAAAAAATATATTGAAAAATAATAATTTATGAGAATATTTTTCTTTTTCCCAAGTTTTTATTTTTATTTTAATATATATATCAAGCAAAATTTGTTAAAGAACCAAAAAAAAAAAAAAAGAGAGAGAGAGGGAATATTAAAAAAAAAATAATTAAATTTTCCATTTTTTTTAACTTTGTGTATTTTTTTTCTAATTTATAAGGATATTTTTGTCTTATTGAAGTTTTTTAGGGTTATTTTTGTCTTTCAGACCTTAAGGAGGTGTAATACCCCAATAAAACACAACTGTTTTTATTAAAAGATTTTCTACGATTAAGGAGGTTTTCTAATAAAACTTGGTTAAATAACAAAGAACCCAAGCCCATGAAAATAGCCAAACAACTCCCAAATTCATTTGCAACTTAAGCCTAAAACCTAAACCCTATGAGTGGATGTAAGCTAGGGCTAGCGGACGTATACTAGGGAATGACATACGTTGAGGACCACATGAATGTACGCTACTTTTTAAAATACCCCTTGGATAATACTTGGACATACGCTACACCCTTTGGACTGCTGTATAAATAGTACCGAAAGCTCCAATATTATCGGACGTATGATACTTTTCAGAGTAGTTGGTGAACACCTCCAGCTTTTCTCCTCTATAAATACCCAATCCCCCATCGCCTTTTCTCACACATTTCTCGCCTCTAGGCCCATTGGAACCCCTTGAGTAATTTCCTTTGAGTTTTGTGATTTAAGAAGGAAGAGAGCTCGTGTGTGAGTGTGTTCTTGCCAATTTCTGAGGTAACTCCTGCCCATTTCCATGCTCTTATGTTGTTTTACTATCCTGTAAGTTTTAAAGGCACTATGTTAAGTCTATACATTCATTTTCTTACAAAAAGCAAGAAACATTTTGAAAAGAGTTTAAATCTCCTTTATATGCAAGTGATGTGTTTTTCTTACGTTGCATGTATCTATTTTATAGCTTAGAAGAAGTTATAGTAGCCTATAGATTCCATAGGAACGTTTGAGCCTTAACAAATTTCTTAACTCACTAACCGGACATACGCCCTCGAGCCCAGATGTACGGTCAGGAAGCTAGGCATCCGCCTTAAGCCTCATCCGCGTGTATTTTAGCACCTAGCAACATTTTATTAAATAAGGTCTAGTATTTTACTCGTAAAGACCCTTTAGTACTACGTGTAACAGTGTGTTATATTCCATTATAGCAGGACTTAGCTATGTTGGAGGACTCAAGCGAGTGTGCGATGTAAATAATACTTACGAACCTTTTTCCCTTAAAAACGTGGGATATGTTAGTTGACTGACCACGAGTATGATATGAGTATGCCTATTTTTATAATTACTTGGCAACTGTCTTATAAACTGATTGTTAAGATGCATTATATGACATGATACACCAGTACGTGCAGTATAACAGCCATGGGTTTATTATATAAACTTAAGTGATATGGTCAAATGTGTGTATTATATGAGCCTTGTATCTAATGGTTGTTTCGTGACCGGCGCAGCTTTAATGGGCGGTCACTACAGGACGTACATCATTAGCGATGTGGGTCACTTGAGGTCAGACTCGGTTGTGCAGCAAGTGTTATATACGGTAACATACAATATCCAGGGCACTGGTGTTGTATTACAGTTCTTTCAGGAGAGCACCAACCCTACTGAGAAAGGATAATATCTCGAGTATACCATACATGAAAGTTATAACTTATAAAGCACTAGATTTTATGCATTAAAATATCTAGGAGATTGCTGCCAATAGTACACCTTTCTTTCAGAAAACAAAACCCTACTTGTAGTAACCCAAATAATTAACTAAGCTTAGGTAGCATAGTTAGTAGGATGATTTGGGCTTTGGATCACTAAGGGCACTAGAAAGGCAATTTGAACTTTTGGACCAGACGTAGGCTAGGGTTTGACAGTTGTATGCTCCTATTTCTAGTGTGGACGTATGCGTGGGACTACTGTACGACACTCTACAAATAGTACACGGACGTACGTTGGATAATACCTAGACATACGGACGTACGCTACTTTTTGGAATACCTTTTGGATAATACCTAGACATACGTTACAGCTTTTAAACCGCTGTGTAAATAGTACTAGACTTACACTAGGGTTGGCGGATGTCCGCTGCTTTTCTAGAGAGTTGGTAGAACCCCTCAACTATAAATACCCCCTACCCCTCTTCTCACACGCCCTCTTCATTGTTCACCTTGCCCCCAGGAAGCCAGAACCATTGTGAGTGTGTTTTGTGAGGTATTGTGAGTTCGGTGCTATCAGAGAAGAGGTTCTTAAAGTCTCGCTCCAAAGAGGTAAGACAAATTAATGTAAAAAAAAAAAAAATCATAAAATCAAACAACAACAAAAATAATACAAGTGATTGATTGAGTTTTTAGTAACTGTTATGAATAAATTTGCACTGAAAGCCCATCAGATTTTAGGCCTGCCAATGACAAGCCCACATAGCTAATTAATAGCATGAGATAAATCTAGGTGGGTTTCTATTGAAAAAATCTGGGTTCATAGTCCTACTCAAGATCTATATTAGAGTAGGAGGCCAAGTCCAGTTATAGCTCTCAAGACTCCCAAATCAATTCAAATAAGAAGATCCAATTCAAATCTACCTCAACTCTTCAGCTTATAAATGGGCTCATACACAAGGTATAAATCTCATACTCTCAAACTATCATATTCAGGCATTACAGAATATGGCTCAATTATTGTTTATTGGGTAGGTTGAACTCTTGTGCACTGAAGCATACTATTTCCCTCAAAAACTTACTTAGGCATCGGAGTTTCCCAGGCATAAACGCGGATCTTTTGATGCTCTTGTAATTTTGCAACTATTGTGGGCCATCTTTTGACGCTTTTGTTATTTTACAGCTATTGTGGGAACACAAAGAACATATTCCAGATCTGGGATGCCCCGAATAACGTGTAGTTCACACCATACCAGAAACTGTTAGGCAAAAAATTGTTTTAACAATAACTGTAATACCTCGATAAAAACAACCCTTTTATTATTTGAAATCCTTTCCATAAGGGCAATCAACAAAGGTTTTCGATAAAGATGTTTTAACAAGGCCTAAGACCCTTAGTGTTAAACCTAACCACACTTTGAACCCTTAGAAAAATAGAAGCCAAACATTGACCCTCTGGAGGCGGACCTATGCTAGGTTTGGAGGACGTACGCTTCTGTTTTTAGTGCGAACATACGGTGGGGGACCACCGGATGTACGCTTTGCAAACCGTACATCGGACGTACGTGGGACCACTAGACGTATGCTACTTTTTGAAGTACCATTTGGGTAATGCCTGGATGTACGAGACACCATTTAGACCATTGTGCAAAAGCACCGAATGTACGCTAGGGTTGGCGGACGTCCGCTGCTTTGTCAGGGAGTTGGTGACGAGTTTTCCCTATAAATACCCACCCTCTCCTCTCATTCCTAGCACTCATTTTAGCCTCATGGCACGCCCCTAGGCTGCCAACATCGTGTGAGAGTGTGTTATTGAGGAAATTGGAAGTTTGGAGGAGTTTTTGAGGAGAGAAGCCATGTCCATGCTTAGCTTCAAGGTAAGCTCTGTTCTTTTCGTGTTTAGCACTGTTTTATCTTATAGTCTTGCCTTGATGAGGTTTTCCAAGTGTTCATTAAGCATTCTTTAAATATAATGATGTTTTCAAAAGATTCTTTTAAAGTTCATTGTGTTTTGATTCCTTACATTGCATGTGCTTATTTGTTAGCTTATAAAAGGTTTAGAGGTATAGAAGTAATGCAAAAATCAAGTGCTATCCAAAAACCCAAGGGTGTGCTTAACCCACTAAGTGGACATACACCATCGTGGTCGGACGTACGGTCAGTAGGCAGAGCACCGGTTTTTGGAGTTTCACACAGGTACACTTGTGCTTAGCCATATTTTTAGGTTTCGTAAGGCTTAGAATAACAGTGTTTTGTATTTTTTATAACAGGGCTTAGCTTTGTCGGAGGATTCGTTCGAGTATGCAACGTAAGTAGATACTTACAACATTTTTACTTAAAACGTGGGATATGTCAGTTGACTGACCACGAGTATGATATGAGCATGCCTACTTCCTATAATTACTTGGTAACTATGCTAGTAATTAACTGTTAAGATGTATCGTAAGACATGGTACGCCTGTATGTGCGGTATAAACGGCCATGGGCTTACTATATAAACTTCATACTATGGTCAATGTGTGTGTATTATACAGGGCTTTGGATCCACTGGTTTTGTGACCGCGGTGCAACCATTCCTAATGGTTTGGTCACTATAGGACGGACATCATTAGCCAGTGTAGGCCACCCGAAGTTGGACTCGGTCGTGTCGCTAATACTATGTACGGTATGTTGTGCAATGGCTGGGTGATGCAGCGCGACTTAGTGGGCTGCAGCGAAGATCAACAAACAAGCAGCAGATAGGTAATTTTAGATCGGAGTCTATCGACGATCTAAGAACTCTTTTCAAAATCTAGAGTCTATCTACGATTTTAAGGGAAAAAGGGGAAGAAAACTCAACTCTGAGATTCTTATTTAATGAAAACTGATAATAAACAACAACTGCCTTGTTTGGAGACTATAAGCATATATTTATAGCCACAAACCCTAAACCTATTAAAAAGATTACATAAATAACCCTTATAACCCTAAACCTGATAAACTACGAAATAAAGACTCCCAAAACCCTAAGACTACTAAAACAATTAAATAACATCAGGTTTAATAATTAAAAACGCGGAAAATAACATAAGTCCCCGTGTGCGATCGATCGCAAGGACGAGTGCGATCGTTCGCAGATGGGCGAACGATCAAGCGGTCGATCGCCCTTCATCGGTCGCTTGCTCAGTAGGTTCTAGACATTGGGCTCGAGTTCTACGATCGTTCGCTGGCGTGGGTGCGATCGTTCGCTAGCGTGCGCTCGATCGTGCGATCGATCGCAGAAACAGAGATGCACGATCTCTGAGTCTGATCTGCATCATCCTCCCCAGGTTGGAGAGAATTCGTCCTCGAATTCAGACGGTCCTTTCCACGATCCTTCGGATGCCCGGTTAACTTATTCCACTCGCCCATCCTTCAGACCAAAACAAAACAACAACCCATACTAAATGCGACATTCTTCATCATGGGCATACTTCGATGTTTGTCGTGAAAGCCCCACATACTACTTGTCAATTCTTTGAACTGGCCACATGTTTCTTGTTCCTTTTCTCTCCCACAGGCCATGAAAATGCTAAAAAATGGATCAACTGTTACTTCCCTTAGGAACATATAATTCTCCTCATCCGTATAAAATTCATCAACATCATGATTAGGAGAATCTAAAAATTCTTCAATGCCAAGGAAATCAACATACTCAACATCTTCTTCATTATAATTAAATACCTCACCTGAAAGGCCTTCATCAACCTCCTCATAATCGGCGATGTCATAATTAGGCTCTTCTTCTTCCAATTGGTCATCTTCGTTGGGGTAGGGGACTCCAAACATGGGATGCAACCCATATTTTTCGTATTCTTCCTCTAGGTTGGATGACATAGGTTCTTCAATTGAATCTTCTTCATTGACGTCTTCATCATAGGTTGGTGGAGAATCCCAATCTACAAACCCTTGTGAAGTATCTTCATCTTCAACGCATTCATGTTTGAACTCCTCATCAATGATTTCGGATTCCTGAAACTCTCCATCCACAGATTCTTTTTCCTCTTCCACATAATATGGATTCGGTGTATGGATTTGTGGTTGGCAGGTATGAGCCCAATTGGCCTGTTATGGACTCCTCGCATCACTCCGTGTTTCCTGAAATACCTTCTTTTTGTCGAATTTTTCATATTTTCTCGTCACAGCCATAAACCCTTGTCTCCAATTTTGGGGTTGTTGGCCCATGGTATCATCTTGGGGCACGAAAGCGTCTATCATCTTTTTCAATAGTTGCTCCCAACTATTGATCTTCAATTTGCCTTGTCGCCTCCTACGTTGCTTCAAATGTTGCCACCATGAAGCAACTACTCCCCGGAATGTGAGTGCTACCAAAGGGACTCGTTGTGCGTCGGCCACTCCGTTAACTTCAAAGAACTCTTCAACAGCCAACATCCAATACCAAAATTCTGAAGGTTGTAACACCCCTGGGAACTCTGGAATCTTGAGTTTGAACCCGTCCACCCACCGAGAGGCATGAGCTTGCACATGGTGCTGACTTTCTTGCGTTCGGCGCTCCGCAAAAGGGTTTCTGGATCCATTCCCGTTGTGACGATACAAGTTGGATATTTGGGTAGGCGAGGCTTCACGTCAATCCTCCAATGCCCGAAATTGATCCTCCTTGTATTGCCGGGTTTCAGCTTTAATTTTGCCTTTCGCCACCGCGAATTGCGGTCTTGGTTGACGACGACAATCGTTTGGCCCACGATCCATGTGCCGCAAACGAATTGCCTGTTGCTCCTTACGTGCTGTCTCCGTGTGTGTGTGTACACCTCGTACATGTCTGCAAAGCGGTTGCTCCTCCCCATTCATGGAAAGTGACTGAGCTCTAATACCAACTAATGAAGCGCGACTTAGTGGGCTGCAGCGAAGATCAACAAACAAGCAGCGGATAGGTAATTCTAGATCGGAGTCTATCGACGATCTAAGAACTCTTCTCAAAATCTAGAGTCTATCTACGATTTTAAGGGAAAAAGGGGTAGAAAACTCAACTCTGAGATTCTTATTCAATGAAAACTGATAATAAACAACAACTTCCTTGTTTGGAGGCTATAAGCATATATTTATAGCCACAAACCCTAAACCTATTAAAAAGATTACATAAATAACCCTCATAACCCTAAACCTGATAAACTACGAAATAAAGACTCCCAAAACCCTAAGACTACTAAAACAATTAAATAACATCAGGTTTAATAATTAAAAACGTGAAAAATAACATAAGTCCCCATGTGCGATCGATCGCAGGGACGAGTGCGATCGTTTGCAGATGGGCGAACGATCAGGCGGTCGATCGCCCTTCATCGGTCGCTTACTCAGTAGGTTCTGGACATTGGGCTCGAGTTCTGCGATCGTTCGCTGGCGTGGGTGCAATCGTTCGCTAGCGTGCGCTCGATCGTGCGATCGATCGCAGAAACAGAGATGCACAATCTCTGAGTCTGATCTGCGTCACTGGGGTACCTGCATTGTACTATAGGTCCCTTGGGACAGCGCTAATCCTGCTGAGAAGGGAAAATATCTCAGGTAGACCATATATGGAAGTTATTATCTATAATGCATTAGCCTTTTCTGCATTAAAATGTTAGGTAATTATCGCCTGTACTATACCATAAGCTTTAAAAACCCTAAAACCTATTGAATGGTGTATTAATTGAGGTATTACCCCTCTTTTGGTTATTACTCAAAATACACGTTTACTTTCATAAATTGGGCTCATTTCATACCTATGTTGTAAGATTTACTTACTAAATCGTTAGACTTACGCGGTTATCATTCTCTAGGTAACCTGGTTCATTACTATGGAAGTGGCAATGGATGTTACTGCCTGACTTGTTAGGCTTTACTTGTGATTACAAGTTCGTCTTTATTATTTAACAGCTCAATGTTCTTACTTGATGATTATTAGCTATCACAGATTTATTTATCTTCCCATGCATTTACTTTGATGTTTTCAGAAAGGTGATTTCATGTTTAGTCACAAGTTGGCTTAAATGGGTTAATTACCAGTGACTCTACCGGATTAGCTTAGGCTAATTTTGGGGGCGTTACAATAACTAACCTTTTTTTTATCACTAATCATCTATGGAATAATTTTAAGGATTTGAATTGTAAGTTGTTGGGAAATAATGAAATTGGAGAAGAAGAGAAAAATAACAATTTGAATCAGACTTGAATAGAAAAATAGAGAGAGAAAAATGAGAACTTATAAAGAGGAGTTTAAAATTGAATAACATATTTAGAGACTTTTCATCTTCTTAACATTTAACTTTTTAAACGTTGGACTCCAATCATAAATTCATATTTTTGAATGTTGTGTGGACAAAAGAAACCAATTATCTATTTACTTGAGACTAGTTAAGGAGGCACGTGCAATGCACGTGCTTGATTCTCGTGATCAATAATAATCGTAGTTACCTCAATCCTTAAACACATTTAAATTTTTAATAATTCAATTGAATAGCAGCACCAAAGTTAGTGGATATGATAATCTCTAAGTAAAAGTATTGCTCGCATATCTTTCAATTTATACCTCAAAGTAAAAGTGATGCATTTTTTTGGATGACTAATTTCGTATTAAAATTCTCAATTTTTTTTTTTTAATACTTGGGCATGTGGGAATATATTGGACCTCTAGCATATGACCGACTTCGTAGATAATCAATTCAATGACCATTTAATAGTGTATGTTCCATATGACATATAGGAGCTTCTCTTTCATCAAATCTAGAAACAAATAAAACACAAAAAGTAAGAAAAAATAAATTTTTATGATACTAATTATTCTTAGCAGTTCCAATGAAAATTAATGCAAGAAACTTCAAGAATGCTATTCCATAGTAAAAACACACAATAATTGGTATATTTGAAAACTCTCTCACTATCTTATTTTTACCATCCATATACATCAATATATAATTATATATACACAACACACTTGTATCTATTACAAGAGAATCCGACAGATTGTGGGTTATTGATTACAGGATATTACAAGGTATGACTATCATTCTTTATGATTTATTTTATGATATTCTCATGCCTTTTTAGTCGCAGTTGGATTCTCGTTTGTTGCCTTCTGAGTATATTCCCATGTTTTGCAAATCTTCTCTAATGTGCACTTGCCTTGTTGAGTTTGTCCCATGGGCTGGCAGGGGAATGGTATGATTGACAATTGTAGTATTTGTAATACGCTGACTTTCCGTAATGAGCTGAATGTCCTCAAGTGTCTTAATATGCCCGCTCAATTGAAGCGGAATGACCATGATACTGAGATTGTCATGTAAAATAGTGAATCGGGTGGACACCAAAGGTTTTGTGAAATTGTCTGCTTTTTGATCTTTAGTAGAAATGAAGCAGACCACCAAATTTTTAGATGTCACTTTATCTCAGACAAAATGGAAGTTAATCTTTATGTGCTTGGTACAGGTGTGAAACATGGGATTGACAGTAAGGTAGGTGGCTCTAAGATTGTCACACCATAAGGTGGGTGGTGTTGCAAAGAAAATGCCAAGTTCTTTAAGAAGAGATTGAATCCATTGAATTTCAGCTATAGTATTGGCAAGAGACCAGTACTCGGCTTCAGTACTAGAGTGGGAGACAGTTGCTTGTTTTCTAGAGCTCCAAGAGATAAGATTAGTCCCAAGAAAAATGCAATAGCCACCGTGGAGTGACGATCATCGGGGCAGCCAACCCAATCAACATCAGAGTAAGCATGTAATTGATTGGGTGAGTTCCGTCGAAGAAACAAGTCATGAAATAGAGTATGTTTCAAGTACCTTATGTCATGCCCCCGAATAAAAGTAAAAAGGGAAACGCGAACTAATGAATCGTTAATAATTAAGGAAAATATTTTATACTACTATTAAACATGCACGGACACATCAAGGCAAAAATAAGAGAGATAGCTAGTATAATTAAACTTTAATATATATAAGCTATCATTTTAGTACATATAACCTGAGAATCCAGCACAAAAAGAATCAAGCTTAGTCAATGAGGTATAAAACAAAAGTGACTACTAAGGGAGATTACAACTATCCCATATGTCAAAGCCCTCCTATACACAAAATAACAACCCGTACAGTTTACAAAAAAAACAAAAAGACTGCATTGTCAAGGCTCGATCCAGCTATCTACAGTGGAATCCCATGTGCTAACGCAATTAAGGGTATGCAAAACAATATGTCCAAGCATCCAAATTATATGGCCAAATGACTGGATCCTGGAGCACTAGTAGGCCCACAGGTAGGCCCGACCTCAACATTATAACGTATAGCGCCATTTGGAAAAAAATTAAAGAGAGAAGGGGTGAGTTCGACAACTCAGTAAATAGCTACAACTCTAAGATGTTATAAACTAGGCTATGCAAATTCTTAAAATCACAATCTCAATCATGAATAATAATAAATATTAATAGTGAGATAATTAAAAATAAAGAGAATGGTAGGTGAGTAAGTAAGCTATGCAATGATTAAGCACTTTCTTTATTTATTTTAAAAGAAAATCATGTTTTACCCTTTGACCCATAACCACAATTTTACCATGTACAGTGCATGTTGGCTTGCTTGAGGGACCTATAGGCTCATCCTGTCGTCACCTTCCCCTAGGTGAAGGCCACCCGGCCGATAGCACACACATTCTCATAACCGTCCTTTGGTGTGCTTTCCATGCTACCAATACGATAAGGTACCTTTCGTGACTATAGCAGTGTCTCAGGTTAAACATTTTTAACATGAATGTACATATGTTAAGCTCATCTATAATTGTATATTGTACTATAAACTTTGAGAGCTCTTATAAAATAAAGAAATGAGATATCTATAGCACATTAAATGAAATAAAATAATTGTAGCATATAAAAATCCTTAAACAATAATATGCAGGTGAAATAAAACTTTGACATAAATTAGGAAGTGCAATTAAAAAGAATCATGCAAGTGGAAGAAAAATCCCCAACATTTTTTTCCCAACGATCTTTTCATAAAATCTATTGAGGGTTTTTAGTGTTGTGTCCCCTTACCTGAGTTCGACAATAGGTCTGCGTTAGGTATCTTTTACCTAAACAATTTTGCAAAAATAAACTTAGAAAAGTATTCTGAAATTTTAAGTTAAAAAATAAATAAATTAAAGTATCCATATATATATTCCAACCAACATATCTCTCTCTCTCTATATATATATATAAAAATACTCACAGCCCTCAACGCAAGCAAATAACCCAACAAATATGTCTATATATGTAAATATATTATTATATATAAATATATATATCCTAAAAAAAATTATTGAAATTCCAATATCCATATAAAATAAAATAAAAATGCTGCATGTATAAAATTTTTACGTGATGTATAAAATTATTTCACAAATATACTGTACAAATAATTCTAATAATATCTCCTAAAAATATGCATCCAAATATTGCATCTATATAAACAAACAGCCCTTGTACAATCTAATGTAGCTTTAATTTGAAAGGAAATGAAAAAGACTAATATAAATGACCATAAGAAAAAGAAAAGAAAAATAGGGACATATATGGTAAAATTAAAAGACAAATTCCTTTATTTTTATAAGCCAATAGACAACAAATTTCTATATGAAAGCTAAAACACCAATCACAGAACAAGAGTAATTTTACCTGGAAAGAAAACAGCCGCTGAGCTAAGTTAAGAGAATTTTTGAAAGAGCTATTAGTGTGTGTGAGGGAGACTAAGGGTTCTTTGATTTAAATAGTCAATGAAAATGTGAGAGAGGAAAACATGTGTACTGGTATGTGTCAAAAAAGATTTGTTTCATTCAAACATGTGTCTTAAAGGTAAAAGAAAGATTTATTTTATGGACAACATGTGTCCTAAGGTTAACAATTGAGATACATGTTGAAATTAAGCTGGTTCCTTGCAGGCCCCGACGACATGCATTATTATTATTATTATTTTAGCTACAATCTGTTAGACAGCTGTAATATTAAAAATCAAAGAAACTCAAAGATATATATACATATATATCTGCATATATCTACCTTTTCATATAAACACACACATATATATACAATAACTTTTTTCGTAAATATATGTATATGTAAAAATAATAATAATAATAATTTATCTATAATATCAATAGCACTTATAATACACACACACACACCCAAAAAAAAAAAGGCTATAAAATTCTATTTTAAATCTATAGAATTTATAGAATATTACATTCTCCCCCCCCTTATAAAAATTATATCCCCGGAATTTGATTAGCCTATATAAATGTAACATAATGCAACATGAAACATACACATACATAAATCTATTCACTAGCATATACCTTATATTCTATTCGTTTTCATCAAACAAATATGGGTATTTCTTGCGTATGTCGTCTTCTAACTCCCACGACACTTCTTCAATTGTGTGATTTCTCTACAAAACCTTTACTAATGGAATGTGCTTCGTACGTAATTCTTGGACCTTGCGATCTAGTAGTTTTACCGGGACTTCTTCATATGTCATATCTCCTTGTAACTGCAAAGGTTCGTAATGAATTACGTGGGAAAGGTCTGGGGTGTATTTCCTCAGCATAGAAACGTGAAAGACATCATTTATATTTGCAAGTCCAGGAGGCAAAGCTACACGATAAGCCACAGGACCTACTCTTTCCAAAATCTCAAACGGTCCGATGTAGCGGGGATTCAACTTCCTTTTCTTGTCAAATCTAGTAACTCCTTTCATTAGTGCCACTCTAAGAAACACTTTATCACCTTCTGCAAATTCTAAGTTTCTTCGACGCACATTCGCATAACTTTTTTGTTGATTTTGAGCTGCTGACAACCTTCGTCGGATTAATGCAACTTTGTCGATAGTATCTTGCACAATATCTAGACCTAAAATTCTTCGTTCACCGAGCTCGTCCCAATAAAGTGGGGAACGACATTTTCATCCATACAATGCTTCATATGAGGCCATCCTAATACTTGCCTGATAGCTGTTATTATAAGCAAATTCTATCAAAGGAAGGTAGCGTGCCCAGCTGCCACTGAAGTCTAATACGCAGGCTCTTAACATGTCCTCCAGTGTTTGAATGGTTCTCTCCGACTATCTGTCTGTCTGAGGATGGTAGGCAGTGCTAAATTGCAACTTAGTCCCTATTGCTTCTTGTAGACTCTTCCAAAATCTTGACATGAAACGAGAATCTCTATCCGACACTATTGATTCAGGTACTCCATGTAATCGAACAATCTCTTGTAAATACAATTCTGTCAGCTTCTCTAGTGAGTATTTCACCTTTATTGGAATAAAATGAGTGGCCTTAGTCAACCTATCCACAATCACCTATATTGCATCGTACCTGGCTTGAGTTCGCGGTAACCCCACTAAAAAGTCCATGGCTATTGCTTCCCATTTTCATACCGGTATCTCCAGAGGTTGCAATGGTCCTGCAAGTCTCTGATGTTCCGCTTTGATTTGTTGACACGCCACGTACTGCTTTACAAATTCAGCAACGTCCTACTTCATTTCATTCCACCAAAAATGCCTCTTAAGATCCTGATACATTTTAGTGCCTCCAGGGTGTACTGTATATGGTAAGAAGTGTGCTTCCTCCAATATTAGTTTCCTTATCTCCTCATTATTAGGTACACAAACTCTATTATGATATCTAAACAAACCATCTGGTGTGGCACCGAATCCCAAGGCTTGACCTTTGCTGGCTCTCTCCTTAATTCGAATGATCTCCTCATCTTTTTGTTGGGCAATGTGAATATCCTCCAGTAGTGTAGATTTAATCTCTAGTTTCACCATTAACTCTTGCACCTCTCCTATCACGATCTCCATCTCAAGCTTCTCAATGTCTATCTTCAGATTATGAGGTAAGGCTTTTAAACACGCTATTACACTACTTGATTTTCTACCTAGAGCGTCTGCAACCACATTAGCTTTCTCGAGGTGGTAATTGATTACACAATTGTAGTTTTTTATTAACTCCAACCATCGCCTCTACCTTAAATTTAGCTCTTTCTGCGTGAGTAAATATTTAAGACTTTTATGATCTGTATAAATTTTGTACTTCTCCCCATAAAGAAAATGTCTCCAGATTTTTTATGCGAAAACTACTACACCAAGTTCTAAATCATGGGTGGAATAATTCAGCTCATAAATTTTAAATTGCCGAGAAGCATATGCTACTACTCTGTCATTTTGCATGAGGACATAGCCTAGCCCTTTTCTAGAAGCGTCGCTATAAATAATAAATCCACAAGATCCAGATGGAAGCGTTAAGACTGGAGCAGTTACCAACCGCCATCTTAGTTCTTGAAAACTTTGCTCACATTCATCCATCCACAAGAAATGAGCATTCTTCCTAGTCAAAGCAGTTAGTGGTCCAGATAATTTTGGAAAACCTTCTACAAAACGCTTATAATAGCCAGCCAGACCCAAGAAACTTCTGATTTCATGTACACTGGTGGGTCTTTCCCAATTTACTACAGCTTCAACTTTCTTGGGGTCTACCGAGATGCCGTCCTTTGATACTACATGCTCGAGAAAAATAGCCCTATCCAACCAAAACTCGCACTTTGAGAACTTTGCGTACAACTGTTTCTCTTTAAGCCTTTGCAAAACATGCCTCAAATGGTCCTCATGATCCTCCAAGCTTTTGGAGTAGATTAAAATATCGTCGATGAACACCACTGCAAATTGGTCTAAGAAATCATGAAACACCCGATTCATCAGGTCCATGAATGTTGCTGGCCCATTTGCTTACCTAAATGGCATTACCACATATTTGTAATGACCATATCGGGTGCGGAAAGCCGTCTTTAAAATATCTTCTCTCCCTATCCTCAACTGGTGATAACCCGAACGAAGGTCAATCTTTGAGAAAATTTGAGCGCCTTGCAACTGTTTGAACAAGTCGTCTATGCGAGGCAGTGGATATTTATTCTTGATGGTGGTTTTGTTGAGCTACCAATAATCAATACACATCTGAAAAGTGTCATCCTTCTTTTTCACAAAAAAGTACAGGCGCCCCCAAGGCGATACGCTAAGGCGAATGAATCCTTTGTCTAACAATTCTTGTATCTGCGTCTTCAATTATTTTAATTCTGCCAGTGTCATCCTATAAGGTGCTTTGGATATTGGAGTTGCTCCTGGAATTAAATAAATACAAAATTCTATCTCCTTGTCAATGGAAAGTCCTGGAAAGTCTTTTGGAAAAACATCGAGAAATTCCTGCGCTATAGGTATCTCCTCCATTTTCCTCTCCTCCTGAGGCAACTCCTTTAAGCATGCCAGGTAGACTTGACATTCTTCTAGTAATAATTGCTTGACCTGTGTTGCTGAGATTAATTGTGGAGTAACGCCCACCTTGGTTCCCACAAATTTGAATTTAGAGTCGGCTGGTAATCTGAATATTATTTCTTTGTTGTGGCAATCAATGATGGCGTGATTGTTTGATAACCAATCCATTCTAAGGATGATGTCGAACCCTTCCATGTCGAATACTATCAAATTAACCGTGAGTGTTCTCCCCTCAATGTGGATTGGGCATCGGGGTAGATACTATTTTCTTGCATATCACTGATCTGCCCACCGGGGTAGATACTACTACTCCTACTTCCATTAGTTCTAAATTAATATGAAATCTCCTAGCATACTTAGCTGATATAAATGAATGAGTAGCACCATAGTCGAATAAAATAACAGCTTTGCCAATAAATAGAGTTAGAGTACCTATGACTACTTCGTTTTTCATCTCCACTTCACCGGGTGTGATGGCATATACCTTGACTTGAGTGAGTGATCCATGGTTATTCCTTGTCTGTAGTGATGCAGCACCTCCTTTTGGCTTTGGACAATCACATGCAAACTGGCTGGCCTGTCCACATCGGTAGCACACGTTAGTCCCCACACGACACGGTCCATTGTGGGGGTGTTGGCATTTGGGGCAGGGCGTGCCAATGGCTGGACTTGGTCTATTTTCTATGGGTTTGACTCCATGGTTATTTTCGTTCGGTCTTCGTTTCCAACTGACTTGGTTTCGATTTGGTAGGGGTGCAACCCTCTTTTGTGAATCTGCTATTGCCATAGCATTCCTTTTCACACTCTCTTCGGCTAGGGAAGCCTTATTGACCAATTCCACAAAATCTCGAATCTCAAAGCATATGACACGATCATGAATCCGTGGGTTAAGACCCTGTTCAAACTTTCTTACTCAATTTTCTTCATCTGCCACCATGTAAGGAGCAAAACGAGCCAATTCATTGAAACAACCAGCATACTGAGTGACTGTCATATTCCCCTGAGTGAGATCCATGAATTCACAAGCCTTCGCATCTCTAAGTATCTTGGAAAAATATTGCTGGAGAAACTCTTTATGAAATCGTGGCCAAGAGATTGCTTCCTCACTACCTAGTTCTTGTATCAGCAACACCTTCATGGCGGTCCACCAATGTCTGGCTTCACCTAATAGTCAATAAGCAGTATATTGTACCTTTTTTCCTTTCGTACAGCTTGCAAGTCGCAAAATTTCCTCCACGTCTGTCAGCCAATTCTCACATTCCAAAGGATCTCGTTTCCCATTGAACTGAGGAATGTGAAGTCGCTCGAAGCGTTTGAACGGGCAGCCGCGCTCCTCTTCATGG
This sequence comes from Carpinus fangiana, assembly GCA_006937295.1. Lineage (NCBI taxonomy): Eukaryota > Viridiplantae > Streptophyta > Magnoliopsida > Fagales > Betulaceae > Carpinus > Carpinus fangiana. The sequence continues at coordinate 13,326,158 of CM017326.1, forward strand.
GGTGCTTCCCTCCTAAGATCAGTTATTGCCGTGACGAATTGCCTAGCCATAGCATGAAACATTTGAGCCATATCTGGGGCAGCCTCAGCTTCCAGATTTTGTGATGATCCTGCTTCTCCTTCTGCCATGACTCTGCAACTCGTCATAAATTAGAGTTCCCTATCTAACTATTTGCAAAAATAATAATCCTAAGTGTAGTGATGCAACCTAATCTAAACCTGGGTTTGCACATTGCTTCCTTGGCAAATCAAGCTTAAGGTTAACTTTGCTCTGATACCATGTTTGTCAGGTCCCCGAATAAAAGTAAAAAGGGAACGCGAACTAATGAATCGTTAATAATTAAGGAAAATATTTTATACTACTATTAAACATGCACGGACACATCGAGGCAAAAATAAGAGAGACAACTAGTATAATTAAACTTTAATATATATAAGCTATCATTTTAGTACATAAAACCTGAGAATCCAACACAAAAAGAATCAAGCTCAGTCAAGGAGGTATAAAATAAAAGTGACTACTAAGGGAGATTACAACTATCCCATATGATAGAGCCCTCCTATACACAAAATATGAACTTGTACAGTCTACAAAAAAACAAAAAGATTGCACTGTCAAGGCTCGATCCAGCTATCTACAGTGGAATCCCAGGTGCTAACGCTACCAAGGGTCAGCAAAACAATATGTCCAAGCATTCCAATCATATGGCCAAATGACTGGATCCTGGAGCACTAGTAGGCCTATGGGTAGGCCCGACCTCAACATTATAATGTATAGTGCCATTTGGAAAAAAATTAAAGAGAGAAGAGGTGAATTCGACAACTCAGAAAGTAGTTACAACACTAAGATGTTATAAACTATGCTATGCAAATTCTTAAAATCACTATCTCAATGATGAATAATAATAAATATTAATAATGAGATAATTAAAAATAAAGAGAATGGTAGGTGAGTAAGTAAGCTATGCAATGATTAAGCACTTCCTTTATTTATTTTAAAATAAAATCATGTTTTATCCTTTGACCCATAACCGTAATTTTACCATGTGCGGTGTATGTTGGCTTATCCCGAGGGACCTGTAGGCTCATCTTGTCGTCACAGGGGAGAGCTACCAGGTTGGGAACTTCCCCTAAGTGAAGGCCACCCGGCCGATAGCACACACCTTCTCATAACCGTCATTCAGTGTGTTTGCCATACTACCAATACGATAAGGTACCTTCCGTGACTATAGCAGTGTCTTGGGTTAACCATTTTTAACATGAATGCACATATGTTAAGCTCATTTATAATTGTACATTGTACTATAAACTTTGAGAGCTCTTATAAAATAAAGAAATGATATATCTATAGCACATTAAATGAAATAAAATAACCGTAGCATATAAAAATCCTTAAACAATAATATGTAGGTGAAATAAAACTTTGACATAAATTAGGAACTGCAATTAAAAAGAATCATGCAAGTGAAAGAAAAATCCCCAACATTTTTTTTCAAACGATCTTTTTATAAAATCTGTTGGGGGTTTTTAGTGTTGTGTCCCCTTACCTGAGTTTGACAACGGGTCTGTGTTAGGTATCTTTTACCTAAACAATTTTGTAAAAATAAACTTAAAGAAGTATTTTGAAATTTTAAGTTAAAAAATAAATAAATTAAAGTATCCTATATATATATTTATAAATACTCACAGCCCTCAACGCAAGTAGATAACCCAACGAATATGTCTATATATGTAAATATATTATGGGTAAATATATAATGGAAAATGCTAGGGGTAATCCCCGTAGTATTCTCCTAGCGTTCTCCCAATCTTACGTAAAACATGATTTAAGAAAAAAATAAAATTGTAGTGTCCAATACCGGTTTTTTTAGGTATTAGCACCAAATTTGAGGTATTAGCACCAAAATTGAGGCATTAACACCAAATTTAGGATGATCAAATCCATTTTGGGTGATACCATCCCTAAAGGGTTAACCTTCCACCATTAGATTTTAGTTTTGAATCCAAAAATAAGTTTTAAAGCATTAGAACCTAATTATTAACTCATAAAAATTAATCTGTTGGCAAAAATGTATTACAATTTTATTTTTTCTTAAATCATGTTCTACATAAGACTACGAGAACACTATGGGGAGAACCCCTAGCAAACCCCATATATAATAGCTCTTTGGGTCAACCTTTCAGAATTTTAAAATGCCTAAGTTTTTTTTTTTTTTTTTTCGAAAATTTACTCCTTAGGTCATTTAAAACTACAATAAAATCAATGCCGCCACTTTTTTTCTAACGGCCGTTTATTGACCCAAAACGTACCGTTTTGTTTGATTAAAATATTAATTTTTTAAAATTTAATTTAAAATTTTTAAATCTTAAAAATTAAAAAAATTAAAATTAAAATTAAAAAAAGAAGAAGGAGAAGAATGGGTGGCCGTTTGGCCCTAAGGGTTGGGCGAACCACCCCCAAGTCCCAAGGGGGGTGGCTGAGCCACCCCCTAGGGGCCGGTCTGGGGGTGGCCGAGCCACCCCCTTGGCCTAAGGGAGTGGTTCGGCCACCCCTTGTTAAAAAAAAAAAAAAAACAGTGGGTGGCCGATCCACCCCATAGGGGGTGGCCGAACCACCCCCTGTTAAAAAAAAAACAGTGGGTGGCTGGCCACCCTCATGGCCTAAGGGGTGGTCGAACCACCCCTTGTTAAATTTTTTTTTTTTAAAAAAAAATAGAAGGGGTGGCCGATCCACCCCCTTAGGCCATGGGGGTGGTTCAGTCGCCCTTTAGGGCCAAACGGCCACCCCGTTTTTCTTTTTTTAGATTTAAAATTTTAAAATTAAATTTTAAAAAATTAATATTTTAATCAAACAAAACGGTGCGTTTTGGGTCAATAAACGGCCGTTAGAAAAAAAGTGACGGCATGGATTTTATTGTAGTAGTTTTAAATGACCGAGAGAGTAAATTTTCGAAAAAAAAAAACTTAGGTATTTTAAAATTCTGAAGGGTTGACCCAATGAGCTATTATATATTTACCCATATATTATTATTATATAAATATATATATCCTAAAAAAATTATTGAAATTCCAATATCCAAATAAAATAAAATAAAAATGCTGCATGTATAAAATTTTTAGGTGATGTATAAAATTATTTCACAAATAATTTTAACAATATCTCCAAAAAATCTACATCCAAATATTGCATATATATAAACAAATAGCCCTTGTACAATCTAATGTAGCTTTAATTTGAAAGGAAAGGAAAAAGACTAATATAAATGAACATAAGAAAAAGAAATGAAAAATATGGACAGATATGGTAAAATTAAAAGACAAATTCCTTTATTTTTGGAAGCCAATAGACAACAAATTTATATATGAAAGCTAAAACACCAATCATAGGACAAGAGTAATTTTACCTGGAAAGAAAACGGCCGCTGAGCTAAGTTAAGAGAATTTTTGAAAGAGCTGTTAGTGTGTGTGAGGGAGACTAAGGGTTCTCTAATTTAAATTGTCCATGAAAATGTGAGAGAGGAAAACACGTGTACTCGTATGTGTCAAAAAAAATTTGTTTAATTCAAACATGTGTCCTAAAGGTAAAAGAAAGATTTGTTTTATGGACAACATGTGTCCTAGGGTTAACAATTGAGAGACATGTTGAAATTAAGCTGGTTCCTTGCAGGCCACGACGACATGCATTATTATTATTATTTATTTTAGCTGCAATTCGTTAGACAATTGTAATATTAAAAATCAAAGAAACTCAAAGATAAATATACACACATATATATATAATAACTTTTTACTTAAATATAAGTATATGTAAAAATGACAATAATAATAATAATTTATTTATAATATCAATAGCACTTATAATACACAAAAAAAAAGAAGAAAAAAAAGCTCTAAAATTCTATTTTAAATTTATAGAATATCACACCTTAAAATTTGTTTGACGACAATCTAGTGATTAATTGTTGGACATTGGAGAAATTGGCAGATTTTATTGACAGCAAATGAGACATCTGGCCGAGTGAGGGAGAGATATTGCAAAGACCCTACAATGCTTCGGTAGAAAGATGGGTCTTCAAAAGCTTCTCCATCAAATCGAGACAAAGTGATGGATGAAGACATAGGAGAGGTCACGGTCTTAGCATTGAGCATGTTGGATTTCTTAAGGAGGTCCAAGATATACTTCCATTGAGATAAAAAGAGGGCATCTGATGTATGGAGGACCTCTGTACCCAAGAAGTAGTTGATGTTGACGAGGTCCTTAATTTGGAAGTCACCTTGGAGCTTAGAAATGAGTCGGGCAACGAGTGTAAGGTTGGGGCTAGTTACAATAATGTTATCCACATAGATGAGGATGAAGATGTTGGTAGTACCATGACCAAAAAAGAATAGGGATGTATCAGCCTAAGAGCCCTGAAATCCGAGTTCAAGCAGGCATGTGCTAAGGTGAGAAAACCATGCTCGAGGGGCCTATTTCAAGCCATAAGGGACTTTTTGAGATGGTACACATGATTTGGAAATGATGGATGAGCAAATCCTTGGGGTTGAACCATATATACATCTTCCTGCAAAAAAACCATGTAAAAATGCATCTGTTACATCCAATTGTTTTATACACCAGTTGGAGGAGATTGCAATAGAAAGGACCATGCGAATGGTGGTTGGTTTAACCACCGGACTGAAGGTGTCTGTAACGCCCCAAGAATTTAATTAACTAGCAATTAAATCATCAAGCGCCTCCCAGACTTAACCACAAAGTTGGTTAGTCCACAAGGATCTATTTTCCTTAATTAGAGTAATTAAGCAGGGAAAGTCTATAAATTTATTTCGATCTGTGAGCATCTATCATTACAATCAGAGCATTACTAAAAACCTTAGTATAAGTTGAGTCATCAATTATACATGATACCACAAGGAATAGGACCCTCTCCAATCCATATGGACTAGAGAGTATCCAGTTTGCGGTCTAAATTTATCTATAGAAATCTAAGGTTAAAAATAAGACATCTCATCTCTCAATTAAAAAAAAAAAAAAAGGATAACGTGAGTAACGGAACGTTTACGTGAAGTGAGAACACATTAGGGAAAAAAGTAAGTCTGCAACTTTGACAGAAAAGAAAAGTCTCTCATCGAACAAGAAAAAAACAAATCGGCTTATTTTGAAACAAAGAAAAGACATAGGTCACAGAGCAATAGGAAAACGCCGAACAAAAAGTAAGTTGCAACTGCAACTTTATTTTGAGCTGTTTCATTTTTTTCATTTTTTATTTTTTTAAGAGTTTAGGTGATTTTGTGTTAATCAGTTTTTTTTTTTAAAGAGTTTAGTCCTTAGTTCTTGATGTAAATATTAGAAAATTCATATTATTAATATATACAAAAAGTCAATAGCAAATAAATAAATTATTTTCTATTTTTTAGTCATAACCATTGAGATGTTTGTTTTATTTGTGTAAAATTTGAAAAAAAAAAAAGAAAAAAAAAATTGCTTGGCTTTTAGTGGGGTTTAACCGTTCTTGCATAACCATTCATGAGTTGAACTTTAAAACATTTAGATTGCTTTTGATGTAGGATATTATTTGAATAATTATCGTTGAATATTATTAATTTATGAACACTTTGAATTAACGTGTTTGTTTGGTAATATAATTTCGTTTAGGGATAACTATATATGGATGTCTCACTTGAACATTTTTTCACTCCAAATGTGCCTACAGAATTAACACCATCAAAAGGCATGCACTTTGAATCAGATGAGAGTGCATATAGTTTTTATAATGAGTATGGGAGAGCTGCAGATTTTAGTATTAGAAAAGAGTATGTGAACAAATGTAAAAAGACCGGAATTGTTACTTCAAGGAGATTAGTGTGCGAGAAGGAGAGAATTCAATGTAATGACAAGTGAAATAGTAATATAAAAAAACCTCGAGCAGAAACAAGATGTGGATGTGATGCACGTTTAGTTTTTGTGTATAATCAAGATAGTGGCAAATACATGGTAAGTGACTTTGTCGCTGAGCATAATCACAATCTCCATCTCTCAACAACTGTACACATGATGCCATCACAACGGAAAATGTCTACAACTCAAGCTATTGAGATTGATTTTGGCATATGAATCAGATTTAAGACTAAAGGATTCTTATCAGCTTATGAGTAAGTAAGTTGGTAGAAGTGATAACTTTGGTTTTACCAAGTAAGATCATAAGAACTATTTACGCAATAAGCGACAAAAAGCCCTGAAGTTTGGGGAAGCTACTATTTGGAAAGGTATTTCTGTAATCAACTTAAAAAAAATCTTTCATATTATTATGCTTTTCAATTGGATGTTGAAGAGTTGATTACTAATATTTTTTGGGTTGATCCAAGAATGATCATTGACTATAGCCATTTTAGTGACATAGTAACATTTGATACAACATATAGCACAAATAGAGATGCAAGACCGCTTGGTGTATTTTTGGGACTTAACCATCATAGAGAGACTATCGTATTTGGAGCCACACTGTTGTATAATGAAACAATTGAGTCTTTTGTATGGTTGTTTGAGACTTTCCTAAAGGCAATGTCTGGAAAGAAGCCAATTATTATTTTTACTGATCAAGATGTAGCAATGTCAGCCGCTCTTCAAATAGTGATGCCTGAAACGTATCATGTGTTGTGTAGTTGGCACATGTGGCAAAATGCTAATAGACACTTGAGCTATTTACTTAAAGGTGGGTCCCGATTTAATAAAGATTTCTTAGCATGTGTCTATGAGTATAATGATGAAGATAACTTTCTTTTTGCTTGGAAGATCATGTTGGAAAAGTATGATGCTCATGAAAATAAATGGCTAATAGATATATTTAAATTGAAGGAGAAATGGGCCTAAGCATATGTAAAGAGGACATTTACTGCAGGAATTAAGAGTACACAACTTAGTGAGAGATTTAACTGTAACTTGAAGGATTGCTTACGTACTGATCTCAATATACTAGAATTCTTCACTAATTTTGAAAGAGTTGTCAAACAAAAATGTGACAAGAAGTTAGAAGCATAATGCAACTCTAGACAAAAATTACCAAGATTGAATCTAAAGAACTCACCTATGCTGAATCAAGTAGCAAAAGTGTACACATCCAAGGTGTTTGAGTTATTTCAAAATGAAGTTGAAGAGGTACCTCTACTTTTCATTATAGACCACAATGAAAGTCAAGAGACACATAGATACGTTGTTGGAGTTTTCAACGGACATGGAAAATACAACATTTTGTAGAATCCATTAGATCAAACTTTGTCTTGCAGTTGTAGAAAGTTTGAGCCATTAAGTATTTTGTGTCGACATGCTCTAAAAATTCTTGATGTGTGGGATATCAAGCTGATTCCTGATGGATATATTCTAAAGAGATGGAGAAGAGATGCAAAAGATGAGAATGAAAAACAATTCCTGAATAATGACATTGAGTTAGATACTCGATTAGGATATGCAAATAGGTATCAAGCTTTGTGTCCTAAATATATTCAACTGGTAAATAAGGCATGTGAAACTGAAGAAGGCTTTAATATCCTAAATGTGGTTGTTGTAGATCTAAAGAAAAGACGTTGTGATGTAAATAATTGTCAAGCTAATGCAGAAGAAGATAATATTAGCCTTTCAACCAATATTGTAGACAAAGAGGATCAACTATGTGTTTCAATCACGATAGGGCCAAAAGGAATAAAAAAAAATGAGAGTTATCGTAATAAGAAATGTTGACCCAAACCATGGATAGAAAATATGAAAAAACCCAAAGGAAGCACGTGAAAGAATCAAACAAAGGAAATCAGAGTGTCAAAGGTAGTCTACTAAATTATCTTTATTGTCTTTCCATGTTCAAATTTGTTTTGATGTGATTATAGTATATTATTAATCTTATTAAACACATACGATTTTTACAGGGTATAGAAACACATGATTGTGTGACACAGAATAGCAATGAGGATATCGCATATAGTCATGTTCCTAGCTTTACCCAAATATCTAGGGTAATATATTCATAAATACTATTTTTAATTTGATATTATTAATTACGAAGTTTCATACTAGACTTATTTAGTTGATTTAGTGATAAGCTTATGATAAATTCAATTATGCCTTATTTTCTTTACGTTGTTTTTTTTTTTATTCTCTAGGTACTTGCATCTCGTAGTTTCCCTAATCAAAACTTTCTACAAGAGGAACCAACTAAATAAGTTCAAAAATGAAGGTATTACCTTTCTAACTCATTGTCATTTTTTTTTAATTAATGTTTTAAGTGAATAGGTTAGTTGAAAGTTTTATTATTATTATTATTATTATTATTTAATTCATCAGGAAGCGAAGGAAGGAGGATGATGTGAGAACTATATGTCGTTGGGAAAAAAAATTCAACATGTGCTCGGAGATGAAGTTGTTGTAGTTTAAAAATTTAATCATTTTGTGTTACACTATATTTGGCTCTTGAATGTAAGATGAACTTATATTTTGCTTTAGATATTGCTTCACAGTATTTGTTTAAAATATAAAATTCTTTATTTGCCGATTAAATATTACTTTCTGAATGAACAAGTATTTTAATTAGTTTGTAATTCCTCACCACCGATCTGTTTGGGTTTCTATTACCATGGCCACAATAATAGCCATTGTCATTTTGTGTTGATTTTACAGATTATTTCTTCGTGTTGATTTTACATATTAATTCTTCAAAGACAAAGGGAAATAGATTTGGAAGATAGCATCATTTCTCTCTATAAAACACTACAGAAACAATAGAAATAGAATGATTGAATCTATTCCAAACAACTACCAAAACAAAGGAAGGAAAGTTACAATAAAAATAGAATACCAAAACAAAGGAATGATAGACACAATTCTCCAATCTAAGAGAGGATTGGATCCGGCACACCAAATAGAGGAGAAAATAAACAAAATCAAAACAATAATGTCAAAATGAAGAAAATTAAAACCCATGAATTTTTTTTTCAAAAAACCCAGAAAATTAGAATGAATTAAAAAAGTCCAAAAATAAAAAAGAAAAACCCAGAAAAAATCAGAAAAAACCCATGAATAAGAAAAAAGTCCAAAAATGAATAACCCAGAAAAAAATTGTGGCCACCATCTTCCTCATCGTCTACTTCACCGTCAACGCCGTCCAGCTCCCGTCATTCTCCATTGCCAACGGCACCACCACCTTCACCTTCTCCCAGTACACTGCCATCCAAAAATCCAACCGCGCCGTCTTCTCCCACTATGGTAGCACTCTTCAGCTCCCAAGTCGGCTCCATGTTCATCCCCGCCGGCAAGATTGACCCCGACCCTCGAAACCATAGGAAGATCGACGATGGCAAGATTGACCCCATCCCACGAAACCTCAAACCGTCAGAGCCATGGTACCCCAACAGTCCTCGACGGCCCCCGAAACCATAGGACCCATGGGCCCCGGCTCACCGGCAGTGAGTTCTGAGTCAGCCGACAAAGAAGGGGAGGTCACTTCCTATTGCTCTGTGACCTCTGTCTAAGCCGATTTCTTTTTTTCTTGTTCGGTGAGAGAGATTTTTCTTTTCTGTCTTTTCTGTCGAAGTTGCGGACTTACTTTTTGCTTCTCACTTAACGTAAACGTTCTGTTTACTCACGTTATCTCTCTCTCTCTCTCTTTTAATTGAGAGATGATGTGTCTTATTTTTAGCCTTGGATTTTTGTAGATAAATTTAGACCACAAACTGGATATTCTCCAGTCCATATGGATTGGAAATGATCCGGATCGCATGTTGCTAGGATTGCTACCATTAAAACATTGATTGCATTAGCATCCATTTATAATTTTGAAATTCATCAAACGGATGTTAAAACTGCTTTTTTAAATGGTGAGCTTGAAGAAGAGATTTATATGCACCAACCCGAGGGATTTTTTATGCCTAATCATGAACGAAAAGTTTGTAAATTAATTAAATCCCCCTATGGTCTTAAACAAGCTCCCAAAACAGTGGCATGAAAAATTTGATAAAGCTGTGGTTGCAAATGGATTTAAAATCCATAATTCTGACAAGTGTGTATATAGCAAGTTTCATAAAAATCAAGGAGTCATTATATGTTTATATGTTGATGACATGTTGATTTTTGGAACTGATTTTGAAAGCATTGAAAATACTAAGAATTTCTTGTCTTCCAGCTTTGACATGAAAGACTTAGGTATTGCTGATGTAATTCTAGGGATTAGAATTGTTAGAAATGAGAATGAATTAGTTCTTAATCAGTCTCATTACATTGAAAATGTTCTTAAAAGGTTTAATCAATTTGATTGCAAACCTGTGTGCACACCTTTTGATGCTAGTATGAAATTGTATCCTAATACTGGTAGAGCTATAAATCAATTGGAATATGCTAGAGTTATTGGTTGTTTGATGTATGCAATGACGTGCACTAGACTTGACATTGCATATGCAGTGGGTAAAATGAGTAGATATACTAGTAACCCTAGTCATATTCATTGGAATGCCGTACACAGGATTCTTAGATATTTAAGAAGGACCATGGATTATGGTATATTGTACAGTGGATATCCTACGGTATTGGAAGGATATACATATGCTAGCTGGATCACGGATAATGATGATCACAAGTCAATCAGTGGGTGGATTTTCACCCTTGGTGGAGGAGCTATCTCCTGGGGTTCTAAGAAATAGACCCTTATTACAGACTCTACCATGGCGGCAGAGTTTGTAGCATTGGCTTCTTGTAGTAAAGAAGCAGAATGATTGAGGAATTTATTAATGGAAATTCCTATATTGCCTAAACCTATGTCTCTTATATCACTACATTGTGATAGTCAAGCTACTTTGTCATGAGCTTATAGTCATATCTATAATGGCAAATCAAGGCATATTGGTTTAAGGCACAGTTATGTAAGACAATTACTCACTGATGGAGTAATTACCATTGATTTTGTGAGATCTGTTCAAAACTTGGCAGATCCATTGACTAAAGGACTTGCAAGGGATTTGGTGTGGAAAACATCAAAGGGGATGGGATTAAAGCCATTAGATCACCAATAGTGGAAACTCAACTCAACACTTGAAATTTCAAGATCTTGAGTTCAATGAGCTAAAGTATACTATATGTAGTGATTGCGAGCACCATATTTTATATTAGTTTTTATACTAATAAAACATCCCAAGGTAAGGGTGCTTGGAACCTGTAATGTTATTGGAGAGGTGTGTGTTATGCACTTAATAGACTTATAATATAGTTTTGTTGAAGTGTTTTGTTAAAGGACACTTCTGATGAGTCTACCTATATGAGTGTCGGAGGTGGTGCCGCCTTCTATGAGACTAGGATTTGTCTCTAGAGCGCTCATGAAACCGGGATATAGACACAAGGCCAATCCACGCGTCGGCTTAAAAAGAAAATACCCAAAAAGAAGAGAAAGCATGTGTGAGGTATGTCCGGTTACTCAAATAGGATAGCTGGTTCAAAGTTTAACTACCATGTTATTCTGATTAGCTTTGACATACTATCACTAAGTGAAGGTTCAAGTCCTCAAGACACCTTCATTTATGCATGAGTTCTCTTATTCTAATTGATTTGTTTTGATTTTGAAAATGGTGGGGGATTGTTGAAATATTTTCAAAATAAATATATATATTATTTTGTGTCTTGAGGAATATTTTAAATGAGAGGTTTTAAAGAGCATTGAATAAAAGTTGTCCCACATTGGAAATAGTGGAGATTTTGGATCTGATCATGACCATTCATTTTTGGACGGTTAAAATCGTTCGATCTAGTGGTTTAATCTAAACCACATGATGCTTCTTAAATAGATCTAGTGGTTGGATCTATTAGATTGTAGATCTAACGATTGAAATTAAATAATTAGAATAATTATTTAATCTAATGGTCATATTTAATCTAACAGTTTACAGAAGTTTAATAGCAGTTTATTTTCGAAATTCAAAACAACAATTTTATTTTTTGAAATTTAAAATAGTAGTTAATTTTTGAAATTCGAAATCCTACAGATAATTTATTTCTCTTTAATACCCTTATCTGAATTTTTATTTTTAAGAATTATCTTTTCTTTTTGTCGTTGTTTTGGAATAGTAAATCTGAGGTATTTTTGGGTTTTAACTTTGTTTATGCAGAACGCAGTTAAAATACAAAAGTTTCTGGACTCCATTGTATCATGGAGAAAAATTTGTTTAATCCCTGTTGCATACCAATTCTGGTGGGGGCAAATATTTTTTTAAGGAAAGTGACATTGTAACACACCTTTAAGAGCGCTTTTATTTGTCTGTAATTTTCCTTTTTTCTGTAACAATATATTTGTTTAAAATTATAAATTAAATTATAAGTGTTTTTCAATTTTAATATATTTATATTTTTTGTTTTAATTTTAATTTTAATTTTTTTGAAACTGGTACTGATACATTAGTAATATATATTTTTTAAAATTTGTTTAATTTTAAGAGCGTTATATGTAATTTTTGTATATAAAGTTATGGTATTTGGGTCATTGCAAATTTTTTAACGTGGTTGACTGACGGAATAAGGGTTTTTGAAAGAAAATGGTAGTCTAATGGGGTTAGGCAATAAGGTTGACAGTTCATGAGGATATTGACGTAGCGTCGTAGTTCGTGGAGAAAAAAATATAATTATCTTTCTAGTTTATTTTTCCCGAAGATGTAAGTATGTACAACCATTTTTTTGTCCATTGGAGTAGGGTTTCTTAGTTCATTTTTAGCCTTCACCATTACGTAGCATCAGATACCACGTTGAAAGTTGTTAGTTTAGGCAACTATCTTCAATTTGCATAACGCTTTTAATGTGGCGGAAGAATAAGTAACAATAATCAATAGTGTCTGCGTTTTCTGACCGAAAGATAAAGCATGCCCACATGCTTAAAAGAAATAAAACTTCGCATAGTGTTTAAGAAAAAATTATATGGACATGTCAAAAGTTCGAATCCCCCTTTATAAAGCGGATGTCACAAGTTCGAATCTTTCATTCCCTTGTGTGGATATATCAATATATATATATATATGATTTAATAATAATTAGAAGAGGTTTGATATGGACACAACTAAAACCCAACTTAAGTCCAACTTCTTTCCTACATGTCAAATTTTTATCCTACATGGCATTATGGCATTTAAAAAAAAAAAAACAAAAATCATATTTTCCCAAATCAGTCGATTCCTCCCCTGAAATCACCCCTCTCCGTCCCTTTCTCTCCCTCCTGGAATCACCCCTCTCTCCTCCGGCGCTCACCCTCTCTTCTCCGGCGAGTTATTCAGGTAACGGCGTCTATCAGTCCATCGCTCTCCCTCCCGGAATCACCCATTTCTCCTCCGGCGCTCACCCTTTCTTCTCCGGCGAGTTCTTCGGCCACCGGCGTCTATCAATCCCTCGCTCTCCCTCCTGTAATCACCCGGAGGAGTTAGGGTGAGCGCCGGAGGAGAGAAAGGGGTGATTCCGGGAGGGAGAGCGAGGGACTGATAGACGCCGGTGCCTGAATAACTCGCCGGAGAAGAGAGGGTGAGCGCCGGAGGAGAGAGGGGTGATTCCAGGAGGGAGAGAAAGGGACGGAGAGGGGTGATTTCAGGGGAGGGATCGACTGATTTGGGGAAAATAGGATTTTTGTGTTTTTTTTAAATGCCATAATGCCATGTAGGATAGGAATTTGCCAGGTAGGAAAGAAGTTGGACTTAAGTTGGGTTTTAGTTGTGCCTATAACATTTTCCTAATTAGAATGAGTATGTGATTTGATAAAAATTATAAAAGATAAATACTTATAGAGAAAGTAAACATAATTTTAGTAGCAATAGTAAATATAATCATAATAAGGAAAGGAAAATACTTAAAGCAAATATAATCCTAATAAGGAAATTAAATAAAATTAGAATGAAATAAATAAGATCTTCAGGATAATACTTAAAGCAAATATAATCATAAAATGACAGAAATTTTCTCCAAACCGGTTTGGATGAAATTTCGTCCAATCCACATAAAATGGTGCCAAATGTTTAAGTATTTAATATGTACATTAAGAGCTTGTTTGGGATTGCGGTTGAAAATAGANCTCTCTAAAAGTCCGTTTCACAAAAGCCTCATTTTCGAGCTTCAGCCTAAACGTGATTTTGAGCGTTTAGAACATCAGAAGCGCTGCGGAAATTTTTTTATCAAACATCTTTTTTTTTTTTGAAACGGGCTTCTTAAGCCTCAAAAGCTCGTTTTGGCTCTGCAACCGCAGAGCCAAACAAGCTCTAAATATTAAAGGTCATTAATAGCAATTTACTAATTAAGATTAACATTTTTAAAATAATAAGTCATTGAAAAACTTCAAATGGCCTTTAATATTTAATGTGCATATTAAATGCTTAGACACTTGGCACAATTTTATGTGGGTCGGAAGAAATTTCATTTAAACCGGTTTGGAGGAAATTTATGTCCATACTTAAAGCAAATATGATCCTAATAAGGAAATTAAATAAAATTAGAATGAAATAAATAAGATCTTCAGTAAATAATATCCTAATCAAATAAAATAAAATCATAATAGAAAATAGAAAATTAAATATAATTGATAATGAGTTCGAATAGTGACAAATCTTTCATTTTGTACTTTTTATATTATTTGAAAATTGATAAAATTATGATCAAATGACGCTGTTCCAATATTATTTTTGACATTTTTCTTATTTTTGTTTTCAACTAAAATATAGGTAAATGTTATCATACATTAGCTTTTGCATGAAAAATTGCATGATTTTACATTATACACATAACATTACTGTTAAATGCTGTGGCTGCTAAATGCTCATCACAAAAGGGAGCTCTGAACTGCAGTAGAAGCTATGGCTGTGTTCCATGGGGTCAAATTTTGCCAGGAAAGGGGTGGGTTTACAGAAAATTATTATTGAAAGTGATGCAAAACGGATTACAACAGCCATTCAAAACCGTGGAGGAGACACGTGCAGATTTGGACATTTAATGGATGACATCTTACTGATATTGGGCCTTTTTTCCTTCTTGGGAGATCTGTCATGTGAAGCGGGAGGCTAATAAAGCAGCTCATGGTTTAGCTTGGACGGCAATTAAACAAGTCATTGATGCTATTTGGGTGGAGAAAATTCCTCCTTGTATTCATGATATTGTTTTGGCAGATCTATCCGCTCTTTTTTGATCATTTGGTAGTCTTGTGGTTGCCATTTGATCTGTTGATTAATAAAATTTCAGAATCTATTCTCTCTCAAAATATATATGTTGATACACAGTTTCCGATTGGTGACGTGGCACGCTTGCTGATCTCCTGATGGAAATAATCTAAGTTTGACTTTGCCTGCACAACAAAGAAAGGAATAGGATCGAAGAGATCGCGGGTGAGCCGGCGGGGACACTCCGATGCCTAAGTCAGTGTTTGCTCTAGAGATAATGAGAAAACAACAGAAGCTTAAAGTGTGCTAGAGTTGAGTTACCAGAACGTGTGGAGGTCACTTGCATTATATAGGCATGGAGTGATTGTTCCCTTACCAATGATTGACTCTTCCCTGATTTTCTGCGAGGGATTTGGTTGTTATGGCGTCTTAAATTTTGAATGCTCGTAGATAACATATCTGATTCCGTAATTTTAGGTACTTGGCATTTGAATTGGACGGATAAGATAGAATCTTTGAATTTAACCTCCTGATCCCTAGCTTTTCGAGCTTTGGAAGCCTTAAGCTCCAAGTATCGAAGGGATAGGGTGGTCGAGGTCCGAGGCGGTTCTCGGATGATCGAGGCCTGAGGCATTCTTCGAGGTTCGAGGCGTTCTCGGGTTCTCGGGTTCTCGAGGCGTGCCTGGGCTCTCGAGGCTCGAGACGCTCTTGGGCTCTAATGACATGGGCCTTCATTGGGCCTAGTAATCGTTGGGCTGGTTCTGCAGAGTTGATTCATGACCCAACAATATATATATAATGTCATCCTCAATTAGGGGTGGTCTAACCACCTTCAAAGGTTTCACTTGAGGAGTTGGCCCAGTGGCAACCATTTTCGCCTAGTTCACATTGCACATGTGCTAATATGCTTATCTTTTGATTAATGAAATTTCAAAATCTATTCTCTCTCTCTCTCAAAAAAAATAAAAAAAAACAACATTATTGTTATCCTCAATTAGCGGTAGTCTAACTGCCTTCAAAGGTTTCGCTTGAGGAGTTGGCTGAGTGGCAACCATTTTCGCCTAATTCACATTGCACATGTGCTAATATGTCTATCTTTTGATTAATGAAATTTCAAAATCTATTCTCTAACGAAAAAAAAAATACTATTATCTTCAATTAGGGGTGGTCTAACCGCCTTCAAAGGTTTCACTTGAGGAGTTGGCCGAGTGGCAACCATTTTCGCCTAGTTCACATTGCACATGTGCTAATATGTCTATCTTTTGATTAATGAAATTTCAAAATCTATTCTCTAACAAAAAAAAAAAAAAAAAAAAAAAAAATTACTATTATCTTCAATTAGGGGTGGTCTAACCGCCTTCAAAGGTTTCACTTGAGGAGTTGGCCAAGTGGCAACCATTTTCACCTATCTTCAATTAGGGGTGGTCTAACTGCCTTCAAAGGTTTCACTTGAGGAGTTGGCCGAGTGGCAACCATTTTCGCCTAATTCACATTGCACATGTGCTAATATGCCTATCTTTAAAAAAATAATAATAATAAATAAATAAATTATGAAATTCCAGAATCTATTATCTAAATTTTTTTTTTTAAAAAAAAACATTATTGTTATCCTCAATTAGGAGTGGTCTAACCGAGAAGTTGGCCAAGTGGCAACCATTTTTGCCTAGTTCACATTGCACATATGCTAATTTACTATTAGTTATTTAAATATTGACAAAATGCCAATTTGAAATTATAAAATTTAAGAACATAATTGTTGAAATTAAAAACCCAAAACTTAAATTAAAATTAGGATTAAATATTCTTTTGCTCCCTATGGTTTCAATATTTTATTTTTCCCTTTTAGGGTTTTATTTTTATCATAGAAGGTACTTTGTGATTTTCATAAAAATCAAGATAATACCTCTGTTAAAATTTCGTCCGAAACTTAATAGAACGCTACGTCAGCACCAATCAAATGTCACCACATGTAATATAATTAATGTTTTAAAAAAATTAAAAAGATTAAAAAATGTTTATTTAAAAAAAAAATTTGAGAGTGACTGACCCCAATAAATAATTCAATCGATTGTGGACTACAATTTATGAAGAAAAGATAAGTCATACCTTTTTATCAGATTTTCTCCATTTCACAATTTTATAGTTTAGATATATATATATATAATATTAAATATTAGTATATTACAATTTATTCTAAATAATAAAAAAATAATTTATCTCAAATTCACTTGAGCGCCATTTTATTTTTGAGGCCATGGAGCACCACTTCCCTACACTTGTCAATTCATCAAAATCCGCACATTTAATGGTACAACTGAGAAATGCATAAAATGCAAACGATTACATGCGAACAAACCCCGCCACACCTTCACCGCTTTAAAACCCCAAGATATTTTTAGCCGTCTCGCTCACTCTGATTTTCTCTTTGCTTAAACCCTAGCCGCTCCCACTCTTCTCCATCTTCTGCGTCTCCCTCAGGTAAAGCCTTTTGCTAAACCCTAACCTCTGCTTCTTCATACATGAACATATAAGTATTTACATTTCTGGGCTTAGTTATTTATTTGGTATGTTTGGTTCTTTTGTTTGTGGGATTTTGTTCGCTCTTTGTTTGGCTGTCCAGAAGTCTTGGGTGAAATGGAAGAAAACAAGACTCTGTTTGGATGCCGAAAGAAATCAAGTAGAAATGATGGAAAATAAACCTTAAAGCTGTTACCTCTTGTTTATTTGTTTTTTTTTTTAAAAAAAAATTCGTTTAGTTTCTGAAAGATGGAAAATATTTGTTTTGCAGTTTTTATTTTATTCTCTGGCGATTTATATCTCTCATCAGGGAAAAAATTTTTGATTTCTTCATGTGTATGCATATATTTATATATAAATCCATGGAATGTATGTATTCATATTTGTGCATGTCTTTCCTACAAAGAGGATATTGAAAAATCCATCTGTTATCAAATGGTGTCTCCATGATTTCTCGTGGATGAACCGTGTTCACTGCTTATGATGCTTGCTTAATGAATATTTTTTAAATTGCTGCCCTGTTCGAATAGGTTGAAGTTTAAGATTCGTTTTCCAGCTCTTAAAATCAAGTAAAAGAATGTTTTTGTATATTTTGCTTGATTTAGTGTTTCTATTTTCAGTTTGCTTTTCGTTGTTTGATATTCCTGTCATGAGTAATTAAAGTGATGGTTTCTTTTGTTGCTGCTGTTGTGTATGTGGTACCTGAGAACAGTCAATTACTATGGCTTTTTGTAACAAAGTTGGGAGCCTTTTGAGGCATAGCGTTTCTCAGAATGGACAAGCATCCGTCACATCTATGCTTAATTCTGTTCGCTACATGTCATCAAGCAAGCTTTTTATTGGAGGTATTACTAAATGTTCCTACAACATTTTGATTATAGATAATAGTAGAGTTATGCCAAGACGTCTTTGAAACTTATTCTTATAACGGTGGCTTTTCAAGGTCTTTCATTCTCAACCGATGATCAGACTCTTAAGGATGCATTTTCGGGCTTTGGTGACGTGGTTGAGGGTGAGTTTTTTAACATTTTGTCTTGGTAGTTTTTACATTCTTAACCGATTATTGGTTGCTTGAGGCTAAATTCTATGATATCACAACATGCATAAAATCTTTGATAGTTCTTCAAACCCCTTGCCTGTATATATTGCTTGGTTTTGGTAGTAATAATTTATGCACCTAAATACTGCATGATATCTAAAATGTCAAATTATGTTAGTGAGATTCATTTTTTACCAAACAATATGTTTCCTAAAAGTAAATGACCCAGTTGTTCAGGTGTCAATAGGTTGGGCTATGTTCACTAATAGTCGACAGTCCTCTTTGGTGTTTGGTATTTTCTTTTGCTTCGTTTGCTGAATATGTATATAGTGATTTCTTTTGCTGAATGTGTACATGGCTTCTGCATCCCAGACTTCCGGATGCTGGATCTCTTCAGAGTTAGGAGCTTTTAATTGTTGCACCTTTATGTCAACCTGCAATATTATTTGATACCTACCATTATTATTTTTGAAAGATGAGCAGTTTTTTTTGGCATCTTTAGAATCTTTTCTGTTGAATTTTCTTTGATATTTGGGTCTATTGCATCTAGTAGTACACCACTGCTTGATTTTGTTGGGTTGTGGGATCTTGTTTGATCCTTCTGTGGTCTGTAGTGTCCAAGTACTTATTTTTTATTTAAATATTATTGGGCTTATATGTGAGGGAAAAACTATGAGGTGGCCCCTATATATTTTGTCGTTGCGCATCCATTTTCACTTGTGTTGGTGAGATCGTTGAGAGATCCAAACCATTCTAATAGATCTATAAACCTTAATGGTGGACATCTTCTAAATTTTGATTTACTTAGTTGAGCCCAATGAAATATATTTTCCCTTATTTAAATAGGTGAATGGAGTGCATGTATGAGATACAAAGAAGTGTGCCTATTTTCGATCTTGACTGTTGCATTTCTTATTAATGAAATAATATTTAGATTCTGCTTGGCTGCATGATATAAGTGATTTGTCCTGGCTTCCATAAAAGAAAACGAAGAGCTGGTTATTCTGATTTATGCTCCGTTTACTTTTGTTTTCATGAATCTTTATGCAAGAATCTTTTCTTCTTCCCTTCTCCCACTCTTTTTCCCTCTACCCTGAAGTTAAATTGTGTTCTATTGTCAATAGTGGTTTCCATATCCTTGTAATTCTCAGTGGTGGTTTTTCTGTGCAGCAAGGGTTATCACTGATAGAGAAACCGGTAGGTCCAGGGGATTTGGGTTTGTTAACTACTCCAGCAATGAATCTGCAACCTCAGCACTTGCGATGGATGGCCAGGTCCGACATAAAGTCTTTATGAGATGTTAACTTTTGCCATTATAACTATGACTTACATCTGAAACTTTCAGGAGCTAAATGGGCGAAGCATTCGTGTGAGTTATGCCAATGACAGACCTTCTGCCCCTCGATCTTTTGGTGGCAGCGGCGGCAGCGGTTATGGTGGAGGAGATAGAGGTTATGGTCGTAGAGATTAGGGCTATTAAGATGTTGCAGTTATGCTGCAAATATTCTTGTTTCTGTTGCTAGTTGGTGCTCCAAAATTATGGTTTCTTGAATTTTCATTTGGATGAATTATCTAAACTTTGGAGTTGTGCTGGTTGATACATATTCGTCTTGGTTATGTTGCTTGTTACACATGTATGAGCAGGGTAAGTTGTCACAGAGCTGTGCATTCTGGCTTGAGTTTTATGTTTGCATGCGATGCTTGTGAAAAGCATATACATTATTGCATTCTCTTCACTGCAGGTCAAACTGGCTTTCTTTGAAACCATGAAATTTCTTGTGGTCTTGTTCAGTTCCATCTGCTATTTTTTCTTTGCAACTGTCGTCATCCACCTATGAATCACCTCGATTTGAAATTACTTTGCTTGGCTTGAGACGCCTCTGTTTTTTTGTTGCGTTTGGTGGGGGATTATGCTGCATCTGATCCTTAATGCTCAGTGCTGTCTCTTGGCGGGCTACCCATACTTTAACTGGACTGGCGCCCATTGTCATGGGCCTTGCATCCTATAACCTTCTCAACTATTCTAAAAAAAAAAAAAAAATTCTATTTTCCCATCATTGAAAAGTCCAGTCCATTTTCTGACCCATTTCTTACTTTTTACTTTGTAATTTTTATTTTAAGCCTGTTGTTGAAGAGTTAGTCCAATTTTCAAGTTTTTAATTCTTGTAGACCTTTCCTTATTTGCTTAGTAAAATTGCAAAAAATCTCTAGACTTAAAACGTTGAGAAGTCTAGAGAATTCTTTGTATTTTTTTGTTTGAGGAATATGTTTTTCAGTATTATGTTAAATAATACACAGATTCATTCAATTAGTCTGGAAAACTCTTCCCCACTTGGGAGTAAAGAGACCGACAGGGGCATATGGCCTTGAAGTCATCTTAGTAACAACTTTTCTTCTTTTTAAAGTAATGTCAAGTCAAATGGCAGCAGCAAATCTGGAATAAAATCAATGGTTTTGTTGTAAATCAAAAGTGGTCAAGTTGGTGACCTACGACGACTAGAAGTATACTGGGATTGGGTTGGTAGTATGCTGGAATTATTGTTAATAATAATTGACAATAATTTTAAAAAATTGCGAAGATAATAGCGACTTTTTTCATTTTATTTTAAATTTTATCTTGTATTTATCCGAAAGTGAGTAATTCATAGTGTCGGTGAGCATCCAAAATTTTCAAAGCATATATATATATATATAGGTTTGTGGGGTATGGTGATGTGGAAAGAGGGTGAGCTATGTGTGGACAAGGAGACTGGTAGGTCTTCGTCCCAAAAACTTTTATCCAATTATTCTTGCATTCGACAAAAAAAACAAAAAAAATAAAAATAAATAAAGCAACCTTTTTCAGTGTCTTTTCTCGTCTCCTTCATATTAATCTGAAGCAATCTTTTACCAACTTTTTTGTGTTCCATTTAAAAATTTTATTGGATTGATGATTATATATATATATATATATACACGTGTGTGTAATAGAATGTGCATTTTCACGTGCAAAATTGGGTTCTTTTGCCTACTCAAATAGTGTTTTCCACCCAGGTGAATTGACAAAAAAGTTAAAAAAAATATATATATAAAGTCCACGTAATATGTTCTCCTCAAACTTTTAATTGTGACAATTTTCTCCATAAATTATCAAAATATTGTCAATGTCTCCCCAAAGGTTATCAGAAGATAAAAATATCCCTAAAAATTTCTCAATAAGACAAAAATACCCCTATAAATTCGAAAAAATTAATTAATTATTTTTTAAGAAACTAAAAAATTTAACTTAAAAAAAAGAATAAAAAAAAAAAAAAATTCAATTTTTTTTTTAAAATTTCTTATAAAAAGGAAAATTTTTTTTATTTTTAAATTTGGCCACCCTATGATTTTATATATATATATATAAGTTTTAGGATTTTTCTATAAATTTTAGTTTTTTTTTGTTTTTGTTTTTATTTTACTAAAGGTAGTTTTGTCATTGGAGGGAACATTGACAATTTTTGATAGTTTAGGAGAAAATGGTCACAATTGAAAGTTTAAGGGGGACATTGTCATTTAAGTGGTAGTGACTACCACCTACCGACCGCTTATCGACTGCCACCGAACCGTCATTGACCAACAACCGACTTCCAGCAGTTGGTAGGCGAAATAAAAATATTGTTTCGATATTGGTTCGGTTCGATAGGCGGTAGAATTTTTTTTATCGGTTAATTGACGTACTAGATTTTTCAAATAAATTTTGAATCTGGTAACTTTCCTTATTGTGTTTGTCTAGCTGATTTGTGGTTGTCATTTTGGTTCATGTTCCATGAATTTGCCTTTTCTTTCATTTATAAAACATGTTTTTTACTGATTATGTAGTTACAAAGAAATTGATAAATTTTAACATAAAAACTTGTGACTGACAATTATCCAACTTAACCGATCACCTATTAACCGGCTAACCATTTAATCGAAAAAATTGAAAGTATACCTTGTCGATATGGAGTTAATTAATTAATCAACTTAATCGACATTTATGAATCGGTAGGCGAAAATGTCCTTACCAACATCAACTGAACCAATACTCACCCCTATTTATATATATGTTTTTGGGCCCAAAAATTAGGTGAAGCCCTATTAAAATCATCCATATTATTGAGTCTCCAAGATAATTGGAAACTCAATGAAATCATTTGTTGAGCTCATGTAAATGGGTGATCGACCAAGATTTTGGAATCTTTCTTGAGAATATCTGCAATACAGTTATTGCGTAAATGACGTAGTTTATGCCCACCAATAGAAGTAAGACACCTCATCTAAAGCAAAAAAATTGCAAAAAACTTGTGTAGAAAAAAAAAACAAGATTCGGTCGTGGCTAGCAGAGAAAGAAAAGAAAAAGAAGAGAAAGAAGAAGGCTGGTCTGGTTTTGCAGCACCCACGGCCGACCTGGATCTGGTCGGTCACCAAGACCCATGGCTGGGTCTCGCCGACCATGGGTCTGCTACGTCTGCACTGTGGGTCTTACTCCCATGGGTCTATTTTTTGGTTTTTTCCGATGGGTTTGCTCCGGTTTGGGTCTGGTTTTTTGGGTTTTTTTTTTTTTTAATTTATATTTCACATGGCTCTAGCGACTCATAGGATGATAAAATTCCAAAAAAATGGTTAACCTTCCCCTTTAGGTTTTAGTTTTGAATCCAAAATTAAGTTGAAGCATTAGAAATGAGTTTTGTGTCATTAGAATCAATTTTTGAGGCATTAGAATTGATTTTTTAGACTGAATTTGCTAGAAAAGTCGCTGAAAATGGTGACCCAGAGTCACCAGAGATGGTGACCCACGGCTATGTCTGCCGGTTGGGTTTGGCTAGCCGGTGATGAAGAAGAAACGGGCCGCGTTTTCCTTTTTTCTGGTTTTTTATAGATGAAGAAAAGAAGAATAGAGGGTTTGGGAGGGAGAAAGGGAGAAGAAACGGCTGGCCAGCCGGAGGGAGAAAGAAAAGAATAAAGCAGGTGGTGGTCGGCGAGCCAACCAGCCCATCTAGGGTGGCTGCGCGGGCCACCTCAGGCCACCGAGTGGCTCATCGGCTACCTCGTGGCCTGGGGGTGGCGGCACGGCCACTCTTGTGGCCGGAGGTGGCGGTCCCGCCCTCATTTTGTTTTGTGTTTTGGTGTTTTGTTCTCATCTTAAATTTTTGCTTTTTTTTTTTTTTTTCAATGCTGATGTATCATGTGGTGATTGGTGGGCAAAAAACCTATGTTTTCTGCCACAACAGTATAGCAGCAACTCTCATCTTAATTTAGATTCTCTAAGAAATATATAATAAGAAGAAAAAAACCGAGTATACTTCATTATAAAAAAAAAAAAAAAAAAATTAAAAAAAAAAAGATGATTATGGTATAGAGTATAGAGAGAGTTTGGTAAGATAAATATGGCAATTAGCAACATACAAAATCAGTCTTACATATTAAATTATACAAAAACCGCTGTTTTTTTATTCTAATAATAATCTTTGCATATATGTCTTCTTTAGACTTTTGCACTCAATTTCTTTGACTTTCTAATCATTTGTCTTAAGAAAAAGGAAAAAAAAAAAAAAAACGCGCCGTTCTTAATTACCTGGATCTGTGGATCATGTTGCTAACCCACCCCGAGTGCAGGGTTAATTCTTTGACCTTGGAATTGAAATTAATTAGAAATAAATCTCAAATTTTTTTAAACAATTGATTTCCTAGCTACGAAATAAAGAAAACCTAGAGATGTAAGAAATGAATTTTTTTTTTTTTTTTTAAATGTACACATGAGTAAACGGAGATTCGAATTAGTAACTTTCGCTTCATGACAGTCATGAGACGTGGTTCACAGCCGCCTTGAAGAATGTAAGAAATGAACTAGAGTATACGAGCAATGCTACAAATTCAGCTTTTATACAATTGGGTTGACATGAAATGCTCATAAATTATTGAATCAATCTTTATTTTTATCTTATTTTTGTTTTTTTTTAAAAACCCGTAAATTAATCTAATGATTTATGGGCACCTCCATGTCAGCCCAGGAATTATATAAGAGTTTGGATTTAAATATAACAGTGTGTTGGTATATGACATCTCCATCCAGGGATTTCTCCAAAATTTGCGGGCTTAAAGTCACAATATATATATATATATATATATATATGTATATATGCATCCAATCCATTGAATCTAACCCCATATCATATCACTTATCACCTCCAACTTTTGTTTCTAACTCAGAAACTTCTTCATAGCACTGCAATCTTCTTCTTTTTTTATTTATTATTTTTTGCTCCATTATTGGCGCATATTCTGCTCTGATGCACATTCTCCTAATTCTTAAATCATATATATACATATATATACTGCAATCTTTTATCTTTTTCTAATATTCCTTTATGAATAGATCCTTAAGCTAAGAACAGATATACACATCTTCTGACCTAGACACAGCACAAAGAGAGCCTTTGAGGAAAAAAAAAAAAACCAATATATATATGAGTCATGAGTGGTTGGGGGGAATATATATATATATATTTTTGGACATGTCCACATTAGATGAGAAAAAAGATTTGAATTAATGACTTTTGTTTCATAAAGCGTAGTTCCTAACCCATTGAACTATCTCTTGAAAGTCGGGGGGACATATTACATATATACGTAGTTGACAAAGATGATACAAAGACGACCATTTCTGCAAGACATACTACATGTAACGCATAAGTCTACTAATAAATCCTTTATACTTTTGGAAATCATGCTAAAAAAAGAACAACTTTCCAATTTTAATTAACCTTACCCATAATGGAAATGACTAAATTAAACCTACTATTTCTAGTTGAAATTAATGCATTACCATTAATAAGAGGAAACAGTTTATACGTACGTAGTACCTTGTTATCTGATCGATCAGTAGTCAACTTCAGTTAAGTACTGTTTGACAATCTCATTAACCAAACATTAATATCTTAACAACCATCCACTTTTATTTTACGCGTTAATATGGGATCCATGGGCCCATCAAATCCAATCAATTCCGTCTTCCTACATTGTTCCCGTCACCCTTTGCTACCCTAATTTATAAGAGATGTGATATAGACACAATTTAAATTTAATTTTAGTCCAATTTTTAAGTCAAATTTCACTTTCTCTCTTTAATTTAAGGTTTTCTCTCTCCTTTACATCAATTGTTTTAAAAAAATTTAATAGAGAAATTAGACTAAAGTTGAACTTAAGTTGTGCCTGTATAATTATTCAATTTATAAAGAAAAATATTATGTGTTTTTTCAATTTGTTTTAGTATTTTTTTAATTATGATATAACTTTAAAAATTATTAATAGATTAAAAATTAATAATGATAATCTCAAATTCAACAATAATTTTAAAAATCACATCATAATTAAAAAAATACCTAACATTTCGTGTTTATAAAGCACCCTCTAATTTTTATTTATTTATTAATTTTATAGAATTCACATTAACCGACAACCTTTGTCATCTTCAAAAAAGCAGATAAATTGTATTACACTTGTATTATTACCAAACATTTCCACCTGTATTATTACCAACCTTTGTCACTTAGCATTTCCACTTGTGTTATTACCAAACATAGAGCAAAAAGGGCAAAAGATAAAATAAAATGATGGATGAAACTTGAAAGAATAAACAAATAATAATAATAAAAAGGCATACAAGATTCTTGAGGCCATCGTTATCATTGTTGTTGTTCAATCACAAATTTCTGTGTCTTTCTTTTATATCAAAGCAACGGCTGAGATCTGCAACCTTTCTAGCAGACCCCACCCATATTATTACACCACCCTCTTCCCTCACCCGCACCACCTCAGATCTACACTTCTCCGGCCATTTCCTCGCACAAATTCTTTAATTTCTCTGTTTTTCTTCTTCATCATCTCTCCTATATATCTCTATGTTACACCAAGAACAGGTACAATTTGATCCATCCCAACAATAACTTAATCAAAATATATATATATTTTTTTAAAAAAAGAAACAGAAATTAATCGAGCAGAAAAAAACAAAAGTCACCCATGTCCATGTGATGATTAATTACGAAGATTTACGATCATTAATCGGATTCTTCGGGACGCTCATTGCCGAACTTATTGTCTTTCTTTAACTTGGATTCAATCCCATAATAATTGACATACCATTTGACGAATTTCCTCAACCCGGCAGCCAAATCTGTGGTGGGCTTGTACCCGAAATCCTTGAAGGCCAAGCTCACATTGGCATGGGTGAAGGGCACGTCTCCGTTCCGCGGCATCTTGATCACGTGCTTCTTCGCCTTCGTGCTCAGCAAATTCTCCAATATGGACACCAACTTTCCGACCGGCACCGGCGACGTGTTTCCCAGATTGTAGACTCTCAGCTGAGCCGGGCCGCGCTTCTTGCCGCCGCTACCGGTGCTCTTCCTCGCTGTGTCTAACGCTCCGAGGCACCCTTTCACGACGTCGTCGATGTACGTGAAGTCACGCGCCACCTGCTTCTCCTCCTGCGTCTGGTAGACGTCAATGGTCTTGCCCTGTAGGATGTCCTTTGTGAAGAAGTAGTAGGCCATGTCTGGTCTCCCCCAAGGTCCGTACACCGTGAAGAATCTCAGGCCGGTGAGGGAGAGGCCGTAGATGTGGTTGTAGGTGTGGGCGATTTCTTCGCCGGCCTTCTTGGTGGCGGCGTAGAGACTGGCGGGCTGGTCGGTCCGGTGCAATTCGGAGAATGGGTTTTCGGTGTTGAGGCCGTAGACGGAGCTGGACGACGCCCAGACGATCGCCGGTTGAGGATTCACAGCCTTCGCCACTTCCAGGAGATTCACAAATCCGGCAATGTTGGAGCTCACGTACGACTGCGGGTTCTGCATGGCGTACCGAACGCCGGCTTGGGCGGCGAGGTGGAGGATGTGCGTGAACGGAACGACGTCGAATAGCTTTTTAAGCAATGGGCCGTCGTTCAAATCTCCTTCCACGATGAAGACTTGGTGTTTGAGCAGGAGCGCTTGCCTGGCCCGCTTCAACGACGGGTCGTAGTAGTCGTTGAAGTTGTCGAGGCCGAGCACGCCGTCGCCGCGCTTTTTCAACGCCAGCGAGCAGTGGGAACCGATGAAGCCTCCGGCGCCGGTGACAAGCACGGACATGCCGTTGGGGCGGCGCGGGGTGGAAGAGTGGCGCACTTGCTTCTCCCAGGCGGCGCCGCCAGATCGGGGCCCGTAGAGAGCGGAGGAGAGGAAGTTGTGGTGGGCGTGCACATGGTGGGGATTGTCGGAAAGCGGCGGATAGTTGACGGTGAAGTAGAAGATAAGCGCAAGGGCGATTAGGAGGGTGGCTCGGAATAAAATCTTGGAGGAGGCGTTGAGGAGCTTCGTGCTGTTCACTCTCCGGAGGTAGCTGTTGTACCGCTCTAGCTTTATTGTCTTGCTTGTGTCTGGTGGGGAAGCCATCTTTCGCTAGCTAGCTAGCTTTCTTCTTCTTCCTCCTCTTCTTCTTATTGATTTCTTTATTTTTTTTTTCTCGTATTTTGTTTTGTTTTGTAACACAAAGAGATCGAGAAGAACCCAAAAGTGTGTGAATATTACGTGTATGAATGAGTGTGAGTTTGCGAGAGCTGGATTGAGAGTTTGAGCCCTGAGTCTGGTTCGCAGGGTGTGGAAATATTTATATAAGAGACACAGAGAGAGAGACAGAGAGAGACAGAGAGATGGGTTGCTTGGTTGGGGTTGGTTGGACGCCACTTTCCTTTTCTTCTTCTTAACTCCCTTCGCGATCTACTGATTAACAGATGGAAAGTGTTCTATAAAACGTCCTCAACAAAATGCCCCTCCTTCATTCTCCTATTTACCATAACAACCCCCTTCATTATATCAATAAATGAAATAGATATATATACGAACAAGAAACATATATATATATATATATCCATCTCACTAACTACTAATTAATCCTAATTGGTATTGGTGGGGACTAGTTTGACCAGTAATCAATTCACTGGTTGTCTTGTGGAAAACATTAATAGAGAAACCACGTGTGCAAGTTGCTTGCTTGGTTGATCCATGGACGATTATGTTGACTGTTTGTTACCGACAGGGTTCTTAAGGTTTTTGGAACATCTTTTTGGGTCTTATTCTAAGCGATTTCTAGCTATGAATGATTATCTTATCTGCAAAAATGGTCCATTAATCTCTCAAAATTGGTATCGTAAAATATATATTGTGAAGAGCTGAATAAGGAGATAAAATAAGAGAAAGCAAAAGTATATAATGAACTATATTAGGAGATAAAATAATAGAAAGCAAAAGTATATAATGAACTATATTGTATTGAATCTCTTATATTAATAATGACGAATATCTTTATTTATCGAAAGATAATGAATGATATGCAAGTAACCTAATAGATTAAGGAAATGTAAACTTAATAAACCTAGGGTTTGTTTGGTAAATAATTTCGGTTTGGTTTTGATTTCGCACTATAACAAATGTGAAAAAAATAAGAATATTTAAAAATAAAATAAAATAAAATAAGAATATTTTGTATAGAAAAATGAAAAATTTTGTTTTGTGATGATTTTTTTTATTTGAAGAGTGATAAAAAATGAGTAATGTGATGTTAAAAATAAGAAAATATTAAAAAAAATAAAATAATTAGATGTGGGTCTCCTAAACAGTGCACAAACATGTTTTAGTGCAAAACGTTTAATAAACACAGTCTAAAATACTTGAAGAAATAAATAATTCTAATATAATATTCTTAAAGGGTATTAATTTGTTTAGAAATGATTGAATTATAATTTAATTTTTAATATATATGGTTATGAAAAAATGAGGAAAATAATTATTAATAATATTTCACATCACTTCCCATCAAAATAATAATTAGTATAATTAATATTTTCTGCATCGCCATAATTGCCACATCTGGTGCTGCTGTCTGGTGCAATGCATGTTATTATGATTTATATAGAAAAAAAAATTTGTATACATAAATCACAATCTTGTCCATTAACCTCACCGACGACATCCCACATGCCAGTATGAAAGAAGAAGAAAAAAAGCACGTAATTTCCAGCAAATCCTAGGGCTTATTCATTTCCATGGGACCAAAACCAGTCCTCTAAAGTATTTTTTGACTGCTTTTATTTTATTTATTTTTGTTGTTAGTAATTAATTAATTAATTAATATTTGTTGGATAATAGAGAAAATTAATGTAGGAAAAATGATTGGGGTTGAGACTAGAGTAGGTGGTGGTCCACAGATGGAACCCACGTCATGTGCTTTTCAAATTGTCCCCAGAGGGAAAGGAGAGGAAGGTTCATAGGGCTACCAGAGCCACGTCTTTCTTTCTTCGGTCTTCTTCCCATATCATTCCGTGAGAGGTCGGTCACTGTGTCACATGGGGGGGAGAAAGAGAGAGAAAGCCAATTAATATTCATTATTTATTTATTTATTTTCTCACATTTTTTATATGTGATAAATATGAAAAATGAGAGCAAAAAATGTTATGTTCACTCAAAAACATTATGAGCACTTGTCTTTTTCTCATCAACTATAACATATAGTCGCTGTTAATTTTATTGTTCGACTTTATCAAGCTATTATTTTTTTTCCTAAAACTTTATTCCGTCAGCCAAACTCGTTNGTATTTAAGTCATTGCAAATTTTTTAACGAGTTTGACACGGAATGAGGGTTTTGAAAAAAAAATAGTAGTATGATATGGTCGGGCAGCAAGTTTGATAGTTAATGAAGAGAAATTGACAATGCATTATAACTGATTGGAAAAAAGGTAATTACCATTTTTTTTTTTTAAAAAAAAAAAGAGAATTGGGTAAATTACAAGGCAGGTTTTATATATATATATAAAGAGTAGAGATTTTCGGTAGACATTGGTCATCCCCGCGTCTGCCAAAAATCTGTATTATTATTATATATATAAAAAAATTACAAAACTTGATTGACACATGGATAATTTAAATTGCAAAAAATAATTAAAACTGAGAATCACCGATAAAAAATTGATCAAATTATATATCAAATTCATTGGCCTTCATGAATTACTTATCAGAAATTGGTTTCAGTAAAAGTATAAAAAAATCAATATAGCGTTTTGAGGCATTAACACTAAATTTAGGATGACCGAATATCTTTAGGGTGATACCATCCCTAAAGGGTTAACCTTTCACCTATAGTTTTTAATTTTGAATCTAAAAACGAGTTTTGAGGCATTAACACCAAATTTAGGATGACCGAATCCCTTTAGAGTAATATCATCCCTAAAAGGTTAACTTTTCACTCTTATGTTTTAGTTTTGAATTCATAAATGAGTTTTGAGGCATTATAATTTAAATATTAGCTCATGAAAATTTAGCTAATATCACTCAAATATCACAAAATACAACAAAAAAAACTTTTATCTTTCTCATGAAAATTTCATCAAACATATAAAATGCAAAAAGGGTTTGCTAGGGGTTCTCCCCCTGGTATTCTCCCAGTCTTACGTAGAACATGATTTAAGAAAAAATAAAAATGTAGTACCTTTTTTTGCCAACAGATTAATTTTTATGAGTTAATATTTAGGTTCTAATGCTTTAAAAATTGTTTTTGGATTCAAAACTAAAATCTAAGGGTGGAAGGTTAATCCTTTATAAATGGTATCATCAAAAATGGATTTGATCATCCTAAATTTAATGTTAATGTCTAAAAAAACCAATGGTGGAGATCACTACAATTTTATTTTTTCTTAAATCATATTCTATGTAAGACTGAGAGAATGTTATGAGAATATTAAGAGAAAAACCCCTAGCATTTTTTAATACAAAAACATAAAAAATATTTTTTTTTAAAAAAAAAAAAAAATTGATCAACGGTAGGCTGCCAAAAAATTAAAAAAAAAAAAGACAAAATTTGGCCGAAGCTGGACTGCCAAATTTTGGCAGCCGCATAGCATGACTCATACAGGAATCAGGATGGTGGTGGTACTAAAACTGTGTGCCGGGGATATCATATAATTCCATTATAATATTAATGCATTTCATTAGATTGGCCCCGCTAGGGATATGTACGTTATGCAACGGTAGCCTACGGCAACGCTTTTCTACGCTTCCCAAAAAGGCAGGAAAAAAAATTATATAAGATGCCTGATAAGCTGATGGTGGTGGAGCCTGAATTTGTCATTTTCTTTTTTTTTCCCCTTCGAGCTAATATTATTGTGTACGTGTCAATCAATCACTTGAAAGCGCGAAAGGGATTGCTCCCTCTCTTCTCCCTCTCATTTTGTCGGCAGATTGTATTCGTCTCGTAATTAGCGTGGGATAATCGGGTATTAATTACCCGCATTTGCTAAGCCGGAGGACAAGGGGGCAGAATCTTTTGCGTATGCTCGTTGTCGGTATCACGCGCGAGGAATTTATTTTTATTTATGAAAAAAAAAATTATAAAGATTTTAAAATCCAGCTGTAATAAGTCTTCGTAGACACAAAGGGTGGGGTCACTTCCTCCTCTTCCACTGGGGTGGCCGTCGTATTACTATTAATTAATCTATTTTCTTAGTTTTCTATTGGCCGGAGGAAATTAAAAGGATTTGACTTTTTAATCCCCATGTTTTTTCATTTTCTTCCTTCTTCTTCTGTTCAAATCATAACTCATAAGTGATTTAAGTTATTGTTCTCCACGTCATGCATTTTGTCCCGCTATTTATTATTATTATTATTATTATTCTTGTCATTTTACAAAATAAAATTAAAAAAAAGTCGACTTCATGTGCTAGCAGATGTTGTCATTTATTGACCTTGATTGATAAATTATTATGTTTATATCTTTGACATCTGTAATCTTAATTTTGGTTATGATTTGCTTTAGAGTTTTATGCTCTATTTATAAGAGCTTTTGCTCGGTCTTTTATTTAATGAATGAGTATAAAATGTTTTTTTTTTTAAAAAAAATATATTTTTTTATTATTGAAAAAAAAAAAGATTGAGTGAAAATGAAGAGTAAAGTGGTATAAAAATAATAAAATGTACTTTGGTACTTTTATTCCTGGAATGTCCTGGAGTTAAACTCTTCAATTATATATTATTCCCATGTAGCCCTAGCACAAAGGGCCTACAAAAATTAAAAAAAAAGGAAAAGAAGAAGGGGCCATATTCCTATAGTTTGAAAGTTTGAATATCTAGAATGACCTTAAAAAATGAATAAATAAATAAATTCTAGAATGAAGTTTTGTTGATTAATTAAGGGATATTAGTTTAACAATATTATATTCATATTTTCCGAAATTCAATAATACTGTTTTTCTTTTGACTTCCTTTCTGCACGGATAAAACAAAATTAAATGTCAGTGTTCATTAACGATTCTAATATTTATTTTAGAATTCCAAATTTTATTAAGTAATCACCCTTCAAAAAGTTAGGGTATACAGGGTGTGGTTGGTACATCATGTATGAAAATATTATAAGTGTTTTTTCATAGGATTCTCACTACAAAAAATAAAAATAAAAAATAAAAAATTAACGTGTCTACAGTAACCCACTTTTTGTTACGTCACTATTTCTTTATGATATTATGAGATTTTTATGTTTGATTTACTCTTAGGCAACATGTATGATTTTATTATTATTATTATTATTTTAATGTTTCTCTCTTTAAATGCACAAGGCCGTTTGATACAAAACTATTTAAAAATTAAATAAAAAAATTTAGGAAAGAAAAAATATATATAAACTGTGGTTTTTCTATCATTTCTCAATATATAAACTGTTTTGTTTTATTTATTTTCATCTATAACCAAATAAAACCTATTCATTTTCATTTTTTTGGAATAAAATAATTCCTCTCTTTGTATGCAATATGCAAATGTCACAAATTGGTCACGCTCATAGTCTTAACTTTTCTTGTATAACCATGAGTAATCTGGCCTAGGCCATCTATCGTTTAGGGGTCGTATTTCTGTCTGTACTTGGTAAATTCTAACTCGGGCTTCAATTATTAACTTCTATCAAGTTTTCTTTCTACTCATTACGCAAGCACTATAACTTTTCTCCTGTGCATGGAAAATGATCCCATTGCTTGTTGTTTAACGTTCGCTTTCATAGGGAAACCTACAGATAAGATCGTGGAGTCCATGGTTAGGTTAACCCACTGTAAAAAATTTGGTTTGAAATAATAATAATTATAAAAGTATAGGCTAAGGTTCAATATTAGAGAATTACAGGAAAACCTAAGTAAAACGCCAAAAACCAGCAGACGACAGATGGGTATGATTGATTGTTCTTGAAACAGACAAAACATATAACACTTGATGGCCAATATTAGCCAAATACTTGGTTGAAAGTTGGAACTGTTGAGGTTTAATGCTTGTGTTTTTTCTTTTTGTCTCCCTTCCTTTCAACTAGTTCTAGGCCATTCTCCTCTTGACATACGGTGGGCGCAGTATATACATAGCAGTAAATTTCTCATCGTTTGTTGTGATTTGATTGGTTTCTTATGAGGGAAACAATACCCATTCCGCCATTATTAGATCAGCTGGATCATCAAAATGCAAAAATCTGATTACTAGCTTTGAACCAAAATCACTAACCAGGCTTGATAAACAAGGAACTTTTGGGCAAACAACAAGAATCTATTTTGATTTCTCTAAATTTTTTTTTTTTTTAAAAAAAAAGTAGAAAAACCCTGTTGAGGAAACGACAAGAATGGTAAGAAATGTATTATAGAATGGCAAAACAAATGCATACTAATTGTTTGGCTACCATTTTTCTTCCCTTAGTAATGTCATGTTGGACGTCACCTGTCCTTGTCCAGCTCCCAGTCACATGGTCACCGCAATATCCATGAGAAAACTGAGAGAGAGAGATTTGATTTAATGAGACGCCATCGCCATGTAGAGGCAGGCCCACGCACATGCAGAGAGGACTCCTAGTCTACCTTTCCCATTAACAGCAATAGTGCATCATGCTACTGTCCAATTTTGTGACACTTTAGTAATATTCAAGAAAAAATTTCAGATTTTGGATGAATCTGGCTTTCATCAACCTTGGCAGACAAATTTTTTTTAGTAAAATCAATTTCTCAATTCAAAATATAAGTGAAACTTACATCCAACCCAATTCAATACCAATCTTCTAAATAAGAACATACATGAACATTACATGAGCCTCATAGTTGAGGCTATTCAAATACAAAATTCTGAGTTTGATAAAATCAGAAAATGTATTGCTCAACGTTATATTATATTATTATGATGATGTCACACCTTCCAAATCCTTGATTCCTTTGTCATCAGCAACTTCTTCTTCTCTATTGGAGAGGCCTTTTAAGACCTGTGTAACAAGAAAAATTTACTCAGCACTGCCAAATGTTATGAGAGATTTTCTTAGTTAAGAAGATGAAGTGGTTACCTGATACAGATGCCAAGAAGCAAAAGCATCAGTGGCAGCATACTCTAATTGCTCCTTCGACAGAAAATTAGTCTCCCAGTTTCCTAGCCGAATTTTGTTGCGCTTTTCAAGCTGCAATATTTTTGAAACTCTAGTGGGATCTAACACAAGCTGTTTACCTCTACTTGCAAAGCAGATATTATGATGCTAATTGCTAATACAATGAAGGAGCTAGAGAACTCAAATGCATTTGTATACTACAAGGGTTGGATTTGCTAGTTATGGTGGTTTCAACATGCCCACAAATTTTTTCAACCAAGGAAAACCATGGGTTAGGTTAGGATTACAAATAACCAGAGAGAGAGGGCAAGATGGATATTGGAGATGAAAGAGTGGAGAACATTTTCGGGTGATTTGTATAATATATCACTAATCACTAACCCTCCATTTAGAAGCACATATCTAACTATATGATCCATGTTGCCTAAAATCACAGTTCTAGATTACAATTTAAGTGCCCCATAGTTTGAATTTTCAAAATGATCCTAAAATTTACAGAACTTGAGTCCTAGTCATTTTAGAATTTCCGGTAAAAAACAGCTATCAGCTTCAACAAAATGCTAGCCATAAATTTGTAATTTTTTTTTTTTTGTGAGTAGCTATAAATTTGTGATACCACATTGCAACCGGCAAATACTCACACGTCCAGCAATCAAAACTTTCTACTATAAACACAAAAAACCTGTAGCGGATGATATCCCTAAAAATTTAAAAGATCCTATTTTAATTTTTTGCTTTTGGGATCTGCTTTTGGGATCCCAAGGCCCTAGGTAAAAATTTTCTACCACAAACAAATGTGCCTCGTTTTTTATGGTTAATTCAAAAACGAATGTGCCTCTTATTCAAGGTTAGTAAGCATTTGTTCAAGTTAATAGTGTGAATGAGTCTTTTAATAGAAATAAATGTGGATATGGGCACAATTGATATTTATCTGTTCAGTAACTTCTTGAGATAGCAAAAGAATAATATATATAAGCAATGAAGAATTGCAGATAGTACATAAATCAATTCTCACAGCAAACTAGAAAGATAACCTCTTTGGATATAAGCATCTCAGTTAGGGATGCAAGACTCCATTTCTTGGGTCCAAGCTTTTGGTTGGCGAGATAGGAAAGATCTTCCACAGCTTTTATGGATACATTATGGTCTTTAAAAACCTTGCCAGCATCACTAGCAATGCCGAGTCCAACCTGTACAGCTATCAAACGTTATATTATCCTACTATAAATTGCATATAATCCAGCTTTAGAAAATAAATAAAAAAGGAGGAAGACGACAGTATTCTTGAAGAAAATGCAGACAATTTTTGGATAAGAGATTAGATAAACCTTCAAAATAATAGGATCCTCAAGAAGAAACTGCAAACTTTGAGTAATACCAGAATGAAAAATATGCATCACATGGCAATGACTAGTGTCCGCACATATCTGCATAATTGCAGCCTTCCCAGGCGAAACACCTGCAGAGTTAAGGGTAATTCAATGATGACCCAGCAACAAAAATCTATGTTAAGACAAAGCTTCAGTAGTTCTGATGAAAATCCTTATTGGAGAAAAATGGATGCACGATGTCAAATAATAGACCAATAAGCAGTCAAACAGAAGGCAGTCAGCTAACTTTTCAGTACCAATACAAGAAGCAATGGATTGTTGATCTTTAGTCACAACATTTTATGTGCTTCGAATATGAGAGATGGTGGGATACTGGCTAGAGATGCTATAAAATTTGCTAGAGCCACAAAGTATTTATATACTTTAATTTTCAAAAATATTTAGCATGCAAGTAAATAACACATCTTTACTAAAGTGCTTCCCTACCATTTTTATTTTTATTTTTATTTTTATTTTTTATAAGTAATAAGAGAGTTTTATAGAAAGAGGAAAAACTCATATATATAAGGTATATACAAAAGATCCGCATAAAGATTACTACTTAAAGTAAAAAAATCATGAAAACCTAAAAATGAAGAAACACAAATACTTTTTTTTTTTTTAAAAGTCAATAGAATTAAACAAAAGCGCAGAGGGGCGCAACCCTTGGTATACTGGGAGTATACAAGGGGGATTAGGGGGAAAGGGAGAAGAAAGAGAGAAAATCAGAAAAACTAATCACTTGCGGGGCCAGCCACCCCGCAGTCCAAGTGAAAAGACACAAATACTTAAGCTCTACGCCATTGAATGACCGATTATTCCTATCTCTCCAAATAGCTTAGGTGAGACAGAGGGATAACTGTGGCATCCCACATCGACTGGGTATTGGGATAGGAATGTGCTTATATGTATATTTGCATCATTCTTGACAACATGTTTTAAAGCCGTGATAGCTATGAACCTATCTTTTTCTTTTTTGAAAAAAAAACTATGAACCTATCAAAATTCAGCAGTTAAGCGTACTTATGTGAAAGTAATACCATGATGGGCGACCTCTTAGGAAGTCTGGTTCGGAGGAGTCAAAATCGAACAATATTGTGTCATTAGGGTGGGTCATTACAATAACATTACATATGCAACAAGTAATTTGTCACCAAAACATCCCTTTCTGACTGAAGTACTCTTCAATAACCTTCTAAGGCATACACTAGTGTTCCCCCAATAAAGCAAATATTAACCATAACTTTCTCACAACAAGACAACATAGCAAAAAATTGTCAATTGACTCACTATTAAATTTCCAAATGCAACACCTGTTCACTAAAGTTACATTCCTTTTCATTGAGGCTACAGTTAAAATCTTACCCAAAGTATCTGTCCAAAAGAAAAAAAAAAAGCAACTTTCTATAGTACTTTACCATGTCATATACTCTTCCATGGAAAATGTATGGTATTGGTTCCTCTCAATGCCCTATTCAAGAATGGATATCAAATCCCAGTCCAAGAATGCCTATAAGTTAGAGAATATACGAGATTCTATCAACCCATGCACCATATAGGAGATCAAACAGGGAGTCAACCAATAAGGGTTCCCTGTCCAAGAATGCACATAAAAAATTTGGAATAGAAGATAAGAGATCAAACAAGAGTCAATCCGCACCACATATCATGCCAAAAGCATACCCTCCTACCATCCATCCCCCACCACATTTGATAAAATCCAAACAAACCCTCTCTAACCAGCCTTAATATATTTCTAAAGACTAGATCAATGAGGTCTCCTCACCAAGTTTGACGTCACCTATCCCTAGGATTCCCCATAACTCTGATGGCTCATCACTAAAGGTGATGCCCCTCCTCACCACAATGCCATAACTAATTCTTTGATTGAAGG
Organism: Carpinus fangiana; assembly: GCA_006937295.1. Lineage (NCBI taxonomy): Eukaryota > Viridiplantae > Streptophyta > Magnoliopsida > Fagales > Betulaceae > Carpinus > Carpinus fangiana. The sequence continues at coordinate 13,364,535 of CM017326.1, forward strand.
TACTCAATTTTCTAAGTCCCCAGCCTGCAGCCTTAATGGAACAACAAACCACACCCAACACACTAATTGACATTCTCTTCTACTTTCACCAATCTATTAGCCAAATGAGAATGAATAGTAAACAGGGTGAGAACGTAAGTGGGTGAACTAGCAAGCATACTTTTGATAAGAGCGGGCCTTCCTCCTTTAAACAAGTATAATTTCTTCTGACCTGCCAACTGCCTCTTTATCCTTTCTAAAATTGTGTTAAGATTTGTAGGAGAGGGAAACAAGATGGAGGCTGTCGCCTCTCTATGTTATTCAAGCTTATTTGACCTAATACAAACAACCAAATATATAGGCTAAACCCTAATGACATAAAGACTAAAGACTAAACTACCCTTGAAACCCTAATGACTCAAAACCCTAATACTAATAACTCTTCTAACACTCCCCCTCAAGTTGGAGCATATACATCATATGAATCCAATTTGGAAGGTACAAGCAAACGAAAAACATAAAAAGCATACTCTAATACTCCCCCTCAAGTTGGAATAGCTTGGAGCACATAATACAAAGACTCAAAACAAATTAAATAAAACTTCAACCCTAGTTGGAAACTCTTCAGAAACTTGAACAACCACTTGATCGGTTCTCGCCGAAAAACACCAAGGCCAGTCGGATGCAACGATCTTGGGATTGGTTCTCGCCGAAAAACACCTAAGCTGGTCGGATGCAACGATCACATGATCGGTTCTCGCCGAAAAACACTTAGGTCGGTCGGATACATCAATCACCAATAACAAACAACAATTTCATTTTCAAATGATTAACCAACAAGATTCGCCAGAAAACAGCTACTGGAAACATCGTCGAAGACTCGCCGGAGCATCACCGGAGACCATTGGAACTTGCCGGAGAAGACAGAAACCTCCGGCCAATACAAAAACAGCAACAACAGAAGCAATAGAGGGCCACAAAGTAACTTTTCAACAACCCAAAATACCACTGGCATCTTTTTTTTTTCTCGATGGCTACTGCACTCTGGCATCCACCATATACCATCCACTACAGACAACGCCAGCAACCACAGAACAGGCCGGCCAACATCACAAAACACCAAAACACAACCAAAATCTTTTTTTTTTTTTTTTCACCGGAAGAGTGTTCCGGTCACCAAGAAACAAGAAAAAGAAATTGCTCTAGNCCCATAACTCTGATGGCTCATCACTAAAGGTGATGCCCCTCCTCACCACAATGCCATAACTAATTCTTTAATTGAAGGTACTCAATTTTCTAAGTCCCCAGCCTGCAGCCTTAATGGAACAACAAACCACCCCCAACACACTAATTGACATTCTCTTCTACTTTCACCAATCTATTAGCCAAATGAGAATGAATAGTAAACAGGGTGAGAACGTAAGTGGGTGAACTAGCAAGCATACTTTTGATAAGAGCGGGCCTTCCTCCTTTAAACAAGTATAATTTCTTCTGACCTGCCAACTGCCTCTTTATCTTTCTAAAATTGTTTCCATACTGCATTAGCCTTCAAAGGAGATCTAAATGGCAACCCTAGATGAGTCAGGGGTAAAGAACCCACTTTACAACAAAAGCTTCTGCAACCTCCCCAACAAGGACAAATAACTTTTACCCATGTTCAAGTTCAAACACAAAACAGCTGCAAAACAAAGGAGGATAGACCTGATTTAACCAAGATTTTTAGTAGTACCATTGCAAAACAAGAAGGCATCAATAGCAAACAAGAAGTGAGTAATTGTTATAACTCCTTTAGGTCCATGCTCAACCTGAAATCCATATAAATGAACACCATCCTCTGCTCTAAACAAAATTTTACCAAGGATGTTCATGACTAGTAGAATGAATAGCAAAGATGAAAATGGACGTCTTGCCTCTGCTTTTCTTCCATCTTTCTTCAAAACCAAACATCCCAAACATACAAACTAACCAATCTCAGGTCATATGGCTATAAGCAGCTACAGTTTGCCCAAAAGTCTAATATCATTCTTCCCCCATACAGATTTATCAAATGTGTAGACAAAAAGTACATGCTCTAAGACATGCACTCTAGGACTAAACATAAAGCAGATAACAATCTCTGTAACACTGGATATAATGCTTGTCCATAGTTCTCAGCCAGCCAACTATAGAAAGCACACTTATGGATAACACATATTACCAAACGAAATAAAACCAATGAACAACATGGAAACAATCCCCAATAGCACTGCAAGCAGATGAGACAAATGCAATCAGGAGATTTAGTTTATATCACTCTATCTCCAAAACTAGAGTCAGGAATGCTGAAGCAAGTGACTGTTGATCTCACCGTGGAGAACCATTAAGATGCAATTTCAACTCTTAGCATATATGGAAAATCTTAGTCCAGCATAAGTGGGAATGATAGTGTTATAAACGACCATAAATCAACAGCTGAGTTAGCCGGAGAACAAAAAACATAACAAAGAAAGGACCTTTCTCCAATCCCAATACCAATCCTTACCCGCATTACAGCCTAAGTCTTCGTGTATTTTCTCCCAACTCCATTGAGCTTCAAAAGTAATAAAACCCATAGCGGGTACACAACAAGGATTAAAATCAAATTCAAGATTAACAGCATAATCAACCTTGCATTAAGTTAGAAGAGAATACCGGATAAGAGATCTGACAAACAGCCTTGAAAAAACCCCTTAATTAAACCACCCAATAACGAAAAACTCACAAAACTTCATAAATTTGAGTTCTACAATGATCCATTTACCTTAATCAACAAGAATATGCACCAACTTGCAGAGACTAGGCCCCAATCCAAAACAAAAAAAAAAAAAAAACGAAAGAGTACCCAAGGGAAACTACTGAACTGACCTCTTCGGAAACTGGGTCGCCACTCAATGTCGAATCCAAGTACGACTTGACCCGACTCTCTTTTCTCTGCTTCGAGGTTCTTCAAAAGCTCCTCTGCAGCTTTCTCTACCTCTGTGGCGGTCCTGCTGTACACAATGCGACCCCTAAACTTCAACGCTGGGTATCTCGTCCTCTCATTCGCCGCTTCGTAAAACAAAACAAAATAAATACTCGAAGATAATAATCTTTTCCCCTGTCCCCAACTTTCTGAATAACCAAACAACAAAAAGAAAAGTAAATATTCAGCTATCATAAATATGATTATATGAGTACCTTGACAAGGCGATAGAAGTGGATTTGGGTGTTGGAGGGCGAGAAGGGAACTGGGCAATCGGCGAACAGCCATGGGGGGATCCGATATTACGGCGTCAGGGGTGCGCCGTTGTTTCTTTTTGCGAAAAGAGGAAGTTGCGGCCTGGAAGGCGGCGTCGATGGCTTGGAGATCTTGCTCTGTCAAGGGTTCATCCACATTCCACTCCATTCTGTAGCATTTTTATTTGAAGAGACAACAGTGTTCTTCATTTGTTCAACCAAATTTAAGTATATGCTAACAAATCTACAACACTTTCTTTGAGCCTATTTATGATTTGGAGAGGAAATCAATCGAAGGGACCTTCTTTCAGATAAACAAAATGGAGGGAAATTGGAATGAACGATTTGATTCGTTCTCCCACGGAGAAAAGATTCACACTTTAAAATTTCTACTTTTTTTTATATAAAAACTATAAAATATTAAATTCTCTAAATATTATTTTTATTAATCAAATTAATAACCATGAAATTTCATATATTAAATTATTTTTTATGCCTAACTACATCATTAATTAAAGAGATCAATTCTCTCTATCTGGTTTCTCAATAGGGATGCTCTAAGAGCATCTCCGGCAGTTCTTATAAACTAGTTTTTTAGCTTAATTTAATTAGGACATTCATAATGGAGGAGCTAATTTTTATGTAAAATAAATCCTCAAAACTTAATTTATCTAGTTTAGTTAATAACTTTTTAAGGACTTCCTACATCCGATTAGTTATATTTTTATCTATATCATTTAATTTTAATTATTTTTTTATTTTTTATAATGATTGTATTTTTCTTAATATCTTATTTTTCAATTTTTGAGAAAAAAGTGATGTGGAGAGAGAAATAATAGGAGAAAATTTTGGAAAAAATGAGATGTGAAAGAGAAATAGTAGGAGACAATTTAAAAAAAAGAGAAAACAGGTGAGAGAAACAATAAAAAAAACAGGTGAGAGAAACAATATTTTCTCTCTCCTTCTTTCTTTTTATGGGAAAAAAAAAGGAAAGAGTGCTTCTGCTATACGGTCGGTGCATAAAGGGGGTGTTTTCTGCCCACCACTCACAAGCTGACATCTCAACATTTTAAGAAAAATGCACAAACTTAAAATGAGAACAAAACATCCAATCAAGCCTCAGATCGGTCGACCTTTTCACAGATTCGCCATCGATGTCCCATCTCCATCGTAGATCTGCCTTCTCCTCCTTGCTTGGCTCCTCCGATCTTCCCTCCGCCCACCTACCTTTGCCCCTGTCAATGCTGTGTGGTTTTTGTTCTTCTGTTTCTGGCCCTCCGATCTTCGGTGCTGGCCTATAATCTGGTTATGGTTGTTTTTTCTTTGCTTTTTGTTTGTTGCTTATGTGTGTTTGGCTTTCTGCTGAAGCATTTTTGAAGCTTTTATGTTGTTGTTTTTTAGCTTTGTTGTTATTTTTAGTGGGTTTTAATCCCCTTGTACTGAAGTGGATGGATCTTGTTTAGGGGATTTTTGTTGCTGGTGTTTGGCCTTCTATGGCTTTGATTCGGTTTATGTAGTGTTTGTCTTGCAACAACGTGGTTGTTGCCTTTATGCCCAGGTTTGGTTTTTTTCTTTTTATTTTCTCCTTCTTCTCCCTTACCTCGCCAATCATGTCCGCCGGAAAACCCATCTAACCCACTGAAAAACCCACAAAACTCAGCCTAAAAAACCCATTTCTAATGCCCAAAGATCGTTTCTAATACCACAAAAATCGTTTATAATGCCACAAAAATCATTTATAATGCCACAAAAAATTTTTTTGGATTAAATCTAAAACCCAGAAGGGAAAGATTAACCTTTAGAGGATTTTATCACCCTAACGCCGGAGAAGATGATTGTTGGCACCGGAGAGGGTGACCCGGAGAGGCTGGCCGTGGGTCTGGCCAGCCGTGGGTCACGGCCAGCACTTTCTTTGTCAGCAAGAAGGAAGAAATGGAAGGAAGAAGAAGAAATAAGGGTGAGAATCAGCTGCTACAAGGTGTAGTGTTTTTTTTTGTTTTTGCATTTTTTTCCCCTTCATGTGAGGTGTCAGCTTGTGAGTGGTGAGCTAAAAACTCCCCCTTTATACATTGACCGTATTGAAGTTATTCCAAAAAGGAAATGATAAAAAATAATATTTAATTAGAGTGTGTCTTCTATGTCGATGGTGCACAAAAGGTGGCTTTTGTGCCCACCACAAAATGAATGCCAAATGAGAGCCCCTTAGGTCTGGACCATTTGCAAAAGGTGCCTTTTGCAGCCTCCAATCCCATCTTGACCCATCACCACTTGCAAAAAATTAAAGTGAGACAAAAACAGCAAATCAGCCCACAATAAAAAGACCAAAATGCCCCTGCCTCCAAACTGGGTCTGGCAAGACCCACGCCGTGGGTCTCGCTAGACCCAGGCATGGGCAGCGAAGAAAACGACTGGCACGGGAGAGCTCCAGCGAACGGCACCGTGGCTCCTCCGCCTGTTCCTCTTCTCTCTTCGACGATTTTCTCTCTCTTCCGCTGGAGATCTGGCTGCCCAGCACCACATCCGGCTGAGTCACCATCAAACTCGTGACTTTCTTCCCAAAACACCCCCTCCCCCCAACAAAAAAAAAACACCTAGAAAATGACCCATAAAACAACTTACAAGGAACAGAAGACTGGGATCATCTGGGCGGAAAACGTCAAACGACGCCGGTTCATGGCCATTTGGGTCAAGCGAAGCAAAAGGCCTTCTGGGCTTTTCTTCTTTGTCATCTTCCTTGCCTATGTCGGATGTGAAGTCCAAAAGGTCGGTAGCAAATGGCACCGTGACCCATGATGCTCGCTAGAAAACCCACCTGACCCTCCAGAAAACCCACAAAACCCATTTCTAATGCCCAAAATTCGTTTTTAATGCCACAAAAATCGTTTTTGGATTCAAATCTAAAACCTAGAAGGGAAATGTTAACCCTTAGAGGATTTTATCACCCTGACGCTAAAAAAAATGACTCCGACGCCAAAGAAAATGACTCCACGGCCAGATGGGTCTGGCCGTGACCCGCCACCCAGCTTGAATAAGCTCAAAATATGGTGTGTGTGAGTGTATGATATTTTTGTGGAATTATTTTGTATTTACTTAGGTGTTAGCTTGTGAATGGGTACTGTAAAAGTGGTGTTTTGCAGGCATGACCTGATTCAAGGTTTTCTCATGCCAAATTAGCTAATAGCAAATTAGAAAAAGAGAATAACTTCAATATGGTCTTTGCACAAAACTCCTATTTTGTGCACACCATTCAGTAATTGTCACATCAGCTTAACACATAATAAGAAGATAAATACAACTACACTAGATTATTGAGATAAAAAATAAAACAATTAATTAATGAGAAAACCGGTTGGCTGGGTAGCGGGTTAAGCCAGACCCACGGGTCTGGTTGTTTCTCTGTCACCAGAGCTTATTTTTCCAACCTTTAGGGTGATAAAATCCCTAAAGGGTTCACTTTCCACCTTTATGTTTTAGTTTTGAATCCAAAAACAAATTTTGAGGCGTTAGAATCCGATTTTGAGGCATTAGAATCCAGTTTTGAGGCGGGTCACGACGGTTTCAGGCGGATTTTGAGGTGGGGCATGGCAAAACCCATGACTGAGGTGGCCGGCGAGCCACCCCAGGCCATGGGGTGGCAGCGCGGTCACCCCAGATCCAAATCTGGGGTGGCTCGCCGGCCACCCCACGTGGTCGACGGAGGCGGTCTGAGGCGGCGGCGCTTGTGTCCGGCGGAGGCAAGTGGTGGTTCAAATGTCTGTGAGAGAAATAATCTAGTGTTTTGCTCACATATATTTTTCTTGTAATTTTCTTTTAATGATGATGTGTCAAACTCTGAGTGAATTGTACAAAATCCTTGTTTTGTGCAACGACCACATAGAAGATGCTCTCTTAGAAAAAGTCTTGAATGTATTAGATTATACCCATCTATTGTGAAACCCAACGTTTGAAACCCATTTTTATGCCTTCCTCATTCTTTCTCCAACACATCAGCCCACCGCCGCCCAGCCCACCACCATGGTCGGAACACGCCGCCACTACCCAGTGACAACCCCACCCGCAACACCCAGAATTGGCAACCAAGCGTTTGCCATTTTTTTTTTTTCTATAAAAAACTCTTTATATGAGAAGAAAGATTTTTGTTTTTGTTTTATTTTTTTTGTCATTAGTGTTTATGTTTATGTTTTTGCATTCTATATGTTTGATGAAAGTTCCACGAGAAAGAACAAGTTTTTTGGGTTGTATTTTGAGATATTTAAGTGATATTAGCTAAATTTTCATGAGTTAATATTTGAGTTCTAATGCCTCAAAACTCGTTTCTGGATTCAAAACTAAAACCTAGGGGTGGAATGTTAACCCTTTAAAGATCGTATCACCTTAAAGGGATTCGGTCATCCTAAATTTGGCGCTAATGCCTCAAAACGCTATCTCGGTTTTATATACTTTTGCTGATACCAATTTTTGATTAGTGATTCATAGAGTTTTGACAGAGAGATAAGGAGAGAGAGAGAGAGAGAGAGAGAGAGAGAGAGAGAGAGAGAGAGAGAGAGGAAGAGATCTAGGCCACCCCCAGGCCACCGTGGTGGTTTGCCGCCACCTTCGGCCAATGGGGGTGGCGGTGAACCGCCCCCACCTCCACTGGGGTGGTTTGCCACCACCTCTGGCCAATAGGGGTGGCGGCGAACTACTCCTACCTCCCTTTGCCACCTTCTATATTTCCTTTTTAAAAAACTTTAATAAAATCTGATATAATCAGGTGTGGGTGTTTATTTAGTGTTTCAGCTAATGTGACAACCACTGAATGGTGTGCACAAACTAGAAGTTTTGTGCATAAATCGCATTGAAGTTATTCTCATTTAATTATAGTAGATAGTTAAAATATATGTTTTTGTTAGAGTGTGTAGTGAAAAATTAGTGGCTTAAAATGAAAAAAGTTGTATTTTGAGTAGTTTTTTTTTTTTTTTTTACATGTCCGCTGTCCGCACAAGAGGGGGGAGGGAGATTCGAACTAGTGACTTCCGCTTTATTAGGCGTGGTCCTAGCTGATTGAGCTACCTCTTCAATATTTTGAGTAGTTAAAATGAAAATCCTTGCTGGAGATGCTCTTAAGTTGCTACGTGGAGCTTGGATTAGTATTCGACTCTATTTGTACCCAAGCAGGTTTGACATCGGAATCCCTACAATTTAGCTTAAATTTTTATGAGGCTTAATCAATGGAGCAAAGGCTTGGCACGTTTTGGTGTTTTGACTCAATTTGAGGTTATATTTATAGTCATTTTTTGACTATGGTTTTGTATGGATGTGTTATCAATACATCATATACAGTTATCTATTTAAAATAGTGAAACATTGCTGAAACTTTGTAAATAATTGCTTGTTTGTGTGTTTTTCTTCAATTATCATATCTCATTGTCTCTGAAAAAATATGATTAATTTCTTAACAACACTGACACATTCATCAGAAAAAAAAAAAGAGTCCTATACTCATGTTCCACCTCATTTTATTTGGTTGACGTGATTGCCTCTTAGCTATTTGATTTGAGATTTTATATATTTTTAAGAAAAACTTAAATTAACCCTCATGAATTGTCGCTGTTTTTGCAATTACTCTCTTAAACTTTAAAAACTTTGAATTCAGTGTATCAATATTTTAAGTTGTTTTCAATTTTTTCAATTTGTTAGGATTTTCAGTTAAATTATGAAAAAATTCTCAAAATACCACTGTTATATATATAATTTTGTTTCTTCTTGTGTGGGCGTTTTTTTTTGCAAATTTCGTTAAATCATGATTACCATATAAATGTTTGCAATTTGTTTCCCTAAAAAATAGAGGGGTATTTTGATAATTTTTAAAGGAGTATTTTGATAATTTTGACACAACTCCGTTAGGATTTAATAGAAAATCTTAGTCGATTGGTGAAATTAAAAAAAGAAGGTAATTATCATTTTCCTCATGAACTACCACTCGATTACAATATACTCACATCAACTACTAACTTTACATTATGACTCATTCAAACTATCATTTTGTTACTAAAACTCCCCTTCCATCAGTCAAGGTCGTTAAGTCGGACAGTCAACCCATCACGTGCGTGTAAAGTTGGTAGTTGGTGGAGGTATATGGTAATTAAGTTGTAATTCATGGGAAAAAATAATAATTACCAAAAAAAAAAAAAAATGCATTCTCATTCAAGGCATGTAATGCATACGTGATGGGTTGACCGTCCAACTTAACGACCTTGACTAATGGGATGGAAGGTTTTGATAACGAAATGATAGTTCGATGGGTTCGTAATGTATAATTGGTAGTGGATGGAGATATATGGTAATCGAGTGGCAGTTCATGGAGGAAAAGATAATTACTCATAAAAAAAAAAAAATTGAAATATTGATATACTAAATTGAGAGTTTTTTAAGTTTATGAGAGTAATTGCAAATGTAATAAAAGTTTATGGGAGTTAAGTGAAATATTTCCTAATTTTTATTAAGGGTTGATTCAAGGCAGATGAGATTAACACATTAATGTGAATAGGGACCATTTAAAACATATTACTTTAAGCTATAAGATGAGTGAAAAGTTGCATTCCTCCTCCCATTTTGGCAAAAAATGGTGTATTATCCTTGGCTAATTAAAAATAAATTACAATTTTGTTCTTGTTAAATAAAAACACAAAAAATAATGGAATTGATGATTTTGTAACTTATATTTTGGCTTTCTACTTCTATTAATTGAGAGGAGAAGCACAATTTTAACATTATATATTCAATCAAGTTATTTCCAATCCACTTGGAGAATGTTTTTGCTTTTTTTGTTTGAAAATATGTTTGTTATAATTTTATGTTTTAAATTATTTGTTGTTGTTGATTTTTTTTTTTTTTAAAAAANAAAAAAAAACCATAATTTAATAAACAAAGTCCTTTTGCAACAAAAGAGTGTTTTTTTAATGACATGGGTAACTTTTAAGTTTCGGATTGATGTGTTAATGATGTGGCACCTCCAATATGGCTTATGTTGACCGAATAATTTAGATATATGACTTATTTTTATTGAACACGACACTCATCATTGTTAAAATGTTTAAAGAAAGAGAAAAATATTTGATAATAGTAATAACTTTAAGAAATTATTTGGTGAGTCCATGTACACGTGTCACATGGAGAAGGAAAGCAGGTGAGTTGATTAACACAAAGGCTAAACCCATGCATAACAAGAAAAGTAGATTGAACGCAGGAGGCGACCAAGGGTATGTGAAATTATCGGCAAAGGCTATTAAACAACCCCGCCAAGCTCAATGAGCATCCTTAGCTGGAACTGTCAAGGGCTTGGGAACCCTTGGACAGTTCGGGATCTTGGCCGAATGATAAATGAGAAGAACCCCATTTTGGTTTACTTAATGGAAACCAAAATGTTTTCAAAGCGATTGGAGAAAATTAGGATAAAAACAGGGTTTAAGCGTGTGTTTAGGGTGGATAGTGTTAGGCAAAGTGGGGGTTTGGCATTATTTTGGAATGAACATTTCTCAGTGGAAATTCAAAACTTTAGCTGACGTCACAGTAATGCAGTGGTTAATTTTGAGGTGAACAACTTGGCTTGGAAATTCACTGATTATTATGGCAATCCTGAGGCATGGAAAAGAAATGAGGGATGGANTATGGGTAACTTTTAAGTTTTGGATTGATGTGTTAATGATGTGGCACCTCCAACATGGCTTATGTTGACCGAATAATTTAGATATATGACTTATTTTTATTGAACACGACACTCATCATCATTAAAATGTTTAAAGAAAGAGAAAAATATTTGATAATAGTAATAACTTCAAGAAATTATTTGGTGAGTCCATGTACACGTGTCACATGGAGAAGGAAAGCAGGTGAGTTGATTATAACACAAAGGCTGAACCCATGCATAACAAGAAAGTAGATTGAATGCAGGAGGCGACCAGGGGTATGTGAAATTATTAGCGAAGGCTGTTAAGCAGCCCCGTCAAGCTCAATGAGCATCCTTAGCTGGAACTGTCGAGGGCTTGGGAACCCTTGAACAGTTCGGAATTTTTGCCGGGTGATAAATGATAAGAAGCCCAGTTTGGTTTACTTAATGGAAACCAAAATGTTGTCAAAGCGATTGGAGAAAATTAGGATAAAAACAGGGTTTAAGCATGTGTTTAGGGTGGATAGTGTTAGGCAAAGTGGGGGTTTGGCATTATTTTGGAATGAACATTTCTCAGTGGAAATTCAAAACTTCAGCTGACGTCACATTAATGCAATGGTTAATTCTAAGGTGAACAACTTGGCTTGGAAATTCACTGATTATTACGGCAATCTTGAGGCATGGAAAAGAAATGAGGGATGGAGCATTCTTCAGCACCTTAGTACGTTTTCCTCTACTACTTGGCTTTACATAGAGGATTTTAATGAGATATTGGCCGATTCTGAAAATTTTGGTGTAGTTTTGTGACCTCGATGGCAAATGAATTTTTTTATTGACACAGTGGATTTTTGTCAGTTGTTAGACTTGGGTTTCTCAGGGCCTAAGTTCACATGGTGCAACAAGAGGGAGGGGGGGGGGGGGGGGGGGCAATTTTATAAAAGAAAGATTAGATAGAGTTATGGGCAATGCATAGTGGCGTGATCTCTATCTGGCCTAACAAGTTACAGTCATGGCGGCGTGTAGTTCAGACCACGCACCACTCCTCATTTCATTGATTAATAACGAACGAAGGACAAAGAGCAATAGAAGGAGGTTCCATTATGATGTGAACTGGCAGAAAAATGAGCAGATTAGGGAAGTAATTCAACAAGTTTGGCAAGTTAAGGCTGTTCCACACAACTCCTGGGGTGATGTTCTACAGCAAACTAGAACATAGCAAGAAAGGTCTTGTAACATCCCGCTTTTAATCTTGTAAATAAATTTGAGTGTTACGCTGAAATAATCTCACACAGCGGAAAAAGTGAAATTATCAATATAAAATAAAACCGTTATAAATATTTTTCTTTATACAAAAACACCCAAAGCTATGTCGTACAAGGCATTTATACAAATCTAACCGACTGTCTAAACTCTAGACAATCTTCACCAACTTAGAATCTTTGTACATCTCAATATGAATTACCTTGACTTTCTATTCTTGCAAGCAGTACAAGAACTATGAAGTAGTGAGTCAATTGATTCCTGATAATATAAATCATTGTTGAATCATATATATATCAAAGGGCCATACAAGTTATCAAACTACAAGAATCCGTATTATTGGATATCAATATCATACTCAGTAAGTAAGAATACTTACAGTGGATTACATGAATGAATCATTAAATGTAATTACTTGTTGACACTCATTCTGCTGTAGTTGTTCCATGTCCATAAATTTCTCAATTACTGACTTTCTCTCTCTCCCAAACTCTAGTACATGAGAGAAATAGGAATTTTTGAATGAAAAACATTTATGAGCTTCAGCCTATTTATAGGCGATATTTGAGGATACGTTTGAAATTTTCTATAAAGCTTGAATAGTAAAATAGTATAAAATATCTATAAAAGATATTTAATATAATATATTATAATATAATATCTTATATTATCTTATATTATAATATATTGGGCAAAATTCACTTTACCCCCCTGAAGTTTCAGGGGTTTTTTAATTTAAACCCCAAAGTTTAAAAAGTGGCAGTTTACCCCCCCAAAGTTTCGAAAACTGGCAAAATAAACCTTCCGTCAACTTTTTCCGGCAACTTCGACGGAATTTGACCCAAGTGCCGATCATGTGCGTTTTTAACGAATTATCTTCCAAGTTTGCCCTCCAAAAGACAACAAAAAAGAAAAGGAAAAAAAAAAGGACGTTTTGGGAGGTTTAGGTTGAAAACTTGTACGACCTCAACAAGAACAGCTTGATCTCTGCCAGTGAGCTCCATGGGATCACTTGTGAAGAAAAATACAAGTGAAAATAACAAAGCCAATAGTGTTGCATAGATACATAAGCGTAAAGCTTCAAAAAGGACTTGTACATCACATAAACAGAAACTCCGCAAGAAAATAATGGGCTTCGGACCATGAAACACACGTTCAAAAAGCTCTCGATCTCGCCGTACTTGCTGAGCTCCTCAAATAGGTCTTTGTAGAAAACGGTGACAGCGAAGGAGAAAATTGGTGGCGTCCTGGAGGACGAAGTTTGGCTTGAACATGGCCTTGAGGATCAGGAAAGTCGCCACACCGATGGAGACGGCGATGACGGGGACCCAGAAGATTCGCTTTAAGATCTTGCGCCGCCATGCCCACTTGTCACAGCAGCACTGCTTTCCCGACATGCCGGAGTTCCGGTCAGATTTCTAAAAGCTGTTGCAATAAAAACTTACACACTGGCCACCTCCTCTATTTTAGTTTCCATAAACAGAGTATAACAGAGGATGTTATGGTCATCGGGTCAACTCCCACCTGGCTCTTCATTTTCGTCAACCTCACCATCCTCACCCTCTACCTCACCTCGCATTTCGGCTCTCAGAGAAAACCACAACAACACGCCTTTGTCGGCAAAGCAGGGACCCTAAACAAAGCAATAACAGCACGCCTTTGTCGGCAAAGCAGGTGGTGGGCCACCTCTCCAGTATTTAAGCTATCGATTGAGTTGTTGGGTGCATAATAGAGACACTGACGTGCATAATAGAGACACTGACGGCGGCGATTCAGAGCCGTTTTCTGGGGCGCCATCATTCTCTTCTTGCTGATCAGTACCCACTGGTGACCGCCGAGGGCTGGAACGACGGGAATTGCTGGTTACACGTCTTGCACTTGAAGACATAGCTAGGAGAGCTGGAGAAAATGTCCATTTCTGCCCCCCGAGAGAGCAGCATCAAGCAGTTCGCCATGGTGCTCATGCTATCAAGCTCCCTTCCGGTCATACTTCTCTTCATGGTACGTGTGAAAATCTAAAAGGCCACTTTTGACAAAAATAAAGGTTGTTTTTGTCTGCAGTGTGGATGAGAGCCGTTAGCGATGTGAGCCACCTCATGTATGGAATTCCCGTTGGACAGAACATCAAGCTGCATGTACATGTGTCTTGCTTAGTTGCTGCCAGAGTAGCCATTAACATGTGCCTTGCTTAGTTGCTGCCAGAGTAGCCATTAACATGTGGCAGAGCATTAGTTGCTCTGCCAGAATATTTGTTTATTGTGAATATGCTTGCACTCATCCTTAGTTGCTCTGCCAGAGTATCCACTAACACTTAGTTACTGCCATGTGTGGTGATTATACCACTAACAAATGTGAGCTCGGAGAAGAGCAGTACAATTGTGAATATATATCACTTCAGATTCTTCAATTCTTCATCTTCATCAATCGCATTTATTATCTGCAGATTAATGAATTCTGAATATATATCACTTTGGTCTTTCTATACCTCTTTCTCTTTCTCTCCCTCTCCATCATCGCTTCTGTGCTAATAATTTGACTACTTGTAACTTGTAAGAAGAGAGACACACAGATCAGTGCGTGTGTCAGTGTGTGTGTGAGAGAGAGATCTTGTCTCTTCAGTCTTCAGACAGAGATGGAGTCCTGCTCTCATGACAAAACTCCTCCTCCGCACCACTTGATCTACAGAGAAGAGCTGAAAAAAGATGGTGATCAGAAGGAAGTTGTTTGCTCATGGTTCTTGTGCAAGAAACCAATATTGGGGGGTTCCCTCCACAATTGCGTCGAATGTGGTGATTATACCACTAACAAATGTGATTATACCAAAATGCCCTTTTTTTTTTCCTTTCTTTTTTGTTGTCTTTTGGAGGGCAAACTTGGAAGATAATTTGTTAAAAACGCACGTGATCGGCACGTGGGTCAAATTCCGTCGAAGTTGCCGGAAAAAGTTGACGGAAGGTTTATTTTGCCAGTTTTCGAAACTTTGGGGGGGTAAACTGCCACTTTTTAAACTTCGGGGTTTAAATTGAAAAACCCCTGAAACTTCAGGGGGGTAAAGTGAATTTTGCCCTAATATATTATAAAAGATATTTAATATAAGATATTCTCCAAAATATCATTCTCATCCATAATATCTCTAAATATCATTCTCACCTCCTAACTTTCGTTTAATAATCTGAATCTAACTCATTAAATCAATACATCATAAATCATATTAATAAAATCTGGGTCGCTACAGGTCTTCTTCCTGGCGACGTAAGAATGTCAACCCTGTGGAAGGCACCCTCCAGAAGAGGACTAATGAAATCCAAACTTTGCAAGAGCAGGAAGGTGTAATGGACATGGAAGCTATAAGGGAACTACATAATGACATGGATGAAATTTTAGAGCATAAAGAGATGAAATAGAGACAGAGGGCTAAGGAGCATTGGTTGAAACTTGAAGACAAGAACACAAAATTCTTTCACGCATGTGCAATCCAACGGAGATGAATGAACTCAATTTCAACCGTCATTGATGAGGAGGGAGGCAGTGTCTCGTCACTTGAAAGGATTGAGGAGGCATTTACCTGATATCTCCAAAATATCTTCACATCAACAAATCCCAAGTGTGTGGCATAGAGCATTGTGAATTTACCCAAGAATATCACCTCTAAAGTGAATGAACAGCTATTGTGTGAGTTCACTTCAGAGGAGGTAAGTGATGCCCTTCACCAAATGGCTCCTTTCAAATCTCTGAGCCCAGATGGTTTCCCTGTGTGTTTTTTTTCAGGATAACTGGGAAGAAGTTGGCATGGAGGTATGTGTTGTTGCATTAGATTTCTTTAATAATGGTGTATTGGATGAATCTGTGAATACTACACACATTGCACTCAAATCGAAAATGATTAATCCCTCCAAGGTTACTGATTTTCAGCCAATTAGCTTGTGCAATGTATTTTATAAGATTTTATCCAAAGTATTGGCAAATAGGTTGAAAGTTATTCTCCCTCGAATTATTTTAAAAAATCAAAGTGCCTTCGTCCCGGGGTCTTGTAGCTTATGAAACCTTACACACAACGCATGCCCGCATGTGGGGAAGGTGGGTTATATGGCCTTGAAATTCGACATGAGCAAGGCTTATGATCGGGTTGAATTAGTGACATATCAATGAATTAATTTTACTAGGGTCAAAATAAAATAATAAAACATAATGGTATATTTTTTTTGTTCTCTTTATATATTATATTTTTATTATAATATGGTAAATACAATTAAAAAAAAATTATACCACAATATATGTATCACAAAAAGTATATCTATCTGACTTAGGTTTGGGTCGGGTTCTTGCTAAACCAATTTTATTAAAAACCTCCTTAACCGATCTTTTTAAAAAATCATTTAAAAATGGTTATTTTTATCGGGGTATTATAGCGGGCGCCCTTGCCTCGCCCCCTGTATATTTGTTGTTGAGCCGATGGATCAGCATTCAGGCGAGTGGAACATGACCTTTATTAAATGGATTTTTTAGGCTAGTGAGTCGGAGATCATAGGAAACCTTCCATTGAGAGGCTATAACAATCAAGATAAAATGGTATGGAGAGCTACAAAGTCAAGCGAATTTACGATTAGAAGTGCTTATCATTTGGAAAAGAAAGGCAAACAGTGCAAAATGGGGAGAGTTCTCACAAATCGAAGGACATGAGTTTGTGGAAAGAGATGTGGAGATTCAAGGTTCCTAGCTCTACTAAAGTTTTTTTTGTGGAGAGCATGCCAAAATATTCTTCCTACAAAGGATAACTTATTGAAGATCGGTGTTGTTAAGTGATAAGCGTCGAATGTTGCACATTCAAGCCTCTTAACTTGCATATGTTAATTCCTTAGCATTGTTATTTGTTTGATTTTGTTTTGTTTTTGTGTTTCAAGTCAAATGCAAGAATTCCATTGAAATTGGGCTTAAAATGACAATTTGGAGCCATTCTGGTGCTATGATCAATCACAGTTGAGTTAGGATCGAGTGCGCATGTGCTCGAGCGCACAAGGCCTAGGATCGATCGCACTCAGGCGTGCATCGTATGGCAGGTGCCTTTTGACAACTTAAACTTGATTTTTAGTTTCCTAATTAGACTGGGAGACTGACCTACAATTTTAATTAGGATTTTAGGGTTTCTAGGGTTTCCTAGTCCCTATAAATATACCTCATAACTTGTAAAAAAGGGGGATCGCTTCTTAGAGTAAAAATTCAGCAAATTGTCTTTGGAACTTAGAAGATCATGAGCGGTTAAACCCTTTTGTAAGGTATCGATGTAACCCTTTCCAAGCACAATGGTGACTATATTTGATTTTTAGTTATTCAATTTATGTATATTGATTGCATAACTGTGAGAATTGCAATGTTCTTAATATTAAATGCAATTGTTCTTAATTTATGAAATCAATATTTGTGAAATTCTTTTCTTGTCTTAGAAATTATTTTGCTTGTATTGACCTCAAATCAACCTTATTTTATGTGATTATAAGATTGATGGTTATACAATGGGTTTTAATAGAGATATGATTAATAGGATTAGATAGACCATGCTTAAGAAAGACAGGTCGTACTACACCCTAGTTTAGTGTAATTTAGGTAGACGATCCGTGCCAACCGAAGATGGGTTATGCTATTCCATTAATTATATAAAACTTATTAAGGAAATTTTATAATTTATACCTAGAGAAGACGGGTCGTGCCGCATCTTAGTGGTTTGGTGGACGATCCGTGCCAATCAAAGATAGATTATCCTTATTCTTTAATATTGTATTTTCTTGTTCTTTTATAACATGCATATCATGAATTTATGGAATTAAATACAGTTAACCATTGTTATGCGGATTGTGGTGAAGTCGGTACCTTACTCTCTCTCTCATATATTGACTTTCAACATTACGTTTAATTTTATGTACTTGAATTTACTCAAACAAACAAATCTCTCTTGTTTAATTAAGTTAAATTTTATCTTTCAAAGTTAATAATGAAACCCCTACAGTCCTTGAGGTTCGACACCCTTTATATAACCCTATCCTACAAGATTCGTCCTATTGCGAGTGGTAATATTTATATTAATATTTTTGGTCACAAAAAATACCACATCATTAAGGAGGTAAATTGTATTTTTTGTTCCAACAATACCGAAACTGGTGGGCACATCCTTTGGGATTGTCCATCGGCAATGGACATTTGGGGAGGCTGGGAGATTGTCGTATGTCCATTCAAAAATCTCACATGGAAGGTATGAATTTCGAGAGATTTTAGAAGGAATAATTCATCGATGTTGTAAGGAGGATGTTTGCCTTTTTGCTATTTTAGCCAAGAAAATCTGGATGAGACGCAATGTAGTAATGCATGGAGGGGTTTTTTCTCATCAGGATAGTTTGATACAGGAGGCAGAATCCATGCTATTACATTTTACAAGGTGTCCAAGAGTGCAGGAAAGGAATGTGCATGGTGGCGATGAGGTTCCAGTGTCTTAGAAACCACCGATTTTTAGGAGATTTAAAGTGAACTGGGATGTGAAACTTGATACCAAAAACAAATGTATGGGTGTTGGAGTTATTGTGCGGGATTGTAAAGGATAAATACAAGCTGCAATGAGCAAAACAATAAACTGTTTACACCCCCCCAGTCATAGTGGAAGCTGTGGGAGTATTACGGTCTGCTGAATTTTGTTATGATCTGGGCCTGCATGACGTGGTGCTAGATGGTCATTCTTTTTTATTGTGGTCCAATTTATTTTTGCCTCGGTTTCAAATTGGTGCACTTATGGGTAGATTGTGGCAGATATTAGGGTGGCTCTTAACTCTCGAAGGAGCTAGATGACCGGGCATACTAAAAGGGACGTGAACCAAGCAACACACGGACTAGCCGAAAAGCAATTAGGAATCAAATGGATCGTATTTGGGGTTTGTTTGGTAATGGGGTTGGGCGTGGTTACTGTTTAGGGTTTGACCTGACACTATAATTTGACCGAAATTGCAACAAAATCTTAACCCTTTTTCCCCAACTATTTACAATTTTCCCTTATTTCAATTTTTTTCCTTTGTTTTTTTTTTGGAATTGTGCAACACTTTCTTCCTCTCTTCTTTGTTACTCTTCATTGACCTTTCAATGCTAGAGGGGAATCGTCCTTTGTATGAAAGATTTGACCTAACCCTGCATCAAGGATTCATCCTTCTCTCTTTTCCTCATACTCCCGATTCCATTCTTCTTCTTTTCTCTCAACAATCCTTGTTCTTCTCTCTTTTTTCTCTATAATCGGTTCCTTTCTCCCTCTTTTCTCTCAACAATCCTTATTCTTCTCTCTTTTTTCTCTGTAACCAGTTCCTTTCTCCTTCTTTTCTCTCAAGAATCTATGCAGCAACTCTCACTTCCATCTTCTCCAATAGAGCAATACCGAGACACCAACCCAATCTAGGCCTGTCCAATTTTCAAATCGTTTACAATAGGAAATCTAGCTTCAGAGATTGGGGCCATGTGCGTCACAGAGGGATATGCCTTTCTCACACTCCATAAATTGGAGTCTTAACCTCACAAAAAACTCCATCTGCCCTCCACCTCTGAACATAGAGCTTCTGCCAGTGTAGCCAAACACGAGTATCAGAGGGCAAGACCTCTAGCCACGGCTCTACGCACAAGAGCACAATCGAAGGTGCATTTCAAATTTCCTTCACTCTATTTTTTGGGATTACTACTTGTTATACCATAAATTACATAAATAAATTTCCATAGGTATGATTTGTAGAAACATAATGTATGACATGATACACTTGCTGCTGAGAAGCAAAATAATAATAATAATAATTATGTTTACACTTGTTGCTGATAAGCAAGAAAAAAAATCATTTAATAGGGCAATTTTCCTTACATGAACCAGTTTAGACTGAAATTTTATCGATTGCAATCTTTCCTCCTAATGTTGCATGTTAGGATTTTTCTTTCTAAAGGATAACTTATTGAAGAGGGGTGTTGTTAAGGAGGTAAATTATATTTTCTGCTCCAACAATACCGAAATTGGTGAGCACATCCTTTGGGATTGTCCATTGGTAATGGACGTTTGGGGAGGCTGGGAGCTTGTCGTATGTCCATTCAAAAATCTTACATGGAAGCTATGAATTTTCGGGAGATTTTATAAGGAATAATTCATCAGGTGCTATAAGGAGGATGTCTACCTTTTTGTTGTTTTAGACAAGAAAATCTGAATGAGACACAATGTAGCAGTGCATGGAGGTGTTTTTTCTCATCAGAATAATTTGATATAGGAGGCAGAATGTAATACCCCGAGAATTAATTAATTGGTAATTAAATCCACAGTTTGCCTCCCAGCCTTATCTCACTCCGAACAAGACTCAAGGACCTTTACTCTCAAGGACCTTTACTCCTCGAAAACAAAGGATACTAAGCAGCGAAAAGTACTAAAGTTCTATAAACATTAATCATTATAACCAGAGCATCTACCAAAGATCATCAAAGTAGCTGCAATCATACTACACATAACATCATTATAAGGGATCTATGCTAAACCTTAATATGTAAGTAGTGACCAAAATTATTAACTAGGCGTAAGTAGCTTAGTTGGGGGAGTTAATTTGGGCTTTGGGTCACTAAGGACCTAGAGGGGTAATTTGGACTTTTGGACGGATGTACGCTAGGTCTGACGGATGTATGCAGCTGTCTGTAGTGCAGACGTATGGGGGGACCACTAAACGTACGCTCTGTAAACCATACAAGTAGATGTACGTGGGGCCACCGGACGTACGTTACTTTTTGGAATACCCTTTGGTTAATACCTGAACGTACGAGGCAGCCTTTGAACCGCTGGGCAAGAACCACCGGATGTACGTCCCTTGGCCGGACGTCTGCTGCTTTTTGGGTCTATAAATACCTCATACCCTCTTTTCTATTTTCCACAAGTTTTAAACGCCCCCAGGCTACCAGAGTGTTCCTAGAGTGTTTCTAAAGTGTTTTGAGTGTGTTTTATGAGCGTGTGTGAGGTGTTTGCATGTTTCAGAATGTTCGTGAGGCGGAACTCTTACAGTTTTGTTTCAAGGAGGTAATGTTCGACCCTTAGCTTTTTAATTACGTCGTTATGCTACTCGTTTTATGTTAGTTGTAGTTGCTAGCTTAATTACGCTTTGAATCTCATTTGGGTTAGCATTTTTGTTAGCTTAGTGTTGTTACGTTGCATAGAGGTTGTAATCTAAACTAGGAGGCTTTAAGATGTTTCTAGTAATCCTAGGAATCAGAGAATAGGCAGACAGTGGAAAGAAAATGAGGTTCTTCCTGAGGACCCACATAGCGGATGTATGATATCATGACCGGATGTACGGCCCGTCGTGACACGGTGGACGTACGGCCCCGAGCCCGGACGTATGGTCAATGTGTGACAGAAAAATCCTATTTTCACTAGTCGTCCCATAGCTCATGTTTTTCTTACTTTAGAGCTGTTATGGTGGAATTAGGACTAATAGAAGGTTTTTCACAGATTTGGAGAACCTAGATCTTTTGAAGTTTTTGGAGACGTTTTTCGATCCAGGTGAGTTTTAACTCACATAATGCTCATTGCTATTTTTCATGCACTGCACATCTATTTTGTGTATTGAGAAAACATGCATATTTTACAACTTTCACAGTTTACACTTATTACGCATGAACTCTGACATTTTGAGAAAAACGTTGTGCTAAACATGTTAACCAAGCGAAACTTGTAAAATGACGTGCATGTAAAATATAGACAAGATAATTTGCATCATATGACATGGTACACCGGTATGTACAGTAGTAATGGCCATGAGCTTACTATACATGTTAGCTTTATGGTCAAATGTGTGTGTTATATGGGGCTTTGGATCCATTGGTTTCGTGACCTTAGTGCAATCATTCCCAATGGTTCAGTCACTATAGGACGGATGTCATTAGTTGGTGTTGGCCACTCGAGGTCGGACTCGATCGTGCCACTAATATTATGTACGGTATGTTGTGCAATGGCTGAGGCTCTGGCATTGTACTATAGGTTCCTCGGGACAGTATCAACCTTGCTGAGAAGGGGTAATATCTCGGGTAGACCATACTGTTGAACTATGACTGTTTACATCATATACATATACCATCTATTATATATATATATCACATATAATGTAAGTTGTCATGATGGAACTACTTTTGCTTATTAAACACCTGAGTTCATTACTAAACTAGCATAAGTATTATCTGCGTTAAAAATCACTAAGTCTTAGATTTACCCTTTTCCTTTATGTAGTGACCCAAATTATTAACTAGGCATAAGTAGCTTAGTTGGGGGTAATTAATTTGGGCTTTGGGTCATTATAGACGCTAGAGGGGTAATTTGGACTTTTGGCGGACGTACGCTAGGTCTGGCAGACGTACACTACTGTCTGTAGTGCGGACGTACATGGGGGGACCACCGGATGTACGCTACTTTTTGAATACCCTCTAGTTAATACCTAGACGTACGAGGCAGCCATGGAACCACTGGACAAGAACCACCGGACGGACGCCCCTTGGCCGGATGGTGTACAAATTTTCTTGTACTCGCAATAGCACGAGTCGTTGTTCGTGTAGCATTGCTAAGTACAGGATCGAATCCACAGGGATAGGTGTTTGTTCGAAAACTAATATTATAATTAGACTAACCCTATTTTAACCTAGTTTCGAATTTTTGACAAATAACCAAACATAAAGCGTGCGGAAATTTAAATTATTCTAAAAAAAATTAAACAAATAAAGAAAAGCAACTAAAGTTAAAGACTCGACCTCACCCAATATTAAAATGCTTGGTTAAACGTAAAACTCACACATC
Source organism: Carpinus fangiana (assembly GCA_006937295.1). Classification (NCBI taxonomy): domain Eukaryota; kingdom Viridiplantae; phylum Streptophyta; class Magnoliopsida; order Fagales; family Betulaceae; genus Carpinus; species Carpinus fangiana. The sequence continues at coordinate 13,387,484 of CM017326.1, forward strand.
TGTCTATCGATTTTAACCCTTAATTTGATGTGTTTACCGTTAAGGAGCCACAACGGATATTAATCTTCAATAGAATCATCCACTGTATCCATGGATCATAGTGGATATTTAATTGAGTTTCAATCATTCGTTGTGCATCCAGCTTGGAACACAACAAATGTAGGACTCTTAATGCATCACAAACCACAATCACTCACAACTTATGTCACTTAAATTGAAAATGAAACAAATACGATAATTAAATGACGGAATGTAATGCGTTAAACGTAAAAGCAATAAATAAATGCTAAGGGTGAGGCTTCATATTCAACCTTAGTTTGAAGATTAGCCACAAATAATAAGATTGAATGACAATAAAGTAAAGGTATGTATTAAAAATAGAAAGAAAATAAAGTTTGAGGTTTAAAGGGGCAGGGGCAGACCCAAACAAAGGGTTTCTGCTCTCAAGCTGCGCTCCAAAAAATGTAGTAAAAAATAAATTACACAAGGCATGTATTTATAGAAAACTAAGTTGCTGCCAGGTCAGAGATTTGCGCTCGATAGCAGGCGGTGCACTCGAGCGCAGTCATGTATACAATCGATCGTCGAAGCCGCGATTGAACGCTTATAACTGCCACAGCGCAAGGAGAAAGCAATGGAGGCTTAGGGCCGGTTAGGGCAACCGTGTGAGACGCGGGCTGACTAGGCCTGCGCTTAATCATGGGCACTGGGCTCGAGCGCATTGTGCTCGATTGCTCCTTGTGCGCTCGAGCGCAATGGCAGAGAGCATACTGCTCTTCTTTTTGCCCTTTTTCACCCTTTCTGCTGAGGTTTTACCGTAAGGACCTTCAACACCAAAAGACACTAAAACAAACTAAAATGTTGGATAATAACATGGCTAAAGGCTTAACAAACATAAATAAAGGGGTTCGATTAAGCACTAAACAACACTCATCACCGGACGTCCGCTGCTTTTCTGAACCTATAAATAGCACCCTACCCCTTCGTATTTTTCATAACTTCAGAACTCCTCCAGGCTGCCAGAGTGTTCCCAGAGTGTTTTCAAGTGTTTGTAAGTCTTAGGTGAGCGCGTGTGTGTGATGTTTGCGAGTTTTGGAACGTTCGTGAGGTGGAACTCTTGCGGTTTTGTTTCAAGGAGGTAATGTTCAATTTTTAGCTTTTAATTACATCTTTATGCTGCTCGTTTTATGTTTAGTTATAGTTATTAGCTTAGTTGTGCTTTAAGACCTGTTTGGGTTAGCGTTTTCGTTAGCCTAGCATTGTTACGTTGCATGGAGTCTATTAACTAGACTAGAAGGCTTTAGGTTATTCCTAGTAGCCCTAGGAATCGAAGAATAGGCGGATAGTGTGAAAGAAAATGAGGTTCTCCCTGAGGACCCATACAGTGGACGTACGGTATCGTGACCAGACATACGGCTGTATGGACGTACGGTATCGTGACCAGACATACGGCTTGTCGTTACATGGCAGACATACGCTTTGGAGCCCGGACATACGGTAAATATGTGACAGGGAAATCCTATTTTCTCCAACGATCCCGTAGCTCCTGTTTTCCTTACTTTAGAGTTGTTTTAGTGGAGTTAGGACTAATAGAAGGTTTTTCACAGATTTGGAGAACCCGGATCTTTTGGAGTTTTCAGAGATGCGTATCGATCCAAGTGAGTTTTAATTCACATAATGCGGATTGTTATTTTCCATGCACTGCACGTCTATTTTGTGTATTGAGCAAACATGCATATTTTACAACTCTCACATTTTATACAAATTGCACATGAACTTTGGCTTTTGGAAAAAAAAATGTTGTGCTGAACATGTTAACCAAGTGAGACTTGTAAAATGATATGCATGTAAAATACAGACAAGATAATTGCATCGTATGATATGGTACACCAATGCGTGCGGTAGTAATGGCCATGGGCTTATTATACATGTTAGCTTTATGGTCAAATATGTGCATTATGTGAGGGTTATGGATTCATTGGTTTTGTGACCTTGATGCAACAATTTCCAATTGTTCGGTCACTATAGGACGGACATCATTAGTTGGTGTGGGTCACTCGGCGTCGGACCCGATCGTGCCACTAATGTTACATACGGTATGTTGTACAATGGTTGGGGTACTAGCATTGTATTATAGGTCTCTTGGGATAGCATCAACCCTGCTAAGAAGGGGTAATATCGCGGGTAGACCATACTGTTGAACTATGACTATTGTTTACATCATATGCATATATCATTATTATATATATCACGTATAATTAAACTGTCATGATGGAATTGCTTTTACTTATTAAACACCTGAATTCATTGCTAAAACTGGCATGAGTATTATTAGGGTCGGCAATTTTGACACGACCCATGAACCCGACACAAACACAACACAAAATTAGTGGGTTTAGGTTTACTGTAAACGGGTTTGGGTCATAAACGAGTTGACCTGTTTATGACCTGTTTATCTTGCTTAAACGGGTTGTGTCGCGGGTCACCCGCGGGTGACCCGCCAGACCCATTTATTTATTTATTTTTTATTTTTTTTAACCTAAAGAAAAAAAATTAAAAAAAGATAAAACACTTAAGCCTAATCTCACTTCTCTTCTTCGCAGACCCAATCACATAAAGTCCCAGACTCCGCCCGTCCAGTGACTGTCCACGACTTCACGTCTCCACACCTCCACGCCTCCACGCCTCGTCGCCTCCAGGACCTCCACGATCCACCGCAGTGACCGCACGCTTCGTGCACTTCTATTCTTCGCAGACTCTCAGTGACTCTCTCAATCTCTCTCGCGCTCGCCGTCGCCGCTCACTCACTCTCTCTCCTGCTCGTCGGCCGCTGCTCTCTCTCTCAACTCTCCGCTCTTGGCTCTCAGCTCTCCCCTTCTCTCTGCAGTACCTACGCCGCCGACTTTGCACTCCGAGTCTCCGCCAATGTCGCATCCTGATTTGGTATGTAAGAATCTAAGATAATCTTGTATTGGGTCTTTGAAATTTGTTGGGTTTTTTGCCCTTTTGAGTTTTAGTAGTCTAAGGTTTGTAGGATTGTAGGATCCTTTCCATGATCTAATTTTTTTTTTTTTTTTTATCTTAGTTTGTTATATGCCAGGTTTTTGATCTATTGACTCAATGGGTATGATTTTTTGACTCTTCTGTTTCTTGGGTTTTTGAGTTGGTGATAGTGTTGATTTTCTAAGGGTTTCGGTTTCTTGTTCTATTGGAGGTTATGGCCGATGTTAGTGTTGTTGGCTTGTTGTTGTTACTTGGCTTTGGAGTTTCGGTTGTGTTTGGGTGTTGATTTTCTGGTGGTTGATTTTCGGTTGTGTAACTTGTGTCGGTTGAATATGGTGGCTGGGTATGTTGATTCTTACTAGAGGTTGGTTTTTGGGTTGTCTCAGTTGGAGATTTTCTTAGGATCACTGAATGGGTTTTGAGCTTTTATATGATTTTATAAAATGTCTACGTACATAAGTAAATACAATAATAGTTTGAACTGAATAGTTACAACAGTTCCTTGCATTCTTTTACATATCTATTTGGTAGCCAAAAAATTGAGTTAACTTGGTACTTATTGTTTTCATATGCCTGCTATGAGCTTTTTGATTTATTTATTTTGAGGGCTCCACTGGTAGATTAGTAAATGGTCAAATGTAGAGAATATATGGGTCATTACTCATTAGGACTTGGTAGGAGATAGTGTTGGGTATTGATTCTATTGAATAGGGATTTATGGTTCTTTTAAATTCTTCAATTTTTAATTTGTAACTAACTTACTAATGATTATATGTGTAGGTGTTTAACAAAGATTCAGTTGGCGAAGCTGTTGAAATAAATACAATAGAAGATGAAGATCCTTCTATTCATACAAATCCGATGACGAAAACAAGGGTCTAGAAGAAGCGTAAGAAGACCTCAATAGTTTGGACCCATTTTGATGAAGTTCCTTCAAAAGATCCAAATGACAAAAGGATATGGGCAAAGTTCAAGTTTTGTGATCACAAATATATAGCCAATAGTTCACATGGAACTGAAAATCTACAGAAGCATATGAAGAATTGTGGGGGAAAAGCTGAGCATGATATCCAACAATTGCTCCTATCTGGTAGTCAAGGAAATTTGTTAGTAAGTGCTTCAAAATTTTGTCCTAAAAGATATAGAGAATTGTTGATTGTTGCGATTATTAAGCATGAGTTGCCTTTTTCATTTGTTGAGTAAATGGTATAAGAGAAATGATTAGATACTGGCATAGAGATGTACCATTAATGTCTAGAAATACTGTTAAGGCTGATTTGGCTAAGATGTATTTGTTGGAGAAACAGAAGGTTAAGTCTTTGTTAAATGTTTGTCATGGAAGGATTAGTTTGACATCTGATATGTGGACTTCTTTGAAAACCGATGGGTATATTTGCCTTACTACACATTTTATTGACAAAGATTGGGTATTACACAAAAGGGTGTTAAGCTTTTCATTTATGTCCCCGCCACATAATAGTGCATTTTTGACTGAAAAGATAGATGATTTGCTTCAAGAGTGGGGGATTGATAAAAAGATTTTTTCTTTGACATTAGATAATGCTTTTGCTAATGATTCATGTGTTGAGAAATTAAAACCAAAGTTAAATATGAAGAATGCCCTTCTTTGTGAGGGTGAGTTTTTTCATATGAGTTGTTGTGCCCATATTCTTAATTTGATAGTCCAAGATGGGTTGGAAGAGATCACTGATGCTATCCAAAAGATTATAGATGGTGTTAAATATTTTAGGGGATCACAAGTGAGAAAACATAATTTTCTTCATGCTGTTACTCAAATGTCATTGGACAGTAACAAGGGGTTAAGACAAGATGTGCCAACTAGATGGAATTCATCATATCTTATGCTTGAGAGTGCTATTCACTATAGGCGTGCTTTTGCTTATTTGGAGATGATTGATCAAAACTATAAGTTTTGTCCTAGTGCACTCGAGTGGGAAAAGGTGATTGATATCAGTAGTTTTTTGGGTTACTTTTATCGTGTTACATGTGCTTTCTCTGGTACCAAATATCCCACAGCCAATTTATATTTTTCCATAGTTGCATTGATGTATATGAATTTGAAGAAAGAACTTTTGAGCGAAGATGAGGATAAGAGATCAATGGCAAATCAAATGATCTCCAAATTTGAGAAATACTGGTCAGAATTCAGTGTAGTATTGGCCATTGCAGTTATCTTAGATCCTCGTTACAAGCTTTGTTTTGTAAAGTATTATTATTCGAAGATTTATGGAGACGAATCTACGCAGTATGACAATGTTAAGGACAAATTAACCAAACTTTTTATGGAGTATAGAGCAGCTTCTACGACTTCAAGCTCCACAGTTGTTCGGCCCCAAGAAGACTTAGATTGGGAAAAGGTAAATAATATCATAAGTTTCTTAGCTTATTAGTTAATACTTAATAGTTACTAGTAGTTTAGTATATTATATATATACTCATAACCACTTGCTAATTTTATATTTATGTTCTCTTTTTTCATGTAGGAATTTATGGAATATGATGGAGTTGATGATCATGCACAAAAGACTCAATTAGAACTTTATTTGGATAAAGCCAGGTATATAGATAATCGTGACAGTGCAACATTTGACATCCTTTCATTTTGGAAAGGAAATGAATTTCGTTATCCTAAAGTAGCTGCTATGGCTCATGATATTTTGAGTATTCCTATTTCCACTGTTGCTTCAGAATCCACTTTTAGTACTGGTGGACGTGTGATTGATCAATATAGGAGTTCACTCAAACCTGATATTGTTGAGGCATTGGTTTGTACTAAAGATTGGTTATATGGACAACAAGGTAATATTAAATTATTAGTTATTTGCATATTAAATTTCTTCATTTACTTTTTTTTTTTTTTTTATCTTACTTTAATAACATTAATTTCTCTTATCTTTTGATATAGAACAAAATTTAATGAATGTGGATAAAGAAGAAGAAGAAGATGATGATGTTCTGACATTAGATAGTATCAATTCCCGTAACATTCAAAGTTCTGAGATTCTAGGTTCATCAGGAACATGCTAAAATGAGCGTACTTGTGGGTTATTCAAGTTCATGGAATCAAGATTCAAGATCAAGACTTAAGAGTGGACAATATAGGACAAAAATGGGAACCCAAATTGTACTTGTAATTTGTAAATTGTAATGATGACATGATGTGATTTGTTTTGTTTGTTTGTTTGTTTGTTTTTATTAGACAATTAGGCTTATTAAGTGATTTGGTGCTAGCCAACTAGGAGTTTATTTTGTAAATTGTAATGATGTGGTTTGTTTTGTTTGTTTGATTTGGTGCGTGTTTTGTTTTGTTTATTAAGTGTTTGTTTTGTGCTAGCCAATTAGGCTTATTAAGTGTTTGTTTTGTTGTGTAAATTGTAAATTGTAATGATGTGGTTTGATTTGGTGCTGGCCAACTAGGAGTTTAATTTTAAGAGATGAATTGCTAAAATTATTATTTCATTTTTTTTTTTAAAAAAAATTGCATTTTAAGCTAAATGGGTCTAACGGGCCGTGTTGACCCGTTAGACACGACCTGTGAACCCGTTTAAGATAAACGGGTTCATGGGTCGTGTCGGGTGACCCGTTAAACATGACTCGTTAGACCCGTTTAGCTTAAATGGGTCACAGGTCGTGTCGGGTGACCTGTCAGACCTGTTTAGTTTAAACGGGGTTGCGGTCGTGTCATGTCTGAAGCCCCGACACGTTTAGTTAAACGGGTCGTGTTTGGGTTTATGCTAAATGGGTTGCGGGTCAACCGGGTCATAAACAAGTCGTGCTGGTGACCCGTTTTGCCAGCCTTAGGTATTATCTGCGTTAAAAATCACTAAGTCTTAGACTTACTCCCTTTTACTTTATGTATTTCCACATTATTACGAATAATTGCGCGGTTTAGCTGCATTAGATGAAGATGCCGTCGGAGACTACTTGGGTGATTGCTCAGGACCTGATACGGGTAATCTTTGAGGATATGGATCCTGTTTGGCCTAGGACGATGTGGGAGGATGGAGGATCTGCCCGTTTAGACATGATAGAGATTTTGATCTCATTGGCTTTGCTGAAGCTTAAGTCTAGGCTTTGATCTGTTGATCTTTTGTGAACAATGTTATAGTATCTTATTTTGGGAAATCTATCTATTTGATAGTCTGATGACCGATACATTTGGTGACTCTTTATAATATTATGGATGTAGTACTTTATCTCTGGTATTGTTGTATGATGTTTCATTTACTATCTCTTAATCGTATAGTCTTGGTAAAGACTTCCGCTGCAGTTTTCTCGTTATGACGAGGAAGTTGATTTCTCGGAGGTCGTGTCTTGGAGGGACATGGCTGGGATGGCGTGCCGTAGGGTCAATTACTAGTTAATTGACATTTCCATCAGGCGAGACGTCACACTTTATGTTTCATCTCCCATTACGATTATTATACGGTTTGGCCGCTTTAGAAGAGGATGCTGTCGGAGCAGACTTGGGTGCTAGCTCGAGACTTGATCCGTGTGATCTTTAAAGACATGGACTCTATTTGGTTGCGTTCGATGTGGGAGACTGGAGGATCTGCCCGTGCAGACATGATAGAGATTTTGATTTCATTAGCCCTGCTTAAGCTTAAGTCTAGACTTTGATCTGTTGATCTTTTGTGAACTATGTTGACGTTTGTTATTTTGGGTTGTATCTATTTTCCTGATGATGGTCTGATGACTAGTACATTTGGTGACTATTTATAATAGGGTAAATATATAATAACACCTTGGGTCGTCCTTCCAGAATTTTAAAATGCTTAGGTTTTTTTTTTCGAAAATTTACTCCATGTGTGTAAGGAAACTACAATAAAATCTCTACCGTTACTCTTTTCCTAACGGCCGTTAACGGACCCAAAACGCACCGTTTCGGTTGATTAAAATAATAATTTTTGAAATTTTAATTTTAAAATTTTAATTTTAAAATTTTAATTCTAAAAATTAAAAAAAAAAAAAAAAGAAGGAGAAGAACATGGGGTGGCCGATCCACCCACAGTGGTGGCTGGCCACCCCTAAGGCCATGTGAAGGGCCACCCCCTGTAAAATTTTTTTTTTTTTTTAAAAAAAAGAACAGGGTGCCCAGGGTGGCTGAACCACCCCCATGACCTTGGGGGTGGTTGGGCCACCCCATAGGGCCAAACGGCCACCCCTGTTCCAGTCTCTTTTTTTTTTTAAAAAAAAAAAACTGTTTGGTAGACATTTTTAACTCACTGAATTTTCTTGGCTCTTTGTTTTCAAGCACTTGATAGTGCAGCAAATGATATGTAGAGGAGAATCCAATCCCAAATCTTTATATACCATATCACTGTGTTTGTCAGTTATTTTCACAGAGAGAGAAAGAGAGAGAGAGAGACAGTAGTTTTGGAGTACAAAGCAAGGAGAGGAGAAGCTTCTAGTATGGTTCTGCTAAATGGTGCTTTGAGTAAAGTGAAGCAATAGAGAAAAAGAGAAAGGCTAAAAACATGGTAAAAAAACAGCCCATCACTTTCGCCAGTAAACCAACCAAATCTATACTTGAGGAAGTGGAGCAGTTTAAAATTTTGGGTTTCGTTTCAGACCAGCCGCTAAAAAAGTTAGAAAAACAAGCTACAAATAAGAATGTCACAGATTTGGAGTTAAAAAGGAAGGAAAGGAAACGAGAAGTGGGAAAATCAGAAATTGCTGGCTTAGCTTTTCTTTTTGTCTAAGCCATGGGCGTCTTTTATATATACTAGGAAATCAGGGATTATGCATAGCGAAGGCAGAGTGATAGTTGAGATTGATTCCATTATTCCAAGTTATCATTAGAAAACAATAAAAAGATGAGTAAAGGGAATTACTGATCCCTCTGTTCACCTCTGTTTCAATGTTCTAAAACAGAGCATTAACAAAGACTAAAGAAAGAAAGAAGAAGAAGACTTTGATATGATCTGATTTCTTTTCAGTCATGAAGAGACTGCAGCTCAAATCCCTGGGTGCTTTCCCGGCTTCTCCATAGTTGTTCCCTTGTAGCCGTTTCGTATCATTTTGAGAATGAATATATATATACATATATATATATTATGACAAAGCACGGCCAATAGCCATGCATGCGCACGGAAACTCTTAACTCACAGGAGGTTTTGCTGACAACGTGGGCAAGAAAAGTTCCAACTTCCTTCAAGCTTTAACCCCAAGAATTTGACGTAGGCGGTGGTGGTACCAAAACCACAAGGCTGGTAGTCATCAGAAGTGACGATGAAAGAATGGTAGTCCCATGAATCGAGTGCATGGATGAGTGTCGATCAAGTTACGCCTTGAGAAGAGGCTTTCAAACTGGTTGGTCTGGAAGTAGTCGGAAATAGCATGATCCCAGATCAGGAAATGGAGAAACACAGAGAAGAGCATTAAAAAACAAAAAAGGGACAGGAACATGGGTGGTCGTTTGGCCCTATGGGGTGGCCGACCCACCCCCAAGGCCTTGGGGGTGGTTCGGCCACCCCCAGACCGGCCGGTATAGGGTGGCCAAACCACCCCCATGGCCTTGGGGGTGGTTCGGCCATCCCTTAGAGCCAAACGGCCACCCCGAGCACCCTGTTCGTGTTTTTTTTTTTTTTTTTTTTTTTTTTAACAGAGGGTGGCCCTTAGGCCACGAGGGTGGCTTGGCCACCCCCAGACCGGCTTGGCCACCCCCTATTCTTCTCCTTCTTCTTCTTTTTTTTTTTTAATTTTTTTAATTTTTAGAATTAAAATTTCAAAAATTATTATTTTAATCAACCAAAACGGTGCGTTTTTGGTCCGTTAACGGCCGTTAGGAAAAGAGTAACGGTAGGGATTTTATTGTAGTTTTCTTACACCCAGGGAGTAAATTTTCGAAAAAAAAAAACCTAAGCATTTTAAAATTCTGGAAGGACGACCCAAGGTGTTATTATATACTTACCCTTTATAATATTATGGTGACGTGTTACTTTATCTTTGGTATTGCTGTATGATGTTTCATTTATTGTCTTTTAATCCTATAGTCTTAGTAAAGTCTTCCGTTGCAGTTTTCTCGTTACGACGAGGAAAGTGAATTCCCGGAAGTCTTGTTCTGCTAGGGACAAGGCTGGGATGGCGCTCCGTGTGTTTAATTACTAATTAATTGATTTGCCCATCGAGCGGGGCGTCACATGTAAGCATGCATCAAGTCCTAAGTTTACAGCATAACTCAAAAGTATTAGTTACCATGAGTACCTGCTTAAGCGTGCAATAAGTCCTCAAGCACCTTCCGGATTGAATCCTCTAACATAATCGGATGCTTCACGATACCTACTATTTATAACAACATAGTTGTACATATAGAGAAAAAATGGAAATAATACAAGGGTAAGTCCGACGACTTAATGAGTATAAATGCACATGACGTACTCGTTATTAATTTGTAGATTTATATATTTATAAAACACATGCAACATTATAAGATGACAGTTTATCATGCAGGTGATATATATAGAGTAATAGTCACAGTTCAACATGTATGGTCTACCCGAGATATTATCCATTCTCAGTAGGGTTGACGCTGTCTCGAGGGATCTGTAGTACAATGTCGGTGCCCTAGCCATTGCACAACATACCGTTTGTAACACTAGCGGCACGACCGAGTCCAACCTCAGGTGGCCCACATAGCTAATGAAGTTCATCCTATAGTGACCATTCATTGGGAATAATTGTGTCATGGTCACGAAACCATTAGATCCAAAGCCCACACACATACATTTGACCATAAAGTTAACCCATATAGTAAGCCCATGGCCATTATATCGCATGTGCCGGTATACCATATCATACGATGCAATTAATCTTATCAGTCTTTACATGCATAGTTCTACAAGACTCATTATTATCTTATTAATCAACACACGCTTTCACAAAAGAGAGTTTACTATGGTTTCAACATGTATTTCATGAAAGTTGCAAAATATGCATATTTGATATACATAAAATAGACATGCAATGCAGGAAAAAGTAACAACTAGCATCCATGTGAGTTTGTACTTACCCGGGCCGTAAATTTCCTCCATGTAATTTTCTTGAGGCTCCATAACCTCGAATACTGAGAAAAGACCTATCATTAGTTCTATTTCTACTAAAGCAATTATAAAATAAGGAAACAGGAGCTATGAGACGGCTGATAAAAATAAAGTTTCCTGTCACACTATAGAACGTACGTCCAGGCTCGAGGCCGTACGTCCGTTGTGATACTTCAGACCATACGTCCAGTCTCGAGACCGTACATCTGCTTCGAGGTTTTTAGGGAGAACCTCATTTTCTCCACTTGTCCTCTTATTCTCCAAACCAACTTTAAGCCTAACAAGGCTTCCTAAGTCGAAATGAAACCTCCATGCAACACGATCATGCTAAGTTAACGTACTGCTAATCTAAACAAGATTTAAAGCATAACTAAGGCACTACGACTAACAACATAGAACAATAATCGAGTAGCATAACAACATAATTAAAAAGTTAAGTTTACCTCCTTGAAGTGAAACCTCAAGAGTTTCTCCACTCCACTAGCTTCGAACTCACAAAACACTCACAAACACTCACACGGAAGGATTTTCGCAACCTGGGGGCAAAGAGAGGGGTTTAGGGGCGGATGAGTGTGAAATGGACAGGGGATTTATAAAATACATGTAACATTATAAGATGACAGTTTATCATGCAGGTGATATATATAGAGTAATAGTCACAGTTCAACAGGTATGGTCTACCCTAGATATTATCCCTTCTCAATAGGGTTGACGCTGTCTCGAGGGATCTGTAGTACAATGTCGGTGCCCTAGTCATTGCACAACATACCGTTTGTAACACTAGCGGCACGATCGAGTCCAACCTCAGGTGGCCCACACAGCTAATGAAGTTCATCCTATAGTGACCATCCATTGGGAATAGTTGTGTCTTGGTCACGAAACCATTAGATCCAAAGCCCACACACATACATTTGACCATAAAGTTAACCCGTATAGTAAGCCCATGGCCATTATATCACATGTGCCGGTATACCATGTCATACGATGCAATTAATCTTATCAGTCTTTACATGCATAGTTCTACAAGACTCATTATTATCTTATTAATCGACACACGCTTTCACAAAAGAGAGTTTACTATGGTTCCAACATGTATTTCATGAGAGTTGCAAAATATGCATATTTGATATACATAAAATAGACATGCAATGCAGAAAAAAGTAACAACTAGCATCCATGTGAGTTTGTACTCACCCGGGCCGTAAATTTCCTCCATGTAATTTTCTTGAGGTTCCATAACCTCGAATACTGAGAAAAGCCTATCATTAGTTCTATTTCTACTAAAGCAATTATAAAATAAGGAAACAGGAGCTATGAGACGACTGGTAAAAATAAAGTTTCCTGTCACACTATAGAACGTACGTCCAGGCTCGAGGCCGTATGTCCGTTGTGATACTTCAGACCATACGTCTAGTCTCGAGACCGTACATCTGCTTCGAGGTTTTTAGGGAGAACCTCATTTTCTCCACTTGTCCTCTTATTCTCCAAACCAACTTTTAAGCCTAACAAGGCTTCCTAAGTCGAAATGAAACCTCCATGCAACGTGATCATGCTAAGTTAACGTAATGCTAATCTAAACATGATTTAAAGCATAACTAAGGCACTACGACTAACAACATAGAACAATAATCGAGTAGCATAACAACATAATTAAAAAGTTAAGTTTACCTCCTTGAAGTGAAACCTCAAGAGTTCCTCCACTCCACTAGCTTCGAACTCACAAAACACTCACAAACACTCACACGGAAGGATTTTCGCAACCTGGGGGCAAAGAGAGGGGTTTAGGGGCGGATGAGTGTGAAATGGACAGGGGGTGAGGGGTATTTATAGGGCCAGAAAGCAGCAGACGTCCAGTCCAAAAGGGCGTACGTCCGGTACTATTACCTAACAATTCAAGGGTTGTCTCATACGTCTAGGTATTACCCAGCAATCAATCCAAAAAGTAGCAGATGTCCGATACTTTTGAGCGTACGTCTGTTGTACTATTCATAGAGTACAATGTACTATCTGTCAATGGATGTCTGGTGGTCTCCTAGTGCATGTCCACACTAAAAGAAAAGAGCGTACGTCCGCCAACCCTAGCATACGTTCGGTCCAAAAGTTCAATTTCCTCAAAATGCCCTTCTGGTAGATCCTAGTGACCCAAAGTCCAAATTAACCATTTAACTAAGCTACTTATGTCTAATTAATTATTTGGGCCATTACACAGAATCCATGCTATTACATTTTAAAGGGGGTCCAAGAGTGCAGGAAAGGAATGTGTGTGGTGGTGATGAGGTTCTAGTGTCTTAGAAACTGTCGATTTTTGGGAGATTTAAAGTGAACTGGATGTGGCACTTGATACCAAAAAAAAATGTATGAGTGTTGGCATTATTGTGAGGGATCAGAAAGGATTAATACAAGCTGCTCTAAGCAAAACAATAAACTACTTACACCCCCTAGTCATAGTGGAAGCTGTGGGAGTATTACGGGTTGTTGAATTTTGTTGTGATTTGGGCCTACATGACGTGGTGCTAGAGGGTAATTCTTTTTTATTGTGGTGCAATATATTCTTGCCTCGGTTTCAAATTGGTGCACTCATGGGCAGATTGTGGCAGATATTAGGGTGGTTCTTAACTCTCGGAGGAGCTAGATTACCGAGCATACTAAAAGGGATGTGAACCAAGCAGCACACGGACTAGCCGAACAAGCAATTAGGAATCAAATGGATCGTAATTGGGGTTTGTTTGGTAATGGGATTGGGCATGGTTACTGTTTAGGGTTTGACCTGACACTATAATTTGATTGAAATTGCAACAAAATCTTAACCTTTTTTCCCCAACTATTTACAATTTTCCCCTTATTTCAATTTTTTTCCCTTGTTTTTTTTTTTTTTGGAATTGTGCGACACTTTCTTCCTCTCTTCTTCTCATTACTCTTCACTGACCTTTCAATGCCAGAGGGGAATCGTCCTCTGTATGAAAGATTTAACCTAACCCTACATCAAGGATTCATCCTTCTCTCTTTCCCTATACTCCCGATTCCATTCTTCTTCTTTTCTCTCAACAATCCTTATTCTTCTATCTTTTTTTTTTCTCTATAATCGGTTCCTTTCTCCCTCTTTTCTTTCAAGAATCTCTGCAACAACTCTCAATTCCATCTTCTCCACCAGAGCAATACCGAGGCACCAACCCAGTTTAGGCCTATCCAATTTTCAAATTGTTTATAGTAGGAAATCTAGCTTTAGAGATTGGGGTCATATACGTCACAGAGTGATATGCCTCTCTCACACTCCATAAAGTGGAGTCTTCACCGTACAAAAAACCCCATCTACCCTCCACCTCCGAACACAGAGCTTCTGTCGGTGTAGCCAAACACGGGTATCAGTGGGCAAGACCTCTAGCCATGGCTCCACGCACAAGAGCACGATCGAAGGTGCATTTCAAATTTTCTTCGCACTGTTTTTTGGGATTACTGCTTATTATTCCGTAAATTACATAAATAAATTTTCATAGGTATGATCTGTAGAAACATAACGTATGACATGGTACACTTACTGCTGAGAAGCAAAATAAAAACATTTTTATGTTTACTCTTGCTGCTGATAAGCAAGAAAAAAAAAACATTTAATAAGGCCATTTTCCTTACATGAACCAGTTTACATTGAAATTTTATCATTTTGATTTCAATCTTTCCTCCTAGTGTTGCATGTTGGGATTTTTTTT
>CM017326.1:13402353-13664139 GCA_006937295.1 Carpinus fangiana
GACGTGGACGACGCCACGTCAGCTCCGGATGGACGGAGGATGGACGCTTTCTCGCCGCTAAGAATTACTCATGATGTAGTGATATCACAATTATAAGATGGCAGCAACTAGTTGAAACAGTATCAAACAAACAATTTTAAAAAGCTGTGGGCTTGGGTCTCGGACAGGTCTTGACGAGTGTCCAAGCAAGTCCTGGGTGGGTCCTGACAAGGTCTTAGGTGTGTCTTGACAAAGTTTGTCAATTTGAGAATGAAATGTTCAAAGTTGAAAAATGGTTTAGTAAACCATTTTTTAAAAATTAAAGAAAATTTTTTTGTCAAATGAATTTTTTTTTTTTTTTTAGACCATTATTTTATGTTGTAGTAAATATCATAAAATACAAAAGTCAGCTTCTAGAAACCATTTTACTTGGACGGAACCTTCATTGCAAGGATTTATTCTGCAAACGAAACGGCAATAAGTTTTGAGTTCACGTTGAAATAGTAATTAAAAAATAAAAAAAACAGAAAAAAGGTTGGGTTGAAGAGGATCCAAACAACTCGGAGCCCCGTAGCTCAACCCGATTCTCCCTTAGTCGGTTAGTCCCCAAATTCAATACAAACCAGACTGCAGTCTTCTCGTTTCTCACTTTCTTTTAGTCGCTCTCCGAGCCTCCGAGACTGAACCCCGACCCCCTCCATGAGAAAATGGATCAAACCCAAATCCAGCGATCAGCTTCGGCTTCATCTTCTCGGGCCTTCCAGTTCCACCCTGCCCGTGCCGCCATTTTCGATCTCTTCAACCTCTACTTAGGAGTAATCACTCTCTCCCATTCTCCATTGAGCTTTGAGTTCATTTTTTGGTTTTATTTTCAATAATTAAAATTCTTTTGTGCTCTCTTTTGCAGAGAAGTAGCCGCCAGAAACCCGAAGATTCTGCCCGAGAACCTCCGTAAGTACATATGTATGTAATATGTATATATGTACATGAACTGAAGGTGTTTCGAAAAGCTGAGTTGCTTATGGCAGTGTTATTTATTTATTTTTTTTTATATTTGAATGAACTTGTATATTATCCGATGTATATAATTCGGGTGAATGAGAACGTTTTTTCATTACGGAATCTCTCTGTGATTTTTCGGAGTTGGGAAAAGCCAATTTGTGGTTAGTCGCCTACTGAAGAATATTTGTTTAATGTGCTCTTGATATGAATTGAAACTGGTTACACGAAAGTGTTTTTGCCAGAAGTTCCTAATCAACATGTATTTTCTTATTTCAACATTGTAACGTCAGCTATACAAATCTTTGTTTCATTTCAAATGTAGGAGAGCTGAAGGTTATCTGGAAATAACATCTTTAACATGTTTAGATACAAAATGGGGGGAAAGAGTTTGAGTCGTACATGTATCAAAAGACGTACCATATGCATAATTGTGGTGTCAGTATATTCTACACTTGATTGTTATTAGGCATCATATGAATCACTAAATTTTGAAGGTGCTAGGATCCTTTGATTGTTGGTAGCTTGTTCACTTTTTAATCTTTATTGAAATAACCAATCTTCAGGAACAAGACACAGAAGCGTGTGGTTGCGTTGAACAGAGAGCTTCCTCCTCGAAATGAGCAGTTTCTCTTGGATTTTGAGCAACTTCAGAGCCAGTTTTCCGTGTGTTCCAGAATTTAAATTCTTCGTTTAGCATCATCACATGTCTTCTTTCCTTGTTTTTGCTTCCTCTTTTATTTCAGTCAACTTAGTCATGGCATTGTGCTTTATGTGTGTTGATAGCAGTCATATTTTTTCAGGACCAAGATCAATTGCGTGCTGTAACAGAATCTGTTCTTATATCTCTGGTTGTGAACTGTAGTGGTCATGCACCACGGGCTGAATTTCTTCTCTTTGCTTTGCGAAGCTTGTGCAGTATAGGTTACATTAACTGGGATACTCTTTTGCCAGCCCTTCTTTCTTCAGTTTCCTCTGCAGAAATGGCAGTGGGTCAGGGGAGTCAAGCAATGGCAGCTGTCTCATCTACAAGTTTATCACAGTCTGGGATGCTGCCACCTTCAAGCTCAATTCCCAATTCTGCTACTTTTCATTCTTCAAATCCAGCATCTCCTCTACCCTCAGTTCATGGTATTGGGTCCCCTGCTCAATCTGCTATTGAACAGTCATCTTGTGCAACTTTGTCACCAGTCAAATCATCTGATATTTCCTGTACTGGACAGCAACCTACAGCGAGGGTAAATTCATCTATAAGAGATAATGCAATAAGCAGTCTACGTCAGCTGTGTTGCAAGATTATTTTAACTGGTCTTGAATTCAATTTAAAACCAGTGACTCATGCTGAAATTTTCTACCATATGCTGAATTGGCTGGTTAATTGGGATCAAAGGCAACAGGGGATTGATGAATCTGATGGAGCTAAATCTTGGAGACCTGACAAGGCTCTTATTGAATGGCTGCACAGTTGTTTGGATGTGATTTGGCTTTTGGTTGAAGAGGATAAATGCCGAGTACCCTTTTATGAATTACTGCGCAGTGGCTTGCAGTTTATTGAAAACATACCTGATGACGAAGCCTTATTTACACTTATCTTGGAGATCCATAGGAGGCGAGATATGATGGCTATGCACATGCAAATGTTAGATCAACACCTTCATTGCCCTACGTTTGGTACTCATCGGGTTCTTTCTCAGACAACTCCTAGTATTTCAGGTGAAGCAGTAACGAACTTGCGATATTCGCCAATCACATATCCGAGCGTACTTGGGGAGCCATTGCATGGAGAGGTGATACTTTTCCTAGCTATCATTTTTAGGATATGACAATGCTACATTTCATCTAAATAAATTTGTATACTGTCTTTGGAATAACACATGTTATTGGTGGTATGATTATTGGGATTAATGGCCTTTGTAACAATCTAGTGTAAATTCTTGGGAGTTTTTATGTGTGGTTGGTGCTCAACTTCGATTACCCACCATCATAACCTCTAATTTAAGGGCCTGCCAGAAATCACAATATTCGTGTTGTTTCAGCATTTCTTTCTTCAAGATAATGGCGTCATTATCTTGTTATTATTACTTGTAACAATAATTATTATTTCTATTATTTGCTTGGTTCTCTATCTACTGACAAGCATTGACAAGTATAATGGGCTCTTGGTTAAGCAAAATCTTAGTTGAGTGAAATTTTTGTGATTGGATTAGGTTGGCATTATTTCAAATTAGCATTCCATTGTTCTTCTAGGTTCTCTCTGGTTCCTTGCCAGCTTTCTTTGTGTAGATAGCTTGTAGAGGGTACCTTGCTCCCTGTTATGACAGTTTCTCTGTGAAACTTAGTTTCAAAAGAGAAACAAATTTGATCCCTTCATATGGATTTCACTTTAGTCTATTCTTGGTTTTACATTGCTAATGTTATAATTCTGCTGTTTGCTTCTCCTTTTTTTTTTTTTTTTGATAAATAAGTAATTCATTGAAAAGCGCAAAGGGGCGCAACCCTAGTACACATGATGTATACAAAGAAAGGCCCCACTAAAGATGAAAAGAAGAACAAAAAGCCTCAAACTGAGGCATAGTAGAAAACTAAGGCACATTAAAAGCACCCGCCCATTGGAATAGAGTTGTGATGAACAACTTTTTGAGCTCGTCCAACGTTTTTTCTTGATCTTCAAAATATCTTGCATTCTTTTTTTTGATAAGTCAGAAGAGTATATTAAAAGCGCAGAGGGGCGCAACCCTTAGTACACAGGGGGTATACAAAGGGAGGCTAGGGGGAAAAGGAAAAGAGAGAGAAAAACAGAAAAACTGATCACCCGCGGGGCCAGCCAGCCCATTGTCCAGGAGAAAAGGGTAAAAAGAAAAAAGTGGAGGAGTTCCTCAATAGACCTCGAGGAGTCCTCGAAACATCTATTGTTTCGCTCACTCCAAATACACCACATGATACAGAGCGGGACCATTTTCTAAACAACGGCACTCCTGGAACAACCGCTCGACCACGAACTAGCCAACAGCTCCTTAACGAGCGAGGCATAACCCAACAAAGACCAAACCGATCGAAGAAGGCATTCCACAAGGCTCTCGTTGCCCCAAAATGAAGAAGAAGATGATCAACCGACTCCCCATCCGATTCGCATAACCAACACCTATTCACCACCACCATGCCCCTCCTCCTTAGGTTATCCACAGTAAGAATCTTGCCCCAAGCAGCCGACCAATCTTGCATTCTGCTCTCCAAATAGTCCACATTAGACACAATAAGGCTATTCTCCACACCTCCTTTACTGAACGATTATCTCTTTGACCTTTCCAATAGGCTAACAAATCCGCCACCCTTCCTTGCATGAACCATGTGACGTAGAAAATAGTAAATACCACACGCCATAAGGCTTGTGCCACTTTACAATGAAGAAGGAGATGATTGACAGACTCGCCACTCCTCTTACACGTACAACACCAATCCACCACAATGATTTCTCTCTTACGCAAGTTATCCAAAGTCAGAATCTTACCGTGAGTCGTTGTCCACACAAAGAAACTTTTTTTTGATAAGTAAAAATGTATATATCAAAAAAACCCAAAAGAATTCAACACAATTACACTGGGTAGAACCCAAGAATCGCCTAAGAAAAAACCATAAGCTCACAAGGATCCCCACAAGAGACCCACATAGACCCAAACAAAAACCCTAAAGCCCGAAGCATACCAAGAATAAAACCTACAAAAGCCCAATAACAGGCCTAAAAATCCAAAGACCCTATTTCACCTCAGGGGGGAAAGAGAAAACATTTTTAGACCCGAGAAATCCCCACCAACGCTGGCACTTCGCCTGAGTCGCCTCCAAATTTAAAGTGCACTCCAGATTGTCCACAAAGAAACTTACTCACATTGGAACTTTAACATTCCATATACTCCTCCACGGAAAAGAGGAAGCCTCCACTATATCCGTCCTCGAATAGAAAAGCAAATAGAGTTGTAGCTCTTTGGCAATTCTATTTGCTTCTCTTTTCTTCTTCTGGTTAGGTGTATATTTTGTGTACTTCCTGAGTACTTCGGTTGCCTCTTTGCATGTTTTTTAATGATTTTGTGATTACTTATAAAAAGAAAATTCAGTCAATTGCTTTTTTATTACTTTCGATTCTTAGGGGTGTGCTTTGTAATGTTTGTGTGTGTATATATATATGTATGTATGTATGTATGTATATTATATTCTGTTTTAGTTCATTGAAAACATAATTAATGATTGAGCAATTTTTTTCACATTGTTTGTATATGATTGTGTATATGTGTTTCAATATATATTCCCTTGTCCCAACTATCATGCTTTGGGAAGAGTGAAATTGAGTAAAATTTTTTGAAAATAGTAAAAAAAATTTATGTCTGCATCTTCAAATTAGACCCTTACCTTTATTTTATTTATTTATTATTATTATTATTATTTAATAAAAAAAGTCTTTCAAAGTTGCCCAGCTTTAGGTGTATTTTTCTTCATTGAACATCGTGCTACTTCAAACCACGACTGTGGATTTGGGACAGATGAAGTATATATTTGTAATCCCCACTCCTATTGCATGTATAAGTAAATGTATGTATGTATTTAATGTCCCTATTTTTTGGCATGAGTGTTAAAGCTTCATTTGGATTAGGATCTGCTATGGTTGGTTAAATTAGTTTCTTTTCATTGGTATAGGATCTTGCAATGTCTATTCAGAGGGGTAGTTTGGACTGGGAGAGACCTTTACGTTGTATAAGGCATGCTCTTCGCAGTACTCCTTCACCAGATTGGTGGAAGCGCGTGCTTCTTGTTGCTCCATCCTATAGGTCTCCTCAAGTGCCTACTCCGGGTGCTGTATTTACTTCTGAAATGATTTGTGAGGCAACAATTGATAGAATTATTGAACTATTGAAGCTTACGAATTCAGGCAATGTTCTCTCCTTATTTTTCTGTTTATTAAAATATATTCCAGGATAAAATACCAATGTACTTCCTTAAAAACATTTTTGCTGACTGAGTATGTTATTCTCTTTCTATCTTTAAAATGCATTCCATTGACATTAAGTCTTTTGATTTTTTTTTTCTTTTCCTTTTTAATTTTTTTTAAGAGTGCTAGTGTTAGTATTTCATAATTTAAATAGAATTTCAGTGATCTAATATACATCAGGGATGTTCAGGGGTATGCAATTGCTCTAGTCATATGAGACTAGTTACATTCAAGCAATGTACAAAATAACTAGTCATGTTAGTCATTATAACCTCTCTTTTGCAAGTGACATTTTCATATCTTATTTGCATAATTTTGTTTATTGTGGCTGCTTGTGTGATGACTAATCAAGGGGCGATTTCTGGAGTACTATACTTTAGTATGCTAATATCTGATACATTTTTTTTTTATTGCTTTTGGCAGAGATAAATTGCTGGCAGGACTGGCTTGTCTTTTCAGATATCTTCTTTTTTCTTATGAAAAGTGGGTGTATTGACTTTGTTGATTTTGTGGACAAGCTCGTTTCACGGGTTACGGAGGGTGATCAGCACATTCTTAGGACGAATCACATAACTTGGTTGCTTGCACAAATTATGAGGGTTGAGCTTGTGATGAATGCTTTGAATTCAGATAATAGAAAGGTTGTTTCTTAAATTTAAAAATGCATTCCCTTTTTACTGAGCTGTTATTCTTCCCACTTGTGTACTGTCTCAAAATCATTAAAACATGGTTAATTCTTCTGTTGTCTTGTCCATAATCCACACAAGAAACTTATATGTTTCAGGAATTTTGGTTTTCCAGTTTTTTTTAACCATTCTTTTGGTGATTGAGTGCATTAATCGAGTTGAAATCCTGTACCTGAGACATTGTATTTCTGCTGGTAGGTGGAAACCACCAGAAAACTGGTATCATTTCATAGAGAAGATAGAAGCTCTGATCCTAATAATCCTCAAAGTATCCTGCTTGATTTCATAAGCAGTTGTCAGAATTTGCGTATTTGGTCATTGAACACATCAACAAGGGAATATTTGAATAATGAGCAGCTTCAGAAGGGAAAGCAAATAGATGAATGGTGGAGGCAAGTGAGCAAAGGTGCATTTTTTTTTTCTTATATGTTTCTTTGATCATGTGGTTACTGCTGGTGATGAAATCAAGAGTTGCTGTCTTAATTGTGCTGTGCATTTATATGTTTAAAATAGCTGCTACTTTGGATAGGTAGGACACTTCCACAGCCGCCACCCAACTCAATTCTTTATAGTTCTAGAAAGAACAAATAAAAGACATTCTGATCTTGACATCAAAGTAGTGAGGTTTTAATAAGAAGTTTCTTGTTCAGTTTGTCAAATAGTTTCTTGTTCAATTTCTGAAATTCTAATTCCTTCAATCAAGGAATACGTGTTGGGAACCAAAGAGGGAAGCTTAGAGAGAGAGAGAGGATGGCAACTTTTGTTTTTTCTTAGCAATCTCTGTTGCCTTTTTCATAGATCTCGTAGTTCATCAACCTTTTCTCTGAAATCAATGTGTTTTTGTTTGCCTTAGTCATCCTTAACTTCTCCATCAGAGGCTTGCTCTTGTGAAACATCCATAATATCCTCTTAAGATTACTTTTTTGGTTGAAAAAGTGGAGCCAATTCTTGATTTGCAATTTCTTGATTGAAATCCTCTGTAACAAGAGAACCTCCGGTCATGTTTATTATTGCTTTTATCTCATACAATTATATTCATAGTTTAAACACCATAATTGAACTTTTTCTTGAATCCAATTAACATTGATTTTAATAGCCTTCAAATCTACTAAGTGCACAACCCTAAGTACACAAGAAGTATACAAGAGTTAGTTTGCCCTTTTGCTCAACCCTCTCTCCTAAACGCTCTACCCTCTCCTCTCAACTCTCTTCTTCCCCCTCCTCTCTCCACTCTAGCGGAGGCGCGTCATGCTAGGGTTCTGTCGTTTTGTTGGGACTCTTTTGGATTGCTTGAGTCTGCCTGTTTCGAGCTCACATGGTGTGTGGTTATGTCTCCGAGCTCTTGGAGGTTGGTTCGGTGAGGTTGTAATGGAACGACGCTTCTCCGTTGAAGCAAAAGCCATTTGCTTTTTGGTGAAGGAAGGGTTTTTCGACTTTTGGTTGGACGAAAGGAGGAAGGGTTTCGTAGGGGTCATTTTTGTGGGTCATCAATGTTCTGCTTGGTTGGTGGATACGGTGGAAGAGGTGGTTCATTCTCTGGTGAAAGAACATATTGTCAAGTGATACCGCGAGGATGCAAAGGTGTTGATGGTTTGTGGCGGTGGTAACAAGGCAGGAAGGTTTCTAGAGGTGGACGGAAAGGGATCATCTAGCTCCCAGAAGGCCATAATGGGCGGAGCTGGTGTCGGTTTGTGGGTGAGCTGCGGCAGATGCTGACGCTTCATGTAGGAAAGTCTGGGTCTTTGGTTTCTGAGATCCCCTCTTTAGCGGGGAATCTAACTAAGGTCAATTTGAGAGCTGCTTTTGGGTGTTTATTCGTGGAAGTGCTATGACTGGCATCATGCTTCAAGGCGAAATCTATTTGGGTCTTCGTGTCTTCTTGACTTGTTCATTGTGTCGACTTGTTTTGAGTCGGAGAACAACGGAGATGAGCTGTGTACAATGGTGGATTGCCATGAAATGGAGAAGCTGATTTCTTTTGTCCAACATTTTTTTGCCAAAGAAGTTTGTTCTTAAGTGGTGGCTAATTCAATGTTGAGGATGAAGAAGGCGAATGGCATTCTCATCAATCGCTGGGTGAAGAAGCTTCTAGGGCAATATCATGTTGAGCTAGACCGGGTCCTAGTCAGGCTGGTCGAAGGCCCTTTCGCTGGGCTGGACTTGAAGCCCAAAGGTAAGCGGAACAAGGCTGTTTTGATGGGTCATGCGGTATCGGATCCGGATTCGGATCCTGTTTCGGTTCATGATTCTGGTCCCAGTTCAAAAGCCGGTCCAGATTCAGTTTCTAAACCAATATTGGTTCCCAGCTCTAAGGACAATCCTCGAGTGGGCATTTTGGCGCTGGAGTCTTTGATGGCTAATGGGTCTGTCTAGGTGAGTTTTGTTGAATCCTTTTGCTCGACCCCGTCCTCTTCTATGCCTATCTCTGGGCTGGATTCTTTTGTGCCAAAAAACTTTGTTGTCTATTCATCAGGGGCTGTAGCTCTGAGAGAAAGATTCTGCTCGCTTCCGGGGATGCCGGAGAATGGGACTCCCTTATTCCGGTCAGTGTACAAGCAAGGCATTGAAATATTACTGAACATTTAAGGAAGCCAGAGGAACTCCGGTGAAAGATTCTCTTCTTCTTGAGGCGGTGGAGTCTCTTGGTGCTCCGTTGGTGAAATATCAATCCACGCCAATTTTGGTTTCGTTGCACAGATTTCGTCGGAGGCTGCACACGGCCAGGTGTGTCTGCTTGATACATTGGCCGGAAGAATACTTTGTCAAAGCAGGTGGTCTTGTTGCCTCCACCTTTTTCGGGATCAGTTGGTGTAGAGAAAGCTGAGAAAGTCACTTCGTTCGGGGCTGCACAACATTTTAATTTGGTGAGGGGCTTTCTACGGCGGGGGTTTCTTAATCCAAGTCCGACTGTGAAAGGTAGTTCTCCTCCCTCGCCCAAGTTGCCGGTCGCTTCGTCGTCAACTATGGTTGTTAAGGATGATTGGATGAAAGGAGCCCGCCCTCCCTTGGGTAGCTGCACCTACCATAATTGCTGAAAAAGGTGAGGACTTCAAGTCAACTGGATTGACCCAATCTCAACAATGGCTAGTAGGCTTCGATCCATCTGGCGCGATTGATATGTGGGATTAGGGCGGCGAGATTGGGGATGGGGAGGATGGTGGTTCCCTTTCCCCCTGGATGCTTACCTCCTAGACACGTCATTGGATTGATTGGTGGACGGTGAAGAGGCCGAGGATCCATCTTTGGCGATCTTGGAGGACATTGAAGAGGATTATCATCGGGTTGTTAAAGTAGCACACCTTAAGTCTAAGGGTAAGAGGGAGCTGTTGAATTAAAAAAGCTCCATTAACTATGGAGATCCTAGCTCTTCCTATCGACATAGGAAATGAATGGCTCATGTTAGGTAGTGTCGTGTTTTCTTTGTGGGTTTCAGGTTTAAGGGCCTTTGGTGGGTTTCTTTTGTGGGATAGCTTTGGTTATCTTGTGCACTTAGGGGTGGCTCACGATTTTTTAATAAAATCTTCTATTACATATATATATAAAAAAAAAAAAAAACCTTCAAATCTTCTAAGCTAATATCAAAATTCAATGAGATATCAATGTTGCTTGCCATTGTAATCAAATATACAAGTTCATGTTTCTGACAAAAGATAGGATCTTTTGCTTTGATACCAAAATGATCTAGGACAGATTTAGGGACAACTTATGTGTGCTTCTAGTGGAGGGTTAGGAGAATCGTGGTGGGGTTTAGAGTTTGCGAAGAAAGGGTTACGGTTCAAAGATTGATTTGGGTGGTTGGAAAATTTTGAATAGTAGCTGTGTTCACAAATCTAAGGTTAATTTGGTAGGTTGAGAGAGAGAAACAAGTAGACTAAGGCAAATGTGGCTCAATACTAAAGCACTCAGGGGCGCAACCCATGTACACAGGAAGTATACAACAAGAGCCCACATAGTGAAGCTTTTAATTTGAAAAGGATGCACATAAATCTAGAAATTCTGCAAACGTAGAAACTTGCGAAGAATGCCACAAAACTCTTTATGAGAAAGTGTTTGAACCACCATTTTCTTCAACTCTATAATTCCATGTTCACAATCCTCAAAATTTCTTGCATTCCTTTCTCTCCATAAACACCACATCACACACAGATGAGCCATTCTCCAGATTTGTATAACCATACTATTACCCTTTTGTCCTCGCCAACTTCCCAAGCATTCCTTCAATCTACTCGGCATCACCCACATAACACCAAACAGCTGACAAACCATATTCCAAACCTCTATAGCAATTTCACAATGCAATAATAAATGATCAATAGATTCACCACTCTTCTTGCACATACAACATCACTCCGTCACAATAATGTTCTTACGTAAATTGTCCATTGTTAATATTTTCCCCAATACCGCTATCCACATTTAGAAAGCCACTTTCGGTGGCACCTTACTCTTCCAAATAATCTTCCAAGGGCCGTCCATCGGTTTCGAATTAACCTTCAACTTATAGTATGACTTCACCTAAAAAATCTCTCTCTTTGATGGAATCCAACAAATTTTATCCACCTCACCATGCCTAATTTGTTGGGAATACAGCAATTCGAAAAATCGTGACACCTCTTCCATTTCCTAATCATGAACAGGTCGAATGAACATTACATTCCATTGAATAACACCATTTACTATAGTCATATTCTCCTCCACCCATGCTTCCTTTGTACAAGCTATAGTAAACAACACGGGAAACACATTCTTCAATGGTAACTCCCCACACCATGCATCCTGCCAAAATAATATTCGAGAGCCATTTCCTACCTCATACCTCACATGCTATTTAAAATTATCTCACCCTCTTCTAATACATTTCCACACTCCCACCCCATGAGATCCTCCTACCTCCTTAGAACACCATCCACCACTCATTATATTGTATTTCACCTCCACTAACTTCCTCCACCAAGCGTCTTCTTCATTGGCAAACCTCCACAACCATTTACCTAACAATGCTCGATTGAATTGAATCAAATTCCTTACCCATAATCCCCTGCCTCTGTATTCATGCAAACCTTGGACTAGTTTACCAAATGGAACTTGAATTAATCACCTACACCACCCCACAAGAAATCTCTTTGTATTTTTTCTATTCGCTTCACCACTCTCCCTGGAATTTGAAACAAAGATAGATAATACATGGGTATTTTAGAGAGCGTACTTTTAATAAGTGTCTGCGTAATGAATATATTTATCATATTATGCTTTCATTAACTGTTGACAAATGGCGAGGGCTCGAAGTTGGTACGTGGAATCTAAGAAGTTTGAGATGCTGATTAAGGGGGGAAATTCTGGTGTGAGGATTGTTGAAAGAGGTAAAAACAAACAGGGGTCCATTTT
Organism: Carpinus fangiana; assembly: GCA_006937295.1. NCBI lineage: Eukaryota > Viridiplantae > Streptophyta > Magnoliopsida > Fagales > Betulaceae > Carpinus > Carpinus fangiana. The sequence continues at coordinate 13,414,381 of CM017326.1, forward strand.
TATTCGAAGGGATGAGATATCTTGGCTGGTGGGCGCTGTGGAGGAGGTGTTGGAAGTGGATATGTCGGAGGTTTACTGGGACCCTTCGAGTGCAGGCTTTCCACGTGTTTTAGTGCAAAGTCGATCAAATAGGCATGGTAGTTTCTTTATTATTGAGGAGTATGAGGAATATGGATAAGGTTTGTCAATAGAGAAATATAGAATTAAAAAGATTATCTTGCTTTGTCAATTGTGACTCGAAAGGTGGTAACTATAGTTGTGGAAGAAATAAGGAAAGGGAAATGCTTTGTTTTTACGAAGTCTAAATTGTTATTGTGGAATGTGTGAGAGGGTTAAATGGATAAGGTTTGGCGAAGCATTCTAGAGGATTTGGAGAAGGGCCATGGCTTCCGTTTTTGGGCTGACCCTCAAGATCTAGGGTTTTAGATAGCTCTTTAAGGAGAAGGATTGGGCTTCTAAGTTTAAGGTATGAATAGAGATAAGGCTCTTGATCCTGATGGCTTTTCCATGGCTTTCTTCCAAGATTGTTGGGATGAGATCAAGACAAACATCATGGGGGTGTTCCTTGACTTTCATGCTTGTAGGAAGTTTGAAAGAAGCCTTAATGCTACATTTATTGCTCTCATCCCGAAGAAATCTGGGGCGCCCCTCTGCGGTTTTCAATGAATTACTTATTTATCAAAAAAAAGAAAAAAGAAAAAGAAATATAGGGCGATTGATCTTAAGGCCTCGTTTGGTTCGCGGAATGTCTAGTCCATTGGAAAAAGATTAGCTACTACTAGGAATAGAAGAGTGTGGGATAGACTGGCTATTCCTATTCCTTTGTTTGGTTGTAATGTTGGAATAGAACACTAATTATGCATTCCTTCGTTTGGTACAATGCAATAGGTTGGTGAATGTAATCATATTATGATCAAATTTCCTAAAATACCCTTATAATATAAATACAATTTATATTGTTAAGGACTTTCTTTCTTTATTGTTTGAAACATAAACAACTATACTATAATTTTTTTTCTTTTTTTTTTAATTATGTCAGGTATGTTGCCTTTTTAATTTTATTTTTGCAATTATGCTACAAAATTATTTATATAAAAAAATCACATAATCATCATATCACCATATTTTTTTTTAAAAAAAACTTGGAAAAGCACATCAACCATCTTGATATCATTTTGTAGGAACTCAATTAAAATGGTATAGCAATCGTTCTTATTTAAAAAAATATATCACCAAACATCTTAACCATCAAAAAATGGTATAGCAATTGTTCTTAATTAAAAAAATATAAACATGCATGCAAAAAAAGGAATAAAAAAAAAACTGGTACATAAACGTCGAAGAGAGAGATAGAGAAAGAAAGAGAGTGGGATGAAATTTTTTTTCTATATACAACAAAAATTGTTATGAATTTTGTTTACAATATATATATATACACACACACCCCATTTATTTTATCATGTTAGTGGGAACAATGGTAGTCATGTTGTTGTAGCCTCGTTTTTTTTAAACGCTTTGTTCTCCTCCTTCTATTCTCTCAACCCTAGCAGTGGCGTGTCTAGCGCTGCACGCTAGGGTCTGGCATGCATGTTATGGAACGTAGCTTCTATGTTGAAGCAAAAACCTTCTGCCTTTCTGCAAAGGATGAGTATCCTAATTTACGACTAGAGGAAAGGAGAAAAGGATTTGTGGGGTATATTTTCGCGAGCTTGCAGTGTTCGTTGTGGTTGGTGGATACGATGGAAGCGGCGATTCGGGCTCAGGTGAAGGAAGAAATCACCAAAACTTTTCGTGAGGGTGATAAGGCCACGATGGTTCAAGGGGGAGGTAATAAAGCTGGAAGGTTCTTGGAGGTGTCGGTGTTGGTTGAGGGTGGTCACAAGGGTGTCATTTGGCTCCCGGACGGTCACTTTGGGAGGGATTGGCGGCGTTTTGTGGGAGAGCTTCGGCATCTGTTGGCGGCTTAGTCAAAGTTGCTCGGTACGGCGGAGCATGGGGCTTCTTCGGCGGGGCCTATCTTGGATGCTCCTTTTTTAGGGGTCGTCTCCAGGAGGTCCTTCGTGGACGTCCTTAGTTCTTTTTCAGGCGTTGAGGCGAGAGTAGTAGATTTCAAGGGGTGTTTCTCGAGGCCTCTCGATTTGTTTCCGGTGTCGTCTTGCTTTGAATCGGAGTCTGACAGTCTTGGGGTGCGTTCTGCTGTGGATTGCTTTGCAATGGAGAGCTTGTCTACTCCCTTGGTGGCAGTGGCTGGATCTGTGTGCTTGAGAAAGAAGAAGAAGGGCGAGTTAGGTATTAGTGGGTTGTTGAGGCTTCTAGGGCAAATCCAACGTAAGTTGGACCGGGTACGTGTTGGGCTTGCCTCGAAGCCCAATTGTAGGAGGAAAAGGGTCTGTTTCTTGGGCCTAACCAAGTCTGGTGTGGGTTGGGTTTCTGGGTCGGTCCTTGAAGCAGGGTTGGATCAAAATTCGAGTCCGGGTCAATTCTCGGATCTGGGTCATAACTTGGATCTGGGTCAAAACTTGGATCCGGGATTGAGGTTGGGTTCAAATCTTGAATTTGTCTCATGTTCTTTGTCTTTGGAGCTGGTGGCTAGGTTTTCGGGGAGTCTGCAGGTGACGGGTTTGGATTCCGGCCATGGGCCTTCTCCGGTGGTGTTCCCTCCCTCTCCGGTGTGAGTTTTGTGCGAGAATGCTGGGTCTGCTGGTGATGGATCTACCGGTGATGCACTATTGCCGGATCCGGGTTTTTCTATGCAGAGGTTTTACCAGCGAGTCTTCTGAGTAGGGAATGGGAGGATTATTTCTCTTCGGTGCCTGCTTTGGAGAGCTGCCTGGGTGTGTCTGCTTTGGAGCTTACTGAGTCGATGTGCCTTTCTGTTCTCAAAGAGGCTTTCTCTGTTCCTTGGGAGGTGGATGCTCCGGTGAGCCCTCTTTGCAGGGATAGGGAGGTTACTTTTTCTGGGGTGGAGGAAATCCAGGTTGTTCGTCCTTCTTCTCCGGCGAAAGGTTTGCTTCGACGTGGGTTCTTTGGTCCGAGAGCTGTCTCTCCCTCTTTGGTGGTGTTGAAGGAGGCTTCCTTGTCTTCCAAGGGGAAGGACCCTATTCCGGAGTTTGAATTGATCCACCGGGGGTTTCTAGGTTTGAGTTCTGTCTCTCCCTCTTTGCCGGTGGTCTCGCCTATCATTGGGGTGGCTGAGCTGGGTATTCATTCCCTTGCAGCTACCTCCCTGCCTTCGTCTTAGGTCTGCACTTCCCTTTCCGATGGGACTGCTGTGATGGAGACTCGGAAGGATACCTTTAATTCCTCTATTTCCACGTCCCAACTGTGGTATACTTGGAGGGTGAAGGAAAAGGTCGCAAAGCAATTGATTAAGAATAAGGACTTGCTTGCTGAGTCTATGGGTGATATTCTAGAGGTTGCGGAGGGTAAGGTGACTGATGCGATGAACCTTGCTTCTGTTGTGGGGTTGTCTTGAGGAGGTGAAGACATAAAACTTCAAGACATGCTTACTGTCATTGATGAGCCCGTGGTTGAAGCTTCTGCGCCTAAGGTTAAGGGGATGAGGGAGCTCAAAAATCTGGATTGTTCCATCTCTCTGGTGAAGGGCCAGCGTCGGCGGGGTTTTTTGGGGTTGAAAAATGTATTTTCTTTTCCCCCTGAGGTGCACTAGTGATGTAGGACGATATTTACCTTTATTTTCGGTAAAAACAAAAATAAAGAAAATATCAATAATAATATTGGAGGAGCGCCGCTTGATCAGAATTTTATACGTTCTCAGACATTGGAAGTACAAAAGGAAAGATTGTCACGATTCCTGCTGATTGTCAATTTTATATTAGGATTTTTATTTAATTTTATTAGGACTTTATTTTCCTTTCCTTATAGGATTAGGTTTACTATTGCTACTAGGATTTTGTTTACTTTCCTCCTAGGATTAGATTTACTTTTTCTACTAGGATTAGATTTACTTTCTCTATTAGAAGTAGGTTTATTTTCTCTACAAGTATTTTTCTTCTATAAATAGGCTTGCTTATTTTGTAAAACTAAAATCCATTGAATTATTATCAAATCAGAGAATTTTCTTTCAAATACTCTGCGGAGTTTTATCTTTCTTTTAGCTTACGGGCTTATTTTTATCTTTTTGGATAGAAGACGAAGACATTGCAGAATCAAAGACGTTGATCTTTGATTAGTTACCTTAGTCTTCCGCTACGTAAATTCGGGTTCTCCTTGATAGGGTGTTTGGTTGGATTCCTTGTATTCGGTCCCTTTGTAGGTATTGGGGTGTGGGTTTCATTGGTTTTTCTTTGGTTTTTAGGGGTTATATTGGGTCTTGTTTTGGGGGTTTCTTGGGATGTCCTTTGTATACTCTTTGTGTACTTAGAGGCGCTTTGCGTTCTTTTTGATATATAACACATTACTTATAATATACACACCAATCAGAGGATGCCATAAAAAAAAGGAATAGCAAAAAAAGTGGAGTTTTTTTGTGGCAATTTACATGATTAATTTAATTTTACTATGTGTGGCTTAGCTAACCCTGTGTGTATGAGATTAGTAGTCCCATGAGAATAAACTATTCTTAGGAATAAAGTGTTACCAAACAAAGGAATAGCTATACCTATGGTTACCTAGTCCATTCCAAGGGTCTATTTCGCAAACTAAACGAGGCCTAAGGACTTCCGGCCTGTTAATCTTGTGAGTTGAGTTTACAAGATCATTCTCAATAGATTGAGAAGGGTCGTGGAGAAGGTTATTTCGAAGCCCCATAATGCTTTTGCTAAAGTTGGCAAATCTTTGACTTGGTTCTTATAACAAACAAATGTTTGGATAGTTGAATAAAATTTGGTGAACTAGGGGACTTTGCAAGTTGGATGTTTAGAAGGCCTATGATCATATCAATTGGGAGTTCTTATTGTTTATGCTGAGAACGTGTGGTTTTAGGGAGAACTGATGTTCTTGGATAGCGCATTGCATTTCTTTGGTGTGCTTCTCCATTTTGGTGAATGGCACTCCATCTGGCTTCTTTGGTAGTTCTTGTGGGTTGAGATTGGTAGGCCCTTTATCTCCTCTTTTGTTTGTTGTTGTCATTGAGGCGTTAAGTAAAATGCTTACTGCTACTGTTGACAGGGGTCCTCTCTCAGGCTTCTTTGTGGGAGTTAGGCTTCTTTGAGATGAAAAATATTTCGCACCTGTTGTTAGTGGACGATACTTTGGTATTTTGTGGGGCTAATTTTTATCATCTTCTCTATTTTCATGTTTTATTCTTATGTTTTGAAGCTGTCTCGGGTTTGAAGGTGAATCTGGCTAGTTAGTTTTGGTTCTTGTGGGTAGTGTGGATAATGTGGATGGGCTGGTTGGCATTTTGGATTGTGGGGTTTCCTCGTTCCCCTTGAAGTATCTTGGTCTTTTGTTGGGGGCCTGTTATGAGGCCAAGTCTATTTTGGATGGTTTTGTTGAAAAGATTGAGCGTTGGTTGGCTAGTTGGAAAATGATATATCTATCTTGGGTTCCCCTTATAAAGAGCACTCTCTCCAACTTACCTACATACTTGTCTCTTGTACCCTTTCTTACTGGTGTGACAAATTGAACATAGAAGCTCGGGGTTGGATAGGTGAAGAATTCAAATATCACCTGGTTAGTTGGTCTAAGGTTTGCTCTCTTATTTTTGAGGGATGTTTGGGGATTCGAAACTTGAGGATGTTCAATCGGGCCCTTTTAAGGAAGTGATTGTGGCACTATGTGCATGAAAGAGATGTGTAGTGGAACGTCATTGTGGACTCTAATTTGGTAGTGCTTGGGATGGGTGGTGTTCTATTGATCTCCTTGGGCTGCATAGGGTAGGGCTATAGAAGAATATAATGAGCGGGTGAAGGTTGTTTTATAGCCATACCAGATTTTAGCTAGGAGATGGGTTAAAGATCAGATTTTGGGATGATGTGTGGCGAGGAGAGATGACCCTTAAGGAAGCATTCCTGGTTTTATATAGCATTGCTTTTGTGAAGGATGCTTTGTTGTAGTTCTTTTGGACTTTTCCAGTGGTTGGTTCCCTTCAGTGGAATGTTAGCTTTATTAGAGTGGCTCACGATTGGGAGATGGATGTCTTGGCTTCCTTATTTACTTTGTTATATTTGCATAGATCGAGATGAGAAGGGGAAGACAAGCTTTGGTGGGCCCATCACACAAAGGGATGTTTAATGTTAGCTCCTTTTACAGGGTTCTTGCTTGTAAAGATGGCGGACCAAAGTTCTTTTGAGTGGCTTTTTTTGCTTGGTCGTCGGTCCTAGGTTCTTACCTTGGATAATCTTAGGAAGCAAGATGTCATTGTGTTCGATAGGTGTTGCATGTGCAAACGGAATGAGGAGTCCGTGGACCATCTTTTTCTCTATTGTGAGGTTGTCTACGCCTTATGGAATGCTATCTTCAGTCGCTTTGGATTGTCTTGGGTTATGCCTAGTTGGGTGGTTGATTTGTTTGCTTGCTTGTTGGTTGATAGGTGGACGATCTTAGAGTATTGTCGTGTGGAAGATGGTGCCCTCTTACTTTTTGTGGTGCCTATTGTTAGAAAGGTGTACTAGGGTTAATAGGTTATGGGTATTTTGGTCTTTGTATTCTATGTTGAACTTATATATATATGTTTTTGAGAGGAGAGGTGCTGCATGGAGAATACGCAGCCTCCCCTATTTCTTCTTCTATTCTTCTTTTACACTTCTTCTATTCTTTTCTCTCATACAAACTAACACCTATGAAGGAAAAAAAATGATAAAAATTTCGAGGACCGAGAGAGGACGTTGGAGGAGCTCAAGTCCTTTTATTCTCTTTTTACTTGGATGTATTTGTAGATCCCTTGGTGATTAGTTTTAATGATTTTCTTGTACTTTTTTCTACTCTTATTTTGGCGCTTTTTTTGTGTACTTGGATCGCGCTTTGTACTTTCGATTACTTACTAAAAAAAAAAAAAAAAATTATTATTATTTTTTCATAACGCAAACATGGTATCCTTATTTTTGGGACATCTTGAATAAAGAACTGTAAAACTGTACTTGGGCTTGTCTTCCAGATAAGGTTTTGGACTGAAATATCTTCAATGTGGTGCATTCTTAATGTGCATTGGTTTTCGTTTCAGGGGACCGCATAATGGAATATATGAAAATGGATGATAGATCAATTGGGATGTTTTGGGTTGTGTCTTACACCATGGCACAACCAGCTTGTGAAACAGTAATCACTTGGTTATCCTCTGCTGGAGTTACAGAAATCTTACCAGGATCAAATCTGCAGTCCACAGAGAGGCTAACGCTTATGCGGGAAGTAAGCCCATTGCCAATGTCATTATTATCTGGCTTTTCCATGAACCTATCTTTGAAGCTGGCCTATCAAATGGAAGAATCTTTATTTGCTGTACAGGTACTCTAGTTTAGTAGTTTATATAGGTTTTTATAGATTTTATTGAATGATTACTAGAAAATCTTCTTATCTATGTGTTAGAACCAATCATGCAGTAAGCATTGAGATTAATTTTCTTAACTATATATTTATAGGCTTACTACAAATTTTACATAACTTAACTGACTGAAAATGTACTGATATGGTTGAAAAAAGTGATTTAAAGAAGAACTACTGATCTGGAAAACAAAGAGAGCTGAATCTAGGCTCAGTTATTGGCATTGAAATTTCTATTACAACTGTCAAAAACTGATTACAAAAGGCTGGTAATCTGTTATTTATACTTAACAACTAATATAGGCTATGCTACCCTTACATTGTGGTTACTTAAGCAAAATGACAGTCACAACAATTAACAAGCAAAAAAAAAAAAAAAAAAACAGAATAATGACAAAAAATGCTCTAAATCAGACAGTTCCCCTAAAAAGAAAACTTATTTTCAAGTTGGAACAGTAGCAGAAACATCTTCTTCAGCTGCATATTAAGGCAATAAGTGCTTCACATTGAAGACATTAGAAAATGTTGAAGTGGGGTGGAAGCTGCACTTGATAAGCATTATCATTGATTTTGATTAAGAGCTTGCAAGGACCTACTTTTTAATCATTCAGCTTCGTATAAGATCTAGCAGGTTGTCTCTCTTTACTCAAAACCACGCATTCAAGGTCTCCTTCCTTGAAAAGATGTTTCTTTCGATGAACATTAGCTGCTGACTTATATTTTGCATTGGATTATTCAATCTTAGACTTCACTTGAGCGTGAACATTCTTCCCATAAAATCTGCCATCTCCACAGCCTTGTTGTTTGTCTTCTTAGAAAGTGGTAAAGGAGCCAAATGTATGACACTTGAAGGCTTCAAACCATATTCTACTTCAAAAGGGGAAGTATTGATAGTCCGATTGATAGAAGAGTTACAGGCAAACTCAGCCAAGGGAAGAATACTTTCCCAGCTTGTAAGATTCTCCCCAACTAGTCATCTCAACACATTTCCAAGACTTAAGTTGATGACTTCAGTTTGGCCATCAGTTTGAGGATGAAAATAAGTACCAAAACTCAATCCAGTCCCTGCTTTCCTCCATAGAGTTCTCCAAAAGTGAGCATGGAAAGTGGTATCTTTATCAAACACAATAGAAGTAGGTATTCCATGTAACTTTTGAAGCTTCCATGTTTTGCTGACAAGGAATAAAATGAGCCATCTTGGAAAATCGATCATCCACTGCATTATTGAATCATTCTTCCTTTGGGTAGGTGGAAGACCAAGCACAAAATCCATGCTAATGCACACCTTCTCTAATGATAATGCTTATGCACGTGGATGGATTGCCTGGCATTTTGGGTTGCAGGGTTTCTTCCTTGCCTTTGAAATATCTTGGTCCTCTTTTAAATCCAAGTCTATTTGAGACGGAGTTACTGAAAAGATAGAATTTCACTTGGCTAGTTGGAAAATTGTGTACTTATCTAAGGGTGGTAGGGTTTACCCTTATGAAGAGCACACTTTCCAATTTGCCTACATATTTTTTGTCCCTCTTCTCTCTCCCTATGAGTGTTGCAAACTGCTTAGAGAAGCTTCATCGTGATTTCTTATGGGGTGGGCTTGGTGAAGAGTTCAAATTTCACTTTGTTAGCTATTCCAAGGTATGCTCTCCAATCCTTGAATGTGGGGTGGGCATTCGGAACTTGTTGAAGTTCAACTATGCTCTTTTGGGAAAATGGTTTTGGCGCTATGTGCATGAGAGAGAGGCGTGGTGGAGAGTTGTGGTGGACTCTAAATTTGGCAGCTCGTGGGATGGGTGGTGTTCTAATGAGCCTTTTGGTTCGTATTGAGTGGGGGTTTGGAAGAATATCAAGAGGTGTTGGGGGATGTTTTCAAGTCATAATATGTTTGAGGTGAGAGATGGCGCCAATGTTAGATTCTGGTAGGATTTGTTATAACACCCCGCACTTAATGATATGATATTGTTTGCTTTGGGCCAAGTCCGCATGGTTTTATTATTGGGTTTACCACAAAAGGTCTTATACCATTTAGAGAGAGTATATTCTATATAAACACATTCTCTTTTCCAAACCCATGCAATGTGGGACTTCACAATCACCTCCTTTTGGGACCAAGTGTAATCGTTGGTGACCTTCATGGGCTTGTGCACGCTCCCCCCATCTCAGGTTGGGCTATGGCTCTGATACCATATGTAACACCCCGTTCTAAATTGTATGATACTGTCCACTTTGGGCCAAGCCTGTACGGTTTTATTATTGGGTTTATCTCAAAAGGCCTCGTACTATTTAGAGAGAGCATATTCCATAAAAACACGTTCTCTTTTCCAAACCTAGGCAACATAGGATGTCACAATCATGTAACACCCCGCCCTAAATGATATGATATTGTCCACTTTGGCCAAGTCCGCATGGTTTTCTTATTGGGTTTACTCCCAAAATGCCTTATACCATTTAGAGAGAGCATGCTCTATATAAACACATCATTTTTCTCACACCCAGGCAATGTTGGACGCCACAATCGCCCCCTCTTGGGATTCAGCGTCCTCGTTGGCGACCCTCATGGACTTGTGCATGTTCCCCCCATCTCAGGCCGGGTTTCATTTTTGATACCATATATAACACCTCGCCCTAGATGATATAATATTATCCGCTTTTGGTCAAGCCCGCACAGTTTTATTATTGAGTTTACCCCCAAAAGGCCTCATACAATTTAGAGGCACATCCCCTTTCTCACATCCAGGCAATGTGGGATGCTACATTTATGGTGCGGGGACAAGGCTTTAAAAGAAGCCTTTCTAGATTTATATCGTATTGCTTGTGTACAAGATGCTTCAATAGCTGCTTGCTTGGAGTTTTCTAGTGATTCCATTTAGTACGAATAAAAACACTAAATTATTTCATTGGGTGGCAAATTTGTATCAAATAACAACTATGTGGATTCTTTAGTTATTAATGAGGCTATGTCTTTTGATTCTATAGTAATAAATGAGCATATTGTGCAATTCTACAAGCAGTTGTATTTTGAACAGTTTAGTTGGTGACCAAAATCGAATGGCCTTTCATTTCTTTCCATTTAGGCGGATGAGAAAAATTGGTTAGAAAGAGATTTGAGGAGAGTGAAATGTTGGAGGTGGTGAGAGATCTAAATGGTGACAAGGCCATGGGCCCTAAGGGATTCTCTTATGGCTTTTTTCAAAAGTGTTGGCTGTTGGGAGGTTTTGAAAGAGGACATCATGGAAGTTTTCAAGGAGCTTCATATTCGAGGGAAGTTTGAGAAGAGCATTAATGTGACTTTTATGTCTATTATCCCAAAGAAATCGATGTTGTGGACATTAAGGTCTTCCGTCCTATCAATTTAGTGGTGGTGTTTACAAAATTATTTCTAAGGTCTTGGTGAGCAGGCTGAAATCGATTTTGGGAAAGATTATTTCAAGTTCCCAGAATGCTTTCATCAGAGGTGGACAAATTATGGATTCAGTGTTGGTGGGTAATGAATGCTTGGATAGTCGGTTAGATCTGGGGAACTTGGTGTGCTGTTGTAAATTGGACTTGGAGAGGCTTATGATCATGTTAATTGGTGGATTTTGTTATACTTGTTGAAGAGATGTGGTTTTGGGGAGAAATAGAGAGCTTGGATAGAACATTGCATTTCTAAGGTGTGGTTCTCCACTCTTATTTGCTGGTTTTTCTTCTAGATTCTTTAGCAGCTCTCATGGTTTGAAGTAGGAAGATTCGTTACCGTCATTATTGTTTGTGATTTTAAAGCAGACTTTGAGTAGGGTGAAGTCGGTTACAATGGATAGGGGTTTCCTATTAGGATTTTCAGTGGGGTCTAGGAATAATGCAAGAGCTTATAGTAGACATTTTTGCAGATGATACAATTTTTTTGTGACGCAAATTGCAAACAACTACGTTATCTGCAATGTCTTTTCTTATGTTTTGAAGTGGTGATGAGGTTGAAGATTAATTTGGCTAATTCAAAGCTGGTTCCAGTTGGCGATGTGGGTTTTTTTTTTTTTTTTTTATAAATTTTTGAAAAGAAGAAATGATCTTCATTAGCAAAAAATGTAGAAAACAAGAGCTAAGACGCTCTACAAAGCTAGAGCTAAATGCTCTGAATTAACAACGTCCAAAATACAAAAGAGGACAATCTTCAATCCAAGTTCGATCCATTTGCGACTTCGATGCTTCTTTTACGAGGTTATGAGTGGCCATATTAGCCTCTCTCTTTACGTGCATGACCTCCCAGCTTCGTAATGAAGACAGCACCACCTTAATATCATCCAAAATATGTCCATACCTTCTCCGGCTACTTCGGTCCTCATTGATTGCGTTCACTACCTCTAGAGAGTCTCCTTCCAAAATTACATCAAAAACACCCAAATCCCGATAAAGCTCGACTGCCACAAGAGCTACTATAGCTTCACCAGTAGCTGGGTCATACGTAGCAGGTATCGATTTCCCTTGGGCCAGAATCACCCTTCCTTGATGTAGAAGGTTTGGCTAGTATTTTTGGTGTAGAGTAGCATCTTTGCCAAATGAAGTACCTGGGTCTACCAACTGGAGCTTCGTATAAGGCTACTTCTATTTGGAATGACATTATTGAAAAAATGGAATGGTGGTTGGCTGGTTGGAAATAGTCTTGAAAAACTTCAGAGGAATTTCTTATGGGGTGAAATTGGTGATGAGTTTAAGTTTCATTTAGTAAATTAGTTGAGAATTTGTACTCCTATAAAATCAAGTGGTTTGGGGGTAGAAAACCTGATTTAGTTTAACCATGTTCTTCTAGAAAAATGGTTATGGTGTTATGCTACGGAGAGGGAGGGTTTGTGGAGATCGGTGGTGGAAACTAAGTATAATAGTTTAAGGGGAGCTTGGTGCACAGAGGAGGTAGCGAGTCCCTTTGGTGTGGGAGTGTGGATGTATATAAGGAGGGGGTGGGAAGTTATCTTTACATCTGTTATATATGAGGTAGGAGATGGGTTTGGTTTTGGTATGAGTTGTGGTGTGAGAATCAACCATTGAAGATTTCTTATGTGGACTTATTTAGTATTGCATGTTGTAAGGATGTGTGGGTGGCAGATCATATGTTGTTCTGAAATGGTTATCTTCAATGGAATATATATATATTTTGATAAGTAATGTTGTATATATTAAAAAAGCGCAATGCGCCTCTAGGTACACAAAGAGTGTACATAGGAAAACCCACAATAACCCACAGAAAACCAAAGCCAAAAAAGAACCCTGGACCCCAAAAGAAACCTAAAAAAACCTAAAACCCAACACCCATAACAGGCCCTGATCTCCCAAGGCAAGCCTAAACCACCCTGCCTTTGACCCTACTAGAGCCACATCTATTAGTTTCAAAATTAATGGAGCATTCCAATTTTTTGAGCTCCCTCTTCCCCTTAGAATTTGAAACAGAAACCCCCTCTACACAGTACCAATCCTTTTCAATGATTGAAAAAAGATTCAAAAGTCTTTTCTCGTCACCCCCAAAAGTCAATCCCAAAGTGGGAGCGCATTCCATTGCGTCGAGCATCCCCTTGGAATATGCCTCCAACCCACCACCAGAGTGTCCGCCACAACCTCGGCCACCATTTTCTTATTCTTGTTCAACTGCTTACCTATATTCTTCTTCACTCTTTGAGAATATTCTAGCTGAGACTTAGAAACAAAAGAATAAATAGGTGTTCCACTCTCTGTCATACCACAGTGGGAGAGGCGAAATCTCATACCTAGCTCAGCTGCCCTTGAGAAAGAACCACCAGAAAGCCTTGGGAGAGCTGCCATCGAGACATTGGCCAGTGACTTTGCTATTGGAGAACTCATTACCTGAGAAGAAGTTGAAAAGTCTTCCTCAACAGCTAGAGTCGACGAAGGAGGAGAGGCAATTCTCGACCCAATAAACCCTCGTCGGAGCAAGCATGGAGAAGATTTCCGATCAGTCTTAAACGGGGGTTCCTCCACCTCCAAAGAAACAGAGGCCACCGTAGCCTCCATCTGCCCTGGGTTTGCTCTCTGAGGACTCACCAGAGTAGATTTCCGGTCACCGCCGGAGAATCAAAGGCCATTGCATGGGTGAATCCTTCTCTAGTTACATCGGAGATGCCATCGGACAACAGCTCTAGTGCCTCAACGACAGCTTCCTCACCTTGCACTGCCTGCGCCTCATCGATAGCTTCCTCACCCTTCATCTACCTTGGGTCTGCACTAACCATGGTCTGAGGACTCGCCGGATACACCATCACAAGGGCGGAACCTTCTTTGGGTACATCGGAGATGTCATCGGTTGTCAGCTCTAGCGCTTCTACTACAGCTTCTTCACCCTGCACTACCGTAGCTGCCATCTTCGTTGATGCATTACAGAACCCGGTTCCAACACCTTACCCGTTGGAGACTCTGGATCCGCACCCAAATGAAAAGGCCTAACCTTCTTCCACTTAAACCCAACCCTCATCTTTAAACCACAATAAGATATGGCTTTAGGCCCGCCCCAGTAGACAGGACCCGATCCACATCAGCCCTAATATTTTCGAGAACCCTCTTCAACTTTCGCAACACCCTCATCGTTTTCCTCACTGAAGCACCGCCTCCCTGAACAGGTCTCCTAACCAGCCTAACCTTCTCCTTCTTAGGCGACACACCGTTCTTAAGCTCGGCGCAATTTATTGGTGATCTCGTCTCCTCTACACCCTTCACCAACTCAGAATAACTTGCCCTCGGAACTAGGTTTAACTGATTCACTGACGTTGGATTCACTCCACCAGGAGTTTCGGATAGCACTGTCGCATAGGTTCGAGAAGACAAAATACCACCACCGCCAGCAATAACTCCAGTGACCATCGGCTAGTCCTTTGCAACGATGAGCCCTAGTAGGTGCCGTAGCTCGCCTACGAAACGACGCCAACCCCATCCTCCACAGCCCATAGGTAACCAAATAATCCCTTTTCAGGCCCCCCTCAACAAAAAAAGTCGTCTCTAAAAACTGACCAGCTTTGTTGCTACCCTTACAAACCATCAGAACCTCCACCTCCTCCTAGAAAGATTTAGCAAAATCCTCCTTCCCCTGAGACAACAAAGCCTCCTCCACCATGTCCGCCAACTAGTCTGAGCACTGAATCCCTAGCAAAATAGATCCTCCAAAACCTTTTCACCTCTCTTCCAATCGAATCTCTGACTTACCTGGTTTCATTGAGAACGAGAAGGATTTAGCTTTCACAGTAAAACAACACTCCATTTCTGCCTAAGTGATCACATCTCACGAAACCAGAAAATGATTTGTAGCGGGACACGCCTACACGCGCCACTGCTAGAGGAGAAAAAGGAGCGAGCGAGAGCGAGAGGAGAAAAAGGAGAGAGGAGAGAAGGAAGGAAGTTTAATATGTTTTTTATCGGACCAATGCATGATTGGGAGGTGAATTTGGGTTCTTCTTTCTTTGAGCTGTTTTATTATTTAAGAATAAGGATGAGGCAAGGAAGTTAGGATAGAATAAGTTGAATCCCTTCCAAAAGGAGTCTGTTTGAAGTGAAGTCCTATTATTATGTGTTATTCATTCCCGCTAATTCCCCTTTTCCTTGGAAGAGTATTTCGAAAGTTATGGCTCCTTTGAGAGTGGCATTCTTTGTGTGGACGGAGAGATTATGGAAAATTTTGAGGCTGGATGACTTGAGGAAGATGAACGTAATTGTGTTAGATTGGTGTTGTATGTTCAAGAAGAGCGGAGAGTCCTAGATCACCTTCTTCTTCATTGTGGAGTAGCTAAAGATTTATGGAGTTCGCTTTTTCATTTGTTTGCTGTTGATTGGGTTCTGCCTAGAAGGGTGAGATAGTTGTTTGTTTTTTTGGAGCTATCAGGTCGGAAATTGTAACTTTTTTGAAGTTTGGAGGTTGGCTCCTTTGTGTTTAATGTGGCGTATTTGGAGAGAGTGGAATGGAAGAAGCTTTGAGAATTGAGAGACTTAGGCAGTAGAGCTGAAAAATATTCTGTTCAAATCTCTTTACAGATGGATAGCGGTGCATATTAGTCCGCCTTTTCTGAGTTTTTCTGATTTTTTGTTCTTTTTCTCCTTAACAGGGGGTTTCGTTTGTTTACTTCTTATGTTCTAGGGTTGCACCTCTCTACGTTATTCTAATGAGATTGAGTTACTCAAAAAAAAAAAAAAAAAAAACTACTAAATACAGAAAATGACAGGAAATGCTCTGCATCATAGACTGTTAATGTTAATCTTTGTAAGTACTATTATATTTTGCTTTTACAAGTATTTTAGAAAATACGACTTGAAGTTGATCTTACACTCCTATATGTTCAGGAGTAAGAAGTGCCCCATTGGGGTGGATACCTCGTACTTGTATAAGAGAGACCGAAGAAAAGTAATTAACTCTGGAAATCTAAGCCATTCAATAATCTACAAGGAGAGCCATCAGTATATAAATAGTTATAGGATTGCTGTAATTTAGTGCTTTGTCTGATATCGTCTAATAAATTATTATGTAGAAAGTACAGAATAGATATTGCTTCCATTGTGCTGGTTTCCTCTTATATAACTGATTGCAGGAATTATGGCTGACTCATTTATTTCGGGTATGTGATTCCATAAGATCTCTAGAAATTTGAAACTCTCTTTAGACATTAATATTTAATATCTTAATGCAGACTGTGCCCAGCATTGCAATGGTTGAGACATATACTAGATTGCTGCTCCTTGCACCTCACTCATTATTTCGTTCACACTTTAGCGTAATTTCCTTTTCCTCCTAGTTCTTTTTTTTCTCTTGCTTATGCTATTATTTTTGTACCTCATAATGTCTAGAGGGGATTATTCTCCCATGTTTTTTTGGTCCAAAGGCTACAGTGGGCTACATAATTGTGGGCAGTCCTCAAGGCTGGAATTCTCTCTCAAGTGCTTTAACACCAATACCAATAGAGAATTCACCTGGTGCCTGCTGACACCCCATGTTTGAATTTTTCTTGTGCCAAAAGCAAAATATATAATGCATAAAGCAATGTCCATGAAGATCTTTGACATGTATTGGCTCTTAATCTAAAGAAACTTTACAATTCTTCTGTCCTGCCACGCTACCAACGTTGGGAGAGTCCTTACAAGTATTCAGCCAACCTAAAATTTAGATCTTGATTTTAACATGCCTAGTGTTATTTAGTTAACTCAGACGCCTACGAGATTGAACCTGTGTCTTCTGCGTCCACCCTTGTTTATAGGGAAAGGAAATGTCATTTGGTCATAATAGGTGATTGGCCTATGCTTCTTTTGGTGTCATACTATTAGCCGAGGAACTTTATCCACAGCTCGTATATTGTTTTACCCTTAGAATTCTTGGAACCATGGCTGTGTAGCTGCTCACAATTGAAAAAAATATAATCTGCTGTACTGGGTTTGCTTTACAACTTTACGAATGAGTTTGCTTACTTTTCTTTTGCTTCCTTTTTTTCCCCCCTTAAAGATATTACAACCCTATAATGCTTGACATGAGTGGTGACTATTATTTTTAAATTCATTTTTCTTTTCTTCTTTCTATCTCTTTTTTTTTT
The DNA here is from genome assembly GCA_006937295.1 of Carpinus fangiana. NCBI lineage: Eukaryota > Viridiplantae > Streptophyta > Magnoliopsida > Fagales > Betulaceae > Carpinus > Carpinus fangiana. The sequence continues at coordinate 13,431,369 of CM017326.1, forward strand.
TTTTTTTNGGGGGGGGGAGGGGTGGTGGTTAACTTCCAAATGTTTGACATTTCTTATAATTGCCACTTACTGCAGCATTTGGCTCAAAGGAATGCATCTTTATTGAGCAAGCATGGGGTAACTCTTTTGGTGCTTGAAATTTTGAATTACCGTTTGCTTCCACTATACAGGTGATTACTTACTGGGTTCATATTGTGAAATCACAATGTTTTGAAATCAATTTACCTTGTGCTTTTTAAACCCTGGACTTCAGATCCTTTGGATACAATCTGAATTTACTGCAACTTAATTTTGTCAGTTTTGACATTTTCTCTTTATTGTAGGTACCAAGGAAAAAGCAAAGCTTTGATGTATGATGTCACAAAAATAATATCTACACTAAAAGCGAAACGCGGAGATCATCGTGTATTTAGGTTGGCTGAAAACTTGTGCATGAATCTTATTTTGTCACTAAGGGACTTTTTCTCGGTGAAAAGGGAAGGGAAGGTGGATACTGTTGTCTCCAATCTCTCACTCTCCAGGTTTGTTTTCCCCTGCTGAATTAAACTAAAAAGTGATTGCTTTTTTTTCTTTCTGTTCTGTTTTTTTTGAAGGGTCCAACTGACTTCACGGAAACTTTGAATCGAATAACCATAATAACTCTTGCCATCACCATTAAAACACGTGGAATTGCCGATGCGGATCACCTGCTTTATCTTCCAACTATGGTAGAACAGATTCTGGCAACTAGCGAGCATACATGGTCAGAAAAAACACTGCGGTACTTTCCTGCAGTTCTCCGTGATTGCTTAGTAGCACGAATGGATAAAAGGAGCCTGGCGATTCAAACATGGCAGCAGGTTCATTATTGTCCCCTTTTTTCTTTTAATCTCTTGACCGGCATATGTTTAAAAATAATTTCTTGTGCTGCTTCAAAATTTCCTTTCTATTGGTTGTGGATAGAATTGTCTAGACTCAACTTATCTTGGTATAAGTTTCATGACTTTTTTTTTTTTGGTTAAATAATGTATATTCAAACAACACGCAGAGGGGCGCAACCCATGTACATAGGGAGTTATAGGAGACCCCTATTTCGAAGAGAAAGATGTGCATAAATCTAGAAATTCAAAAAGGGTAAAAGTAGTTGGAGTTGGCCAAGCCACTCTCCATGTAACACCAACTTCTTCAATTGGATTAATTCTCTCTCGCAATCATCAAAGCTTTGAGCATTCCGTTTCCTCCAAATACACCACATCAAGCACAATGGAACCACTCTCCATATGTGCAACGCAAGATGGTTGCCCATTTGTCCTTTCCAACTTCCCAAACACTTGCTCACCCTACGAGGCATAACCCGCACAACCCCAAATACTTGATGAATTCCACTCCATATCTCTATCAAAGAATCAATGGAGTTGTATCTACGATGAGAGTTGGCCATGGAATGGAAAAACTTGGAACATTTATCGCATTTTTAAGCCACAGAATTCTGGACTTTTGTCTCTAGCTAACCTTTTCCATAAGCAAGCAAGCTTCTAACTCCCTTGAGACCTCCCCTTTCTTGGAAAGCTCTTCACTACCCAAAGCCCAAACCTTTTCAATAGCATCGAACTCCCTGAGATCATTTAGGAGTTTACTTTTATTGCTATCAATATTACCAAAGACCTCCTCATTCCATTTCTTTAAGTCCTCCTTTAGAGCTTTAATCTTACAAGCAAAGACAAAACTAGGCAAACCTTGGAAAAGATAAGAATCCCACCAATGCTTCACTATGACCCCAAAACCCTCCTTCTTGAGCCACATGTTCTCAAATTTGAACGGTCTTCTACCACTAGAGGAAAATGATCCGAACAAATGCGGGGAAGCCTCTTTTGAGACACACTTGGAAACCTGGCTTCCCACTCAGGGGAGATAAGAAACCGATCGATCTTTGACCACTTCGGAGGATCCTGAGCAAGAGACCAAGTAAAAAGACCCCCAACAAGTGGTAAATCCAGCAGCCCCTGATCATGAAGGAAATCAGCAAAATCGGACATACCCAAACAACAAGCAGCTCTGGATCTCTCACTAGGGAAGCGGGTGACGTTGAAGTCCCCCCTATGCACCAAGGCAAGTTCCACCAGCTCATCAAGCCCGCTAGCTCATCCCACAAAGTTCTTCTATCTAGCATTATTCGGACCATAAACCCCCACAAAACCCCAAATGGAATCATCCTCAATAGACCTGAACTTCACTGCCAGGGAGTACACCCCAATGCATTCCTCTATCTTTTCCACCACCCTCTTATCCCATAAAATCAAAAGGCCCCCTAAAGCCCCACAAGAGTCAAGACACACCCAATCCACATAATTACACCGCCAAAGACTCCTCACCAACCTCCTAGATAAACAATGGAGCTTTGTCTCTTGAAGACACACAATATCCACCTTCCAACCTCGGAGCAAATTCCTCACCCTCAACCCCTCACGTTCCAAGACAGAATTTTTGGCTTCATTAAACAACATCACTGCCCCTCCCCTTACGCTTACCACAGCTAGACTGCCCCTCACCTCAAATGTCATAATTGATGGAGCTCTCTAGATTCTTGACCTTCCTGTTTTTTTTACTAGCAAAGAGAGATTGGACTTCTTTCAGCCTTTCTTTTTCGAGGAATGTCAAAAGAGCCATAAATTGCCATTTATGGCCTACATACGTTATTCCAACCCTGGAATGAATCCGCTCTGCACAATTAATTACCCAATTCGGGAACTCTGACTCATTAGCAGCATAGGGAAGTATAACATTCAACGGCTTAACTGCCAAATGACCTTCGTCATCTCCTTCATGGGACATCAACAGGTCAGAACCTAGCTTATCAACAACCAATGACTCTCTCCCCCCAAACCTTGAATAATCTGAAACAGACTCTAAGCCACACAGAACAGAACCACCAGCTTGAGGGACTCCACCCAGAGACCCCCAAAACCGACCCATAGCAATGCCCGGGACAATCTGAAGATCATGACCCTTAACCGAAGAATCGGCCAAATCAGGGGGGCACTTGGAGGTAGTCGAGAAAACAAAACCACTCACCAGAAATTCTGGCATTCTTGACAGATCATTAGAGCACCTTCCAGGGTATGCGAACTGGATGCCATGCAGTTACGAAATAAAAATCTTCAATTGAATATATTTTTCAACATACTAGTGCATGATTAGGAGTAGGAGTTGGTCTCGTCTTTCTTTGAGTTTGGATAGAATATGTTGGATCCCTTCCAAAAGGAGAAACTTTGAAGGGAGGTCCTATTATTATGTGTTATCCATTCTTATAGTTCCCCTTTTCCTTTGAGAATAGCGTTCTTTGTGTGGACCGCGACATTATGGAAAATCTTGACTTTGGATAACCTGAGGAAAAGGAATGTTATAGTGGTGGATTAGTGTTGTATGTACAAAAAGAGTGGAGAGTCCATTGATCACCTTCTTCACTGTAAAGTGGCCAAAGAATTATGGAGTTTACTTCTCCATTTATTTGGTGTTGAATTGGTTATGCCTAGAAGGGTCAGAGACTTGTTAGTGAGTTGGAGGGGTTAGGTGAGAAGCCGTAACATTTTGGAACTTTGGAGGTTGGCTCCTTTGTGTTTAATTTAGTGCATTTGGAGAGAGCAGAATGCAAGCAGTTTTGAAGATTAGGAGATTTTGAAGATTGAGTGACTTCAGTGGTAGAGCTGAAAAATATTATATTCAGATCCCTGTGCACATGGATAGTGGTGTATAATGGTTTGCATTTTTCTAGTTTTTTTCTTATTTTTTGGACTTTTGATCATCTTTTATCCCTAATAGGGTGTTTTTTAATTTTTAATTTTTTTGATACTTTTTGTATATTAGGGCTGCGTCTCTCTGCCCTTGTCTAATGAGATTGAATTAATTATTTTAAAAAAAAATTACCCCAAAATTAGGAAGGAAGCTCCCCTGAGAGAAACTTTTCCTGACCTGATTAGGCTATTACAATATAAGACCAACCTCAATTATTGGGAGTAAGGCATGGTTGAATTGAGAATATTTGACCCCTTTTAAAATTTGTTTCCTTGTGTCAATTACTCACCTGAACTTTCCACTTAACGACGTTTTAGGAATTTATCAATTGCCCTTCTATTAATGAATTTCATCAAGTTAACCTGAGCTATAAAGAAATTATATGGTGTTTCAATTGTGACTAATATTTTTGGATTATCATACAGATGTGGCTGGTATATTCGCTGTGCATCTATCTTCTTCTTATCATTGTATTCTGACATGCAAGTCTTCGTCTTTCTTCTATCCAACTTCCTCATGTTTATAGCTTTTGACTCTCTGTCTCTCAATGCATTCAATTCCACTTTATCATTCATATTTGCAGAAATTCCTGCTGTATTAACTCTTTGATTGTGACTGAAATGCGTGGATTTTAATGGGAACATGGCTGTATGTAGTTTGATTGTTGTCTAATGCTCCTTACAAAAGTTTTTCCAAACTAGGAAACTTCTATAAATTGGTTATCAGTAAACAGAAAAATGAGAATGCATGTACTATTAACTATAACTTGCCCAAAAGGAACTTGTAACTGTCATTTGAGTTACTCTAAACTGCCAATTCAAAGTTTGATGTTTTGGTGTTGGTGGTAGTAGACAGGGCAATTATAAGCTTTATCAATTGATGTTATCGTTTTCCTTGACTTTTTATTGTGAAACATTGCTTCAGTAAATTCATCTTAGGTTCCTATCATTTTTATGTGAACACAAGTGACACCAGAGAAAATGTCAAACTAGCCTTCTTGGAGTTCCATTAGAAATCTTGCGTATAGACATTTCAGTGAATCATTATGACCTTAAACTATTGTAGATGCAAATTGCTATAATTATAAGGCATCATAACTCCTAAACTCGCTGGACAAATTTGAAGAATCTATTTGGCTTTGTATTTAAATTTATGTGCTTAATAGTTTGAGAATCCTGCCAGTGTCAGAATGTACACTTATTGTGCAGGCAGAAACCACCGTGATTAACCAATGCAAACAGCTCCTTTCACCATCGGCTGATCCTATGTATGCTACGACGTACATCAGTCATAGTTTTCCCCAACACCGAAATTATCTTTGCGCTGGTGCATGGATACTGATGAATGGGCACCCAGAGAACATAAACAGTGCAAACTTGGTACATTATCCCATTATCCTTGAAAGTTATTTGAATAGTATTTATGCCAATGCTACTTCATTTCTTGGCAGCCTTCTTTCTCCCCTCCACAAAAAATTGTTCTACAATATCTTAAACAATAATAATTTCTTCTCCTGATGGAGATCAGGCCCGCGTCTTGAAGGAATTTTCCCCAGAAGCAGTTACATCTAATATTTACACAATGGTGGATGTGCTACTTCATCATATTCAGATGGAACTTCAGCATGGACATTCAATACAGGTTAACAGCTTCTGCTGAGGTTTTCTTTTAAATTTCTATCTATAGTAATGCGTACTAAGCTGTTCTGTTCATTCAATTCATGTAGCTTTTCATTTTCAGGACCTTTTGTTAAACGCTTGTGCAAACCTTGCATTCTTTGTTTGGACCCATGAATTGCTTCCCTTGGATATTTTGCTCCTAGCCCTTATTGACCGTGATGATGATCCCCATGCCCTGCGCATAGTGGTATGAACTTTTTAACTTTATTTCTTTAGTGTTGTGAATGATCCCTTTAATGTTATGTACATGAGTTGATATATGCTCAGTATTGAAAGAAGAAGAAAGGTGATTATGAGGATGGAAGAGAGAGAAAGTGGCAATCACAAGGAAAAAACCTAGAAATTAAGATTCTTTCTCCATTGTTGTATTATTTATGCTAACTTTGGAAAAATTCATTACAGAAGCACCCTCTAGCATGATAAAGTGACAGCCATATCTTGTGTAACGCCCCAATTGTACAATGGTACATAAAGCATATATTTTTCTTTATAACACTTTCATAAGTATCTATCTTTAAAAATTCTCACAGTATAACCAGGGCATCTATATTCTTTTATATGTTCTATAAATCATCAAATAGCCATTCAACAATTCTTGTATCAACCAGATTAATTGTAAACAAGACATTTAACCTAGTACTACAAATTCTAAGTAGGTCACTACAATTCACCATAATTACAACAGTCACTTTTTTTTTTTTACCAGTAATAAGTATATTATCGAGCGCGCATAGGGGCACAACCCATGTGTACACAGGATGTATACAAAGACTCCCCTGCTGATTAGAAAAAGAATTACATAGCTATAAGAAATCAGAAAATGTAGACTCATGCGAGTGGGACCAAGTCATTGTCCAAAAAAACAAAGTATTAATGCCAATTTCCTCAACTCAATCATACCGCTCTCATGATCCTCAAAGCTGTGTGCATTTCATTCTCGCCATAGACACCACATCACACACAATGGAATTAGCCTCCATATGTGCAAAGCAAGCTTATTACCCAACTGTCCCCTCCAACTCTCCAAGCAATCACTAACCTTTCGTGACATAACCCAACTAACTCCAAAAAGTTGAAGAAACACATTCCATGTCTCAGTCGCAACCTCACAATGCAGGAATAGATGGTCAATGTATTCTTCACATTGTTTACACATGTAACGCCACTCCATCACTATAACATTCATCTTCTATAAATTATCCAAAGTGAGGATTTTTCCCAAAGTCGCCGTCCACACAAAGAAAGCCACTCTCGAGGGAGCCTTCACCTTTCAAATACTCTTCCAAGGAACAAACGCTTTTGCCGAGGTAGAGAGAGACTGATAATAAGATTTCACTTTAAAATTATCTCTTTTGGATGGAACCCAACAAATTTTATCCTCACCTCTAGATCTGATTTTTTGGGAATACAACAATTCAAAGAATCGCGATACCACATTCAATTCCCAATCATGCACAGGCTGAATAAACCAAACAATCTAATGAATATCATTCAGGGTCTCCATATATTCCTCCACCCACACATCCTTGTTACATGCAATATTAAACAATTCGGGATAAACAAGTTTAAGAGGACGTTCCCCACAGCACACATCATGCCAAAATAATACTTTAGAACCATCTCCTATATCATACCGCACATAATACGCTAAGCCCTCCCACCCCCTTCGAATACATTTCTGCACTCCTACTCCATACGTTCCCCCAAAAAAGTTAACAAAAATATCAATTCAGTCTACCCATCATAATTAAGCCTCATACAATTTTTACCAAAACTAACATTTCATCAAAATACTTAAACTGGTAAGCAATCTCTTGCTAGCCTCTGATATCTCTTAAAAAAAGGTATAAATATAGTCTAATGAGCAACCTCAGTAGCTGTAAATAATTAATTAAGGGAGTGACGTCAAGCCATGTACATTTAGAACTATGCACATAACTTAATAGAACAATTCTTAAATTTTCAAAACAAGAAGATATGAAATATTACATTTAGCACCATTCAATAACCATGAAAATGAATTCTAAACATGAGTATCCATTCTTACTGTGAGCAATAAAAATAATGCAATGATTCATAATATATTAAAAACTATCTCCCAATGTCAAATGTTCACCCCGTCTAACTGGGTTGTGCGGTCACCGTATTGGATTGAAACCTCTTCTTGGGTAAGAAAACACGGCCCTCTTTGGAGCCTCTAGCCATGGGTCCATTGCTTGTATAATATTGAGGGACTTACCCATGACTGATTGCCATGTTGCTTCCTCAGAATTTTTGATCAAGCTCTTGATGTCCATATACCAAGACTTGCTTTTGTACTGAGCTTATAAATCTCACTATGCCAGATGGAGTTGTCAAATCATAATCAAAGTGCTCACAGATAAACTTTGTCATTCAGAAGATTATGCATAAGTGCCAATTTCCACTTTCTAAAACACTGTGCCATATTTCCAAATCAATATATGCAATTTACATTTATAAAATTTCACATAAATTTTAGAATGGAACCATTATATCAAATATCACATTAAAGCACTAGCAACAACTTCCTTTTGATTTTCCCTAAGTTTAGGGTACAAAACTACTTTTTGCTTCCCTATGAAAATATATTTCACAATAGCTTCCTTTACTTTGCTTTTTACCATTAAAATCTTATTTCTTTACAAAATACAAATTCCCTACATACCCTCACTTTTTTCACAAAATCCCAACACAATCCCAAATTAAAGACAGAAAGATGAATGAAGAGAGATGAAAGAGAAATGTTTATATTAAAATTATGTATAGGGAACCACTTTTGGTTCCCTACACACTGGGGAAACATTGTAGCAACCCTTGAGAGTTGGTTAAATGTAGGGAATTTGATGTGAGTAGGTTTTTGTGGTTTTTTTAAAAAAAAAAAATTTCCCTAAATATAAGGAAGGGAATGACATATAGGGCATCTGCTGCTAGTGCTCTTATGCATCATCTTTATCAAAATATAGCTTGACTAACTATTTGCATGATTTATTCAAAAATTCATTCTTTTAGAAATTCATACTAATAAAACATATGCACATGTATATACACCCAAATTAAGAAAGCCCAGAAATTAGGTTTCTCTCTCCTCTTAACATATTAGTTATACTAGTAAAAATGCGCAATTACAAAAGTATCCTCTAGCATAATAAATTCAAATACTAAAGATAAAATACAATACATCCGATGAATTTTGGTTTTGGTTGTAATGTGACATAAAAGTGAATAGTTTCTAGTGTTTTGAGTTGTTTGTTAATGCTTTTGCTTATTTGTTAAAAAGCAAAAAGCTTCCTTAAAAAGTGTTACCAAACGAGCCCCATCTAGTTGTTTATCACTGTGTCATATGTGTAATGGGTTAAAGTAGTTAGATATTATAGCCCATTTCTGTTATTAGGTTAGTTGTTAGTTAGGCTTAGTAGTTGGCCCAATTAGTTAGAGTTGAGTCTATATAAGACTCGTGAGAGAATTGTAAAGGTATCAAAGATTTGTATAATGTTCATTGTGAACCTTGGAGGTATAAGCATCCTCGAAATGCTTAGTTTGTAGGAGACTAGCCATCTCGAATTGGCCATTTGATTCAATAAAGAAGTTGTTCTTTCTTATTCTTTCCTTATTTCCATTCTTAATTCGATTGGTGAGTAACTATTCTGTTACAATATGTATGTCTTTTTTTTTTTTTTTATCAGTAAAGATTCAATATATTAAAAGCGCAAAGGGTGCAACTCATGTACACAAGGAGTATACAAAAAGATCCCACATATAAAAGCTTTTAATTTGTAAAAGACATACAAAAATCTAGGAAGTCTGCAAGCATTGAAACTTGCGAGGAATGCCATGAAACTCTCCATGAAAAAAGTGTTTTGAAGCACCATTTTCTTCAACTCTATGATTCCAAGTTTGCGATCCTCAAAACTCCGTGAATTCCTTTCTCTCCATTACACATAGAGAAGCCATTCGCCAGATTTGTAAGACTGTAGGATTACCCCTTTGTCCCCTCCAACTTCCCAAGCATTCCTTCAACCTACCCTGCATCACCCATGTAACACCAAACAGCTAACAAACCATGTTCCAAACCTCTGAAGCAATTTCACAATGCAATAGTAAATGATCTATAGATTCACCACTCTTCTTGCACATACAACACCATTCTATTGATTTATTTATTTTTTATTTTTTATTTTTCTAATCAAATAAGGAAAGGGTTACAAGATTAAAACACTAAAAAAGGGGTGGGCTCCCCCACATTAGACCCAAAATGAAAATTACAGTGCAGCAAACAATACAAGGTAACAATAGGAAATGGGTCATAAAATGACCTGGTCCTCTCAATAAGGACCGCAAAAAGCGGTTTAAACACCGAGACAGAATAAATGGGTAGGGGGTTCAACCATACCTAAACACCCACAAGGGAAAGGCAACCAAGGGTTTGGCCCGTGGTAGAGGCCTTGGTCTTGGGGTTTGCTCCGTTCAAGGTCTAAGGTTCAACACGTCATGTGTGCAAACAATTCCTTGGGACTACACCCCTGATGAAAAGCTAGCTATTTATCCAGCTCTGTGTAGGGAAACTTCCGAGGGTGCAGTGCACGAGACCGAGGTTTACTTTGCAGGGGTGGGTCCGAAGGGCTCTGCATTGGAGAGGTTCCCCAACATCAAAAAAAAAAAAAAAGAAAAAAAAAAAAAAGGTAAAGGCAACCACCAAAAGGAGGCTGCAGAAGAAAAAGCACTGTAAAGACATCTGGATTCAGAAAGGAAAGAACACTCCAAATTTTGGTACAAGAAATCAAGTAACAAAAACACACAAATCAATAAAAGCAGCAAAATAACCGAAAAATTAGCAGCTTCAACCGAAGGCGTGATGGAGGAGGGCGGAGTGGAGGGGCTGACCTGGGCATGTGCTCCACATGCAGGAAAGTGAGATCCACGCTCCGGCGCGTGGATGTTGGGCGGAGGAACGATTGGTGTCTACGGAAGGCTAGGGAGCCGGTGGAAGCAATGGAGTGGCGTGTTTTATGTTGGATCCATCATAGGAGAGTAGATCAAACTTAAAAAAATCTGATTTGCAAACCTTGATAAATCTGGCTACCGACACGGAGGAGGCGGAGAGCGAGATGAAGCAGAAGACCGGCATGGAGGAGTAGTCACAATGCTGAAGTTGAAATTTTGGGTGGGATAAGTCGCACAAGATGATGGATAAGACCTCGTGAGAGGTAGCAACAAAAGGGTAAAGCTTCGTAAAAGAGAAGGAGAAGGAGAGAAGGGAAGAGATGAGATGAGAGGGAAGAGGAGAAGGAGAGGAGGGAAGAGATGAGATTCTCTTCCCTCCTCTTCGCAGGCAAGTGACGGCTAGGGTTCGTTTAGAGAAGGGGGGTAGAGAGGAAAGGGAGAAAAGGGAAGAGTACTGATGCTAGGATGTATCGACTTTTGCTAACTTTTGGATTTTTGTTTTAGTGTTGTTGTGGAGGTATGGTTGATTTGTATTATGTCTCGACTTCTCCTAGAAATGCTTTAACTTGAAGCAACTTTTCATTGATAATTGTATGAAAAGATTTTTATCCTTGAAGCAACTTTTCTCGACATGTATTTTTCTGGTATTAGTTGTGTTTGTATTGATTTATCTTCTTATTATTTACAATGTGTTGTAGATTAATCTACTTGAGAGGCCAGAGCTTCCACAAAGAATGAAATTATATTGTTTGAATCGTGGACCACCCGAGCATTGGCTTTTCTCTGGAATGTATAAGAGAGTTGAGTTGCAGAAGGCTCTTGGAAATCATCTCTCATGGAAGGACAGGTGACATCTATTAATTTTAAGAGACATAGTTGAAGTCTAACTAAGACAAGATCATGGCTATAAAATGTAATTATAAGTTTGGTAATTAAATTAAGGGAAAACTTCACTTACCGCCCTTGATGTTTCATCACTTCTGTAATCATATCCTTAAACTTTATAAGTATCAATTTAGGGCTACCATCTTTAAGAAGTTTTCAGTGTCAACCCTCCTATCAAAATTCAGCGTAAAATCAAACGGTTGATGTGTGAAATTCCCAAAATATCCTTAAGATGTCTATAAAATTACAAAACTACATTTAACTTGGATATGAGTATTTTGGGGATTTCACTTCCTCCATTAGGATTAAACATTGAATTTGGACGGAATGGTTGATATTGCAAACTTCCGAAAGATGGTAACTTTAAATTGACACTTTTTAAAGTGTAAGGATATGATTGCAAAAATGATAAATGATTAGGGGTGGTATGGTAAGTGAAGTATTCCCTTAAATTAAAACTTTTTGTAATTGAACTAATTTGGCCCCGAATTGATACTGTTGTTTGACAATTGCATCACTCTTGTTTCAATAGTCAATTGCCTAAGATATTATTAAGGGTTTGTTTTTTGAGAAAGAGTGGTTGGGAAATAGCTTTAGACAGTGTCAATTCCACGATTTTTTTACTATGATTTCATAGATGTTATGAATATCGTAATTGTTTAGGAGTTGCTTTAGTACACTCCTCTGTATTTGATAGTTAACAACCAAATGCTCATGATGATTTAATCTTAAAAGGAATGGACATTTAGTAGGGGTATTACTATTATTTAAAACAGGGTTCGAACTTTAACAATATGGCATTTTATGTAATGTTGCAGTGTTTGTATATATAGTCAACATTGAGTTACATATAATGTCTAACTTAAACTCTACACTAACAATACAAGTTAAACACTATGGATAAACACTAGAGTCCTATCACAAGTCCTATGGATAAACACTGAGTTGCGATGAACTGGTGAGTGCGATAGAGCCGGTCAAGGCAAAGGCTTCGGAGAAGGCACTAGTCTCGGCAAGTCCATCTGGGTCCACTGAGTTGTACTCATCGGGGGAGTTATCTTCGGATTTAGAAGAGGTCGCACCGGAGATGGATCCAGCTTTGGTTCCGGTTCCGGATAAGGGTGCGATGTTCAGGTCGTCGCCGGAGTTCGCATTGGCGTCGCCGGATATGAGCATGTCTTCGACGGAGTCGATCGCCTTGGCGTCGCCGGTCGTGCATTCTACGATTCTGGTGGCGTCGGAGGCCGCCCTTAGTTCGCCGGCGATGATCGACGCGGACTCTGTCCTGTTGGGTTGCTCCCATACAGCGCCGGTGAAGAGCTTGACCCCGTTCCCGGTGGGTTCCACTCAGATCGTGCCTTCTGGTCCCGTCGTTCTCAGAGATGGGTCCGATTCAGTTTCTGATCTAGCTGTTTCCAAGGCTCAGCTTTTGGTCAATGGTCTGACTGAATCTCAGGCTTGGTTTCTTGGGTGGTTGAGGGATGGTACTCGGAGCAAGGAGCTGCTCGCTGCCATTGACTGTTTTGAGGAGGGAACACGGATGAAGAACGAGGGTGCTCCCCCTCCAGTCTGTCCTATGGAGCTCCCGAAGTTGAAGGCGAAGCTGGAGGCAGGGATACGGGACGCTAACAAAGAGACCGTGGTTAGAAGTTTTGTGCTTTCTGTTGCGGCAAGCCTTGAGGTTGGTCCTGCGGAGGCGGTGGCTGGGGATCCTGCAGTTACTCCGACGGCCACTGCTGGGGCTGGTAGTATCACTTCCCCGGTTGTCCCTGTTGGGTGAGGGAAAGTTTTCCTTTTCCCTCCGGTTTTAGAGGACGCTCCCACGTACGCTGGTCTTGCTAAAAGGCCTTTTGGTTTCAAGACCACTCCAAGGAGGGAAGCCATTCAGTTGTATAGAATCACTCGTAGAGAGCTAGAGCATCGGATTTTGACTGCGTGTTCCGTCTATTTTGGGGACAGGGATTGGGGTTAGGGTTGTGAGGTGTTTGGTTAGGGTTGTTTGGGGTTTTGATGGGTTTGATTTTGTGGGTTTTGTTGAGGATTTGTTGGGCTTGCAGGGGTTGTTAGGTTTGATGCTGTGGGTTGTTTGTAGGGTGTTGCTATGGGTTGTTGTTCTTGGTTCGTGTGGATGCTCTTTGTGAGCCTGGGTCTTCTTTGGGTGCACTTAGGCGCTCTTAGTTATACTCTTTGTATAATTGGGTGGCGCCCCTTTAAATTTGCGCTTTTTGTTATAAATTCTATTGACTTATCAAAAAATTGATACTTAATGTTTATCTTCCTTATCTTCATCCTCTACATTATCTCTAGTAGGTAGAGTTTGATTTGGTCTAATATACCCTCGCAATCTCGACGATGGAGATCTGACGTTGAGATTGGACTTGAGTTGTGTGAACTTCCTGGAGACTAGAGGCTTTGTGAGTATATCACCCCTCGGAGATGAACCGACCATCAAGACTTTTGGATGCCACTTTTCATGCACTAAGTGATAGTCAATAGTGATGTGCTTTGTTCAAGCATGAAAAATAGGATTGGAAGTAAGTTACGTTGCTCCAATATTATCACAATGTAGAATTGGAACACTAGGTCAAGAGATTCCAAGTTCACCCAAGAGAGATTTAATCCAAGTTAATTTAGTAGAGGCATTGGCTAAAGCCTTATATTCTAATTCAGTGTTGGACCTAGAAACCGTAGGTTGTTTTTTAGGGCTCCGTGATAGTAGGTTACTGCCATGGAAGGTGTAGCAGCTAGATATTGAGTGGCGATCATCAGGGCATCCAACCCAATCCGAATATGAGAATGCAACTAGTTGATGCGAAGATGACTTGGATATGAAGAAGGTGTCATCACTTGTGGCTTTGAGATAATGCAATATGCGTTTGATAGCAACTCAGTGCGGTTCCTGGGGGTCTTGCATGAACTGTGACACGTTGTTAACAGCAAAGGCGAGGTTTGGTCTTGTGGTTGAGAGGTATTGTAGAGAGCCCACATTGCTAAGGTATAGTGTTGGATCTTTAATTGTAGAACCTTCAAACTTACTTAATGTAGATGATGCTGACATTGGAGAAGAGATAAGTTTTACTAGCAACATATTGGTCTTTGATAGTAGATCATGAATGTAACGTTGCTGTGAGAGATGAAGACCATTGGCAGTCCATGTTGCTTCAACACCTCGGAAAAGTGTAGTTGGCCGAGATCCTTAATTGCAAAGGAGTGTTGGAGATCAGGGAAGTGCTTGGATATGGCATCCTCATGAGAACTAGTTATGATGATGTCATCAACATAGATTAGTATATAGATTTTTACTCCATTTTTCCTTTAAAGAAACAAAGATGAGTAAGATTTTGAAGAGGTAAAGTTGTGTTCCACTAGCCGGTTGCTGCGATGAGAGAACTAGGCCTTTGGGGTTTGTTTGAGACCGTATAGGGCCTTATGTAGCTTGCAAATCGCATGGGGTGAGGTTGGATGAATGTAACCCAGGGGTTGTGCCATGTACACATATTCATTAATAAATCCATGTAGAAACGCATTGCTGATGTCAATTTGATGAACTTTCCAGTTCTCCATGAGGGCAATGGTGAGGACTGTTCGTATAGTGATAGGCTTCACAACAGGGCTATAATTTTAAGCATAATCAATACCTCACTGTTGATGAAAGCCTTTCGCGACAAGTCTGGCTTTGTATTTTTCTATACTGCCATCAGCTCTACGCTTGATTCTTAATACCCACTTTTGACTGCCGCTGAGGAAGGGGTAATGGAGACAGCGGTGGGGGATGAGTAGGTGGGAGTAATGGAGGACGATGGGGAGGTGTGAATTGGCTAAGATGGTAGGTTGAATGTGGCTGGAATGGATGGAGGGGCATTGGGAGGAGTGGGGGACATCTTTATGCTATTGGAGAATAGGAAGGATGACTCATTGAACACAACATGATGAGCAATATACACCTTCCTAGTGGGAAGATAGGCATTTGTAGCATTGGTGCTCTTTACTGTATCCAGTGAAAACACATGACTTGGAACTGAAGTCTCACTTATGTTGGTTGTAAGGTCTAAGGAAGGGCCAGCATTCACTACCAAATGTTTTGAGGAATTTGTAGTTGGGGGGTGAGATTGAAGAGAAGTTGAAAGGGTTACTTATGTTGGGTGACCTTTGAAGGGAGACGATTGATAAGGTATGTTGCTGTTTCGGAGGCAAAGTCCAATGTTAGAGGTGCTCTAGCCGTGGCAAGGATAGTGAGTCCTGTCTCTACAATGTGTCTATGGTGGCACTCAATATAACCCATTTGATGATGAGTGTGAGGACAACTTGATCTATTTGTGATGCCCCATTGATGGTAGGGTAGATTGGAGAGGACAAAACTCCCCTCCATTGTCGTTCTGAATGGCTTGAATGTTTCGGCCAAAATAGTTTTCAATTATTCTTTTAAACGAAGAAAAATAGCAGAAACTTCAGATTTGTGTGTGATGGGGAATAGCCAAATATATTTGGTAAAGTCATTAATAATGCAAAAATAAAACTTATTATTGATTGAAAATAAAGGAGTAGAGCTCCATACATCAAGATAGAGTAATTGTAAAGGGTTGCTAGACACAGACATGGACACTAGAAAATGTAGACGGTGGCTTTTGCCTTGTTGACACGATGAACAAATTGAAGAAGTGCGAGATGAGGAAAATACTGGAATTCTATTTGAGCAAAGAACATGATGAACAATGGGAGGGAGCAGGATGGCCTAACTGATGGTGCCAATCATTCATGGGAACCTTCTTTCCAATATGGGCAGCAAAGTCATTGGATGAGGAAGGGGAGGAGGGAGCCATGGGTAAAGCCCGTTTCTACTTAGGCCATGGAGTTAAAACCCTTTCTTTTCTGCTGCGTTTGCCTGTGTAGTTCCTTCAACTTGTCCTTATTCTGTCAAATTTGTTTTCTTTGTCAACCTTTGTGCAAGATCACTTCCAATCAGACCAAGGATTTTGAAGTTTTCTGATTACAGTACCGCTTCTTGTAGTATTAAAACAAGTCGTCTTCAACTTGTCCTTATTCTGTCAAATTTTTTTTCTTTGTCAATCTTTATGCAAGATCATAATCTCTCTTATGGTGAAACAAACTCTCTCATCCACTCTCCCTGCCTGAGTAGGCGAGTGGGTGGCGCGTGAAAGCAAGTGAGTAAGCAGTTTGTTTGGAGAACTTCATGGGAGAATCGAGAAGATGGTCGGTGGAATCGAAGGAATTCGTGATGATGATCAAGGGGGGCAATTCAGGGGTGAGAATCGTTGAACACAGCAACAAAAAACAGAGGTCAGTATTTATTCAACGTGATGAGGTTGCTTGGTTGGTGGGTTCGGTGGAGGCGCTGATGAATGTGGGAACGTTTGAAGTTTTTTGGGATCAGTCAAGAGCGGGATATCAACGTATAATAGTTCAAAAATGTGCTAACAGACATGGCCATTTTCTGACTATTGAGGAATTCGATGGTAGACGACGCTGCGGTAACATCTTGATCCCAGAGGGGCGCCATGGTCAGGGCCGGGAGCGCCTTATCTCGGAGTTAAAAAAGGCAAGCTCGTCTCTGTGGGAGGGGCGAGTTTTCAGAGAAAGCAAGATGAAGAAAGTGGCGATGGATGGACGGAGTTTTGCGGAGGTGGTGGGGCTGTCGAAGACCCCGAGTGGGTTAAAGGAGGTATCGGTAGCGGTGGGAGAACCAACTCTGGCGAACCTCTGTGCCGGTAGCGAGAGAAGTTTGCCGAAGGCCCACTCTCAAATAGGGTCGGCGAGAGTTTCTGTGGAGGCCGGGGGATGCTTTCAGCCGGTGGGTGGACCAACGGGGGAGAAGGACGGCTCGACGGTGGGGAAGTAGCCGGTGAAAGGTACCGTGGGGATGGGGGTAGCGTGCTCAGTGAAACAGCAGCGGGTGAAGGGACGTATGGAAAATGCAATTAATGCAAAACTGGAGTTAGGCTACTGTAGGGAGTGGTTGAGGCGTCCGAGAGGTGAGGTTGATGCAGGCCTAATGAGACTAGACGCAGTAATCAAGGAGTTGGAGTCTTCTGGGCCGGGTCAGGGTAACAAAGTTATGGGCTGGGTTTCCAAACCCACTGCAGAATGGGATCCAAAGCCCAGAGATGATCATGAGCCCAAAGGTAAAGAGGTAGTTATTACCAGTTTGGATGTGGGCATGGGCTTAGGCCCAGTAGTCGGAAAGGAGAAATGGAAGCCCAAAAAGCTTAAGCATGCAGGGGAGGGGTCTTCAGTGGAAATGGGCCGAGGCTGTTTGGGGTCACAAGGGCTTGTAGGAGGCCAGGGCCATTTGAGCTTTGCTGAAAGCATGTCCTTGTTGCAGAATAAAGCCCGTGGTTCGGAGGAAATTCACGCAGCATCTTCAGACTGGACCGGCGACCCAGATGTGGACACATCGGTGGCGAAGGGGCTGCCGGGGGAGCCTGGGTCACATTCCGGTGACTTGGATGGGACGGAGGTGGAGGTTTGCTCACGGAATTTTCCTACGGCTGAGGTTGCGCCAGTGGAGAACCCACGCCTATCCAGCGGCTGTGCCCAGACGTTGCCGGTAGGGGTGAGCGCCGGTAGAGATGTGACCGGAGTGCTGTCGGCAAGGCGGGATGAGGCTTTTTACAGCGAAAAGGGATTATTAGCACGTCCCAATTGCTCTTGGGTGGCGGGCAGGACGGGATTTGGCCTCGTTGACACAGAGAAGGTGACGGGTCTGCCTAAATCAGCAGAAATTCCTGCGGGTCACTCAGATTTGGAGGTCCTTCTGCAGTCTGAGGATCAAGCAACGTTGGACGGGTTGGGTGAGTCAGAACAGGGCACCAATACGACAGTCATGGAGGTGTACCGCCGGAGAACTGGAAAAATTATTGGGGCGGTTGTAGAAGATATTGGGACTGAGGATGGTCTGGAAGTGAGTTATGTGGAGGAGACAGTTGAGGTCACTGGAGATGTGGAGGGTACACTGGTTGGTGCATCGCCTGTGACAATTCTTAAGAGGAAGGGGGGGTGGTTATTGAAGAGTTGGCAGATTCACCTGTCACACAAAATCTGAAAATGGCGATGGTAGTAGGCGGTGTGACTGGTCTTTCTGGGCAGGAAGAGCTGAAAGTGGACTGCTTAAAGAAGATTGTTGTTGACAAGCATGGGAAAAGAGGAGATAGTAATTGTGAAGGCAGCCAGCAAGAGGTAGAGAGTCTGGTTCAGGAGAGGGGAAATTGTAGTGATTATGAAGCATAAGATCCTCTCGTGGAATGTTAGGGGTTTGAATGATAGAGACAAACGTTTGAGGATTAGTAATCTTTTGAGGCTTTGGAAGGTGGACATTGTATGTTTACAAGAGACCAAAATGGAGGGTGTTATGGATGGCTTTGTGCATAGTTTGTGGGGGTGCCCTTATGTGGATTGGTGTCATGTAGATTCTAGAGGAGCTTCGGGAGGTATACTCTTGATGTGGGATCGTAGGGTTGTCTCTAGAACCGATACTTGTATGGGTAGATATGTGGCGGCTTGTCTTTTTAGAAATGTTGAGGATGGTTTGTTGTGGGCCTTTGCGGGGGTTTATGGTCCGAATAGAGATCATGTCCGATGGCGTTTGTGGGAGGAACTAGCTGGGTTGATAAGTGTTTGGGAAGCGCCTTGGTGTATTGGGGGGGACTTTAATGTCACTCTCTTTTTTGATGAGAGGTCAAGGGGTGCAACTCACAGGGCTGCGGTGGCTGATTTTGCGGACTTTGTTGCGGAGCAGGGTCTCATGGATCTTCCCCTGGCTGGAGGGGGATCCACTTGGTCCAACAGCTTGTCGTGGTCTCGTTTGGATCGGTTTTTGGTTTCCCCGGAGTGGGAATTTAGCTACCCTGGCCTCTTGCAGAAGAAGTTACTTCGGGTATGCTCGGATCATGCACCTATTCTCCTTGTTAGTGGATGCCCGCAGATTGGCAAGAGAGCTTTTAAGTTTGAAAATATGTGGCTAAGAGAGGAGGGCTTTGTGGAGAAAGTTGGACATTGGTGGGACTCTTTCCAGTTTTTTGGGTCTGCTAGTTTTGTGATGGCCAAGAAACTTAGAGCTCTTAAGTGGGAGATCAAGAGATGGAATCTGGAGGAGTTTGGTGATGTGAGAGAGAGGAATAGAGCAAGCTGTGAGGAACTGAAATTTCTGGACAGTACTGAGGAAGGGAGACAGTTAACTGAGGAGGAGAAGGCGAGAAGGAGTCAAATATCTAGAGAGTTGGAAGCCTCTCTTCTCCAAGAGGAGATTAGTTGGAGGCAAAAGTCGAGGATTAGATGGTTAAAGGAGGGGGACAAATGCACCAAATTCTTTCACCAAATTGCTAATGCCAACCGTAGAAATAATCATATAGACTCCTTGATTGTGAATGGCTCTCCTACTTCTAATCCGGCAATTTTAGGTGACCACATTGTTAACTACTATGACTCCTTATTTACGGAGCCTCTCAGTTGGAGACCGCAGTTGGATAATCTTGAGTTCGACATGCTTTCGACGATGGAGGCCGAGAGCTTGGAAGAACCGTTTGAAGAAAAGGAGGTGTGGGAGGTGATCAAAGGTATGGATAGAGACAAGGCTCCCGGTCCTAACGGGTTTTCTATGGCCTTTTTCCAGGAGTGTTGGAATGTAATCAAGGGAGATTTTATGGCGGTCTTCTCCGAATTTCATGATCGAGGTGAATTTGTTAAAAGCATCAACTCTACTTTTATTGCTCTTATTCCGAAGTCTCAAGGTGCTAAGGAGGTCAAGGACTTCCGTCCTATTAGTCTTGTGGGTGGTATTTATAAGATTATTGCCAAGGTGTTGGCAAATAGAATGAGGAGGGTTATGGATAGGGTTATATCTAAGCCACAAAATGCTTTTGTTAAAGGTAGACAAATTTTGGATTCGGTCCTCATAGCGAACGAATGCTTGGATAGTCGGATCAAGAGTGGGGAACCGGGGGTGTTGTGTAAGCTAGATATGGAAAAGGCTTATGACCATGTGGATTGGAGTTTTCTTCTTTATCTTTTGAAAAGATGTGATTTTGGGGAGAGATGGTGCTCATGGATTAAGCATTGTATCTCATCTGTGCGGTTCTCTGTTTTGATTAATGGCTCTCCTTCCGGTTTCTTTGGAAGTTCGAAAGGGGTGAGGCAAGGTGATCTGCTTTCCCCCTTCTTATTTGTCTTGGTCATTGAGGCCTTTAGCAGGATGATCAGTGCTATTTACTCTAGGGGGCTGATTTCAGGCTTTTCCGTGGGTACTAGGG
The DNA here is from genome assembly GCA_006937295.1 of Carpinus fangiana. Classification (NCBI taxonomy): domain Eukaryota; kingdom Viridiplantae; phylum Streptophyta; class Magnoliopsida; order Fagales; family Betulaceae; genus Carpinus; species Carpinus fangiana. Next base: position 13,451,929 of record CM017326.1, read on the forward strand.
AGCATAATCGAGTGGAAGTTTCTCATCTTCTCTTTGCTGATGACACCTTGGTTTTTTGTGGGGCTGATGATAGCCAAATTAGTTACATGGGTGCTCTCTTGGTTTGCTTTGAAGCGGTTTCTGGACTTAAGGTCAATTTGACTAAGTCAGCTCTGGTTCCAGTTGGCTCTCTGGAGGATGTGGACCAGTTGGCTGTCCGTTTGGGTTGTGGCACTGCTGATTTTCCTATGAAATACTTGGGTTTACCGCTAGGGGCCTCATTTAAGCTCAAGGCTGTGTGGAGAGATTTGGAGGATCTGATGATTCGGCAGTTGGCTCCTTGGAAACGTTTGTATCTTTCTAATGGGGGAAGGCTTGCTTTGATTAAAAGCACTCTTTCCAATTTGCCTACTTATTTGTTATCTCTGTTCCCTATTCCTGCTGATGTGCCCAAGCGGATTGAGAAGATTCAACGTGATTTCCTTTGGGCGGGTTTGAATGATGAGGCCAAGCTCCATTTGGTTGATTGGGATGCGGTTTGTTCCCCCATCTCAGAAGGTGGGTTAGGAATCCGGAATGTGAGGAAGTTTAATCAAGCTCTCTTGGGAAAATGGTTATGGCGATACGCTCATGAGGAGGATGCTTGGTGGAGAAAGGTCTTGGTGGCTAAGTATGGATCTTCTCGAGGTGGTTGGCACTCCAGAGTTATTTCTGAGTCACATGGGGTAGGGCTTTGGAAGTATATTTGTATGGGGTGGCGTAACTTCAAATGCCACTTTAGATTTGATCCAGGGATCGGATCCAAGATCAGTTTTTGGGAGGATGTTTGGTGTGGGGAGTGTGCTCTCAAAGACAAGTTTCCTAGTCTCTTTAGCATTGCTAGATGTAAAGAGGCGTCCATTGCAAACAATATGGAGCGTTTCAACGGTGCTATACAGTGGAACATTGTGTTCACTCGCTTGATACATGACTGGGAGGTGGAGGTGTTGGCCTCTTTTTATAGCTGTTTGTACTCTTATAAGTTGAGGGAAGGGGAGGACAAATTGTGGTGGGTTCCTTCGAGAAAAGGGGTTTTTGAGGTGAGATCGTTCTACCGGGTCCTCTCTTCTCTTGGTTCACCTCCCTTTCCTTGGAAAGGCATTTGGCGGACCAAAGCCCCGCCTAGAGTAGCTTTTTTTGCCTGGACGGCTGCTAGAAGCAAGATCCCCACCATCGACTACCTTCGCCGGAGAGGCATGACTGTGGTTAATAGATGCTGGTTATGTGAGTCGGATGGGGAGTCTGTGGATCATCTTCTCCTTCATTGTGGAGTGGCGCGTGCTTTGTGGAACTTTATCTTGAGCCGGTTTGGATTATGTTGGGTTATGCCTGGCTCGGTTAAGGAGTTATTCGCCTGCTGGTGGTCGAGTGGTCGTTCGAGGAGTGCGGTGGCTTGGAAGATGGTTCCCCTTTGTCTTATGTGGTGTATTTGGAGGGAACGTAATGCTAGATGCTTTGAAGACATGTCGAGATCTTTTGAGGAGCTCTTTCATTATTTTCTTTTCACTCTTTACACTTGGACAGCCGGTTGGCTAGCCCCGGTTGTAATTAGTTTTTCAAACTTTCTTTATCACTTCTCCCCCCCCCCCCTCTTAGGCCCCCCTTGTATATTTCCTGTGTACTTTGGGTTGCGCCCCTCTGCGCCTTTTATATATATTTTGACTTATCAAAAAAAAAGATCACTGCCAATCAGACTAAGCGTTTTGAAGTTTTCTAATTACAGTAACTCTTCTTGTAGTATTAAAACAAGTCTTTATTCCTTCAGAGATTGTGGTCATCATACAAAGGCCTCTAAGTAAAACAGATAACCACAATGGTTGCTTTTATTGCCCATATTTCTGCCAGTCAAATTAGTAACCTGAAATTGTATATGCTTTCTGAAATCTCTTTGTTTGGGTAAGAGATATACAACAGCATCGAAGACTTCTCTCCAAAGCATCATCATGATCTACTTCTCTTCGGAGAATAATCATGGTCCTTGATGCAACCTGTTTGTGTGACGTTGAGTACCTATTCATTTTCTTATGTTTTATATAGAATAATTATGATACTCAAGCTATTGGTGTCATCTATTTTGTATTGTTTAATGTCCGATCATCTGTGGTAGTGTTATTTTAAGTGTATTTTACAGGGTTTTGTTATTGATATATTTGCTATAGTCTTATATTGAGGATTGCATAGTGATTGAGATTGCTTGAATATGCTTCACAGGTATCCCACGTTCTTTGACGATGTTGCAGCACGATTGCTTCCAGTCATCCCCTTAATTGTTTATAGACTTATTGAGAATGATGCCATAGATCCAGCTGACAGAATTCTTAACATGTATTCTCCACTTCTTGCTTACCATCCTCTAAGATTTACATTTGTTCGTGATATACTTGCGTATTTCTATGGTCATCTTCCTGGAAAGCTCATAGTCGATGTATTGAATATACTAGATCTCAGCAAGGTAATGATAGTTCTTTCTTTCTTTTTGGTCCTTTGGAATGTGAGTTCTCGTCCAACATCTTATTGGCCTCCAAATTTTTTTCAGATACCTTACTCAGAGTCATTTCCACAGCACATTAGTTCATCAAATCCTGTCATGTGCCCACCTATGGACTATTTCGCTACTCTCTTATTGGGACTTGTGAATAATGTTATACCTCCATTACATAACAACTCAAAATCGGGATCAATGGGAGATCCTTTATGTAATACAGTGCGTGCCCCTCATAATAAGACTGCAATAACATCTCAATCTGGGCTGGCGAATGCTTCTGAGGGCCAAAAAGCATTTTACCAAATTCAGGATCCTGGCACCTACACTCAGCTGGTCCTTGAAACTGCTGTCATAGAATTACTCTCTCTCCCTGTGTCCGCATCCCAGATTGTTTCTTCACTGGTCCAGATAGTTGTCAATATACAACCAACACTAATTCAGTCTAGCAATGGTCTGAATGGAGCGCCAAATGGTGTTGGGCAAGCTTCTGTTTTGCCAACATCCCCTTCAGGGGGAAGCACAGATTCCTTGGGTGCAGGCAGATCAACTTCTTCAGTTTCAGGAATAAATACCTCTAACATTGTTTCTCGAAGTGGTTATACATGCCAACAACTGTCGTGCTTATTGATCCAAGCTTGTGGTCTCCTACTGGCTCAGCTCCCTCCCGATTTTCACGTACAACTTTATGTGGAGGCATCCCGTATAATAAAAGAGAGTTGGTGGCTCACCGATGGGAAAAGGTCACCGGGTGAACTAGACTCTGCTGTTGGCTATGCTTTGTTGGATCCAACATGGGCTGCTCAAGACAATACCTCAACAGCCATCGGTATGCTAATATATGGTGGCTATTACTGATAGACCAATGATTTTTTGCATAAGATTCTAAGATTATTCCAATATGAATTTCATTTACACTTAATTGATCATTAGAGAATGAGGCTCAAGCGATTTCCATTATGCAAAAGGTATAAACATATTAACAACAATATAACAATAACAGGTAGAAATATTAAAGCCTGGTATCCATTTTATGACAATTCTCAATAACTTACCCTCTATTATGATGCCTTTGGAGGGTGTAACATTTCCAGAAATTACGATTGCTTTATTTATTCATGCTCAAGAAAGCAATATTTTTTAGATATAGATGTGATGGGGCCAAATCTCATCCTTTTTTAAAAAGAAAAAAAAAAAGACTTAGACTTAGACAATTATACAGATATTTATTTATTCAGATATAAATATGTGATGTAGTTTCCAAAGTCTTGCTTTTCAAGAAAAGATTGTGCATTTGGCCTGCTAATTGTCTTGGTCAACCCCAGGTGCAAAAGCCTGTGTGAAGCACTTGTTAGAATATAGGATAAGTTTTCATTTTAGGTTTGACATATTTTCTTTATTAAGTATCTACCATAGATGTCTGATTGTAATCAAATGCTAGAGATTTGATTACCTTTCTTGAATTCACTCTACCTACCCCATTTTTCCTATGAATAGGGTCATTTGTATTAGAAATATAATCAATTCAATATAAACAAGATGTAGCCATTTCTTTTGTCTCTCTCTTTCCCTCTCTCTTGCCTCCGTTCTCTTTTCATATATTTGATTTTATTATAAAATTCTACATGATATTATAGCATTCATTCTAATCATAAAAGGCGTCAACACGATCCAAGGTCGTTGCTGAATGGCAAAGGCATGTTGACATCAGCATCCGTACGCTGATGTCTGCATCCGAACTCTGGCAACTACGTGGTTTGAGTTGCGGAGCCTCTTAGTAATTATGGTGATTTTTCTGGAAAATTTTGAAGCCGGCTGATATAGGTTTTCTATTTTTCAATATTTTCTGGAATTTCAACCTTTTTTTGTTTTTGTTTTTTATTTTATTTTTTTCATCTGCAATTCTGGAGCTGTTTGGTGTTTTGGCTGCATGGGTCTCCTTCCATTGGGGCCGAATAGTGTAGGAAGGCCGGTTTGTTGATTTGTTGGCTTTTTTAAAAAAAAATAAAAATAAAAATAAAAAAATCAGAGTTTGCACTGGGGCTGTTTTGTTGAAGTTTTGGTGCAAGTTTGACTCTTTTGTTGGTTTTTGGTTGGTTTGTGGAGTTTTTTTTTGTGGTTCTAGTTGAATCGGATCTGGTTGATTTGCTGTTGGTTGGTTGAATTGTGTTATTGTTGTAGTTTGGCTTATTTGTGTTTGGTATGCTGAAGAAAAATTTAGTGCTAAGGATTGGATGAGTGAGGATTCTGTTGTTATGGGATGGCTGTGGCATAGTATGAAACTCCAGTTTGCTACCACGGTTGAATTTGTGATTGTTCTAAAAAGATTTGGGAATCTATTGCAGAAGCTTTTTTGCATCAGAGTAATGTTTTCTCGGGTATATGAGAATATGAGAAGATTTTCACTATTTGGCTGTCTAGCAGACCATTATCAATGAATTTTTTTTTCCAAATTCAAGTTTGCCCCTTGAGTTTGAGTTTGAGGGGGAGATATTAGAATATAGGATAATCTTCCATATGAGGTTTGATATATTTTCCTTATTATGTAATCGAAATCTAGAGTTTTTATTACCTTTCTTGTATTCACTCCACCTACCCCATTTTTCCCATAAATAGGGTTATATGTATTGCATGTATAATCCATTCAATAGACTAATCAAAAAAATTTAATTAATTCAATACAAACAAGATGTAGCCCTTTCTTTTGTATCTCTCTTTCTCTCTCTCTCTCTTGCTTGCACTATCCTTTCACATTTGTTATTTTATTATAAAATTCTACAGTGCTGATGGTAGGAAGGAACAAGTTATTCAAAAGGAATTTTAGGATTCTTAAACACGTATATACAGTATCCAACTAAATGACCTGGAGACAAGAAAATTGTCTGAGAAGATGCATGACATAAGTTAAACCCTGATGTGCGCAAATGATAAAAAATCACTTTCTTTTCCGGTTGTTGGGAAATTTTTTTTCTTTAAGTGAAGAAAGTCCTACATGGGTTCCTTTATAGAAGCTTTTAACCTTAACGGAAGGGAATGCTTATGAGAATGTAAGCTAATTAATCAGTTTGTGGTGATCTAGATAATTCATGTGTATGTTGATTTTGTACTCATGGTAATTTTTGCTCTCAAGCCTTTCTATTTTTGTTAATTTTGTGCATCTACTTGTATGGTCTTTTACATTATGTGGTCCTGACTCGAAGTCTGATCCTGCTATTCCTTTTCCAGGCAATATAGTTGCCCTTCTTCATTCTTTTTTCAGTAACCTCCCACAGGAATGGCTAGAAGGGACCCATGCAATTATTAAACATCTCAGGCCGGTGACATCAGTTGCAATGTTGAGAATAGCATTTCGTATAATGGGTCCATTGCTTCCAAGACTTGCCAATGCTCACACTCTCTTCAATAAGGTACAGAGATGCTAAATTCGTTCCTGCTGTTTTTTTGGAAGCCTTCTTGGTAAACAGACTGTAATGAACTTAATATGTGAATGCTGCATTGGATAATCCCTTGTAACTTTTTGTTCTGTTTATTTCTTTTTCTTAACCAGAGATAATGAACCCACGTCAAATTCTTCCACCAGTTTTCTTTAGCTGTTAAAAAAATGATACCAGAGATACTAGGACAGGCCTGAATTTCCAGGGATTTGGTATCCTGGCACCCACATCCACTCGACCAAAGTTTCTGGGTGTAAGTAACGTGTAGTGGAATCTAGGTGGCACCCAAGTATAATTCCTACTTTGAAAGTAATGGAATAATGTTGAAAATAACTAGTTACGTATATCACTATTTATTAACATATTAACATGGGGGTGTTTTCAGACTTCTATGCTCATGGCAAGTTTGAAACAAGCCTTAATGCCACGTTTATTGCTCTAACTCCGAAGGCGTCTGGGGCTTTTGACCTCAAAGACTTCTGTCCTATTAATCTTGTTAGCGGGGTTTACAAGATCATTGTCAAAGTTCTTGCCAATAGGATGAGATGGATCGTGGACAAGATTATCTCTAATCCCTAGAATGCTTTTGTCAAAGTTAGGCTAATTCTGGATTCAATTATTATTGCTAACGAATGCTTGGAAAGCTGCATCAAATCCGGCAAACCTGGGTTGCTTTGTAAGCTTGATATGGGGAAGGTCTTTGACCATATCAATTGGAAGTTCTTATTGTATCTTCTAAGGAGATGCGGCTTCAAGGAGAAATGGTGCTCGTGGATGGAGCACTGCATTTCGTCAGTGCTTTTTCAGTTTTGATTAATGGCACTCCTTCCAATCTCTTCAACAGTCCTCGTGGGGGTGAGGCAAGGCAATCCTATACCCCCTTTTCTATTTGTTATTGTCATGGAGACCTTAAGCAGAATGATCTCTGCTTCTATTGACAATGGTTTCCTCTCGAGTTTCTCTATGGGATCTAGACTGCCCGAGTTGGTTAACATCTCTTATCTATTGTTTGCGTATGATACTTTGGTTTTCTGTGGGGCTAATTCTGATCATGTTCATTCCCTATGTGCGTTATTCGTTCGCTACGAAGTTGTTTTGGGTTTGAAGGTGAATATGGCCAAGTCAGTTTGGTTCCAGTGGGCACCGTGGATAATGTGGGTGATCTGGCTAGCATCCTGGGTTGTGGGACATCCTCTTTACCCTTGAAGTATCTCGGCCTCCCTTTGGGGGCTTGCTTCAAGGCTAAGTCCATTTAGGATTGTATTGTGGAAAAGATCGAACGTAGGTTGGCTAGCTGGAAAATGATGTATCTGTCCAAGAGTGGTAGGGTCACTCTTATTATTATTATTATTTTGATAGGTAATATCAATATATATAAAAGCGCAAAGGGACGCAACCCATGTACACAGGAAGTATACAATAGAGCCCACGTATACAAATGCTTTTAAGCTAAAAATGGAGCACATAAGTTTAAGAATTCCACAAGCGTTGAAGCTTGCGATGAATGCCACATTACTCTTCATAAGAACAGTGTTTGGAGCACCATTTTCTTCAACTCTATGAGTCCAAGTTCACGGTCTTCCAAACTCCGTCCATTCCTTTCTCTCCATAAGCACCACATTATACACACAAAGGAGCCATTTTCCAAATGTGTATAACTGTACGATTACCCCTTTGACCTCTCCAACTTTCCAAATATTCCTTTATCCTACCCGACATCATCCACGTAACACCAAACATCTGAAAAACCATGTTTCATACCTCTATAGCAACCTCACAATGTAATAATAAATGATCAATTGATTCACCACTATGCTTGCACATACAACACCACCGTCACTATAATGTTCTCCGTACGTAAATTGTCCAATGTTAATATTTTCCCCAGCACTGCCATCCACACAAAAAAAGTCGCTCTCGAAGGAGCTTTACTCTTCCAAATACTCTTCCAAGGACCATCCGTCAATGTCGAATCAACCCTTACCGAATAGTATGACTTCACCTCAAAATTCTCTCTTTGAAGGCAACCAACAAATTTTATCCACCCCACCATGTCTAACCTGTTAAGAATACAGTAACTCGAAAAATCGCGAAACCTCTTCTATTTCCCAATCATGACCAGGTCGAATAAACATTACATTCCAATGAATAGCACCATTTTCTGTATCCATATTCTCCTCCACCCATGCCTCATTTGCGCATGCTATATTGAACAAGGCTAGAAACATAATCTTCAATGCTGACTCCCCACACCACACAGCCTGCCAAAACAACACTCTAGAACCGGCTCCTACCTCAAATTGCACATGCTGCTTAAAATTATCCCACCCCCTTTGAATACATTTCCACACTCCCACCCATAGGGTCCTCCTACTTCCTTGGAGCACCAACCACGCCTCATCATATCATATTAACCTCCACTAGTTTTCTCCACCAAGCATCACCCTCATTGGCAAACCTCCACAAACATTTACCTAACAAAGCTTGATTGAACTGAATCAAGTTCCTTACCCCTAATTCCCCCACCTCCATCGGCATGTAAACCTTGGACTAGTTTACCAGATGAAACTTGAATTCGTCACCTACACCTCCCCACGAGAAGTCTCTTTGTATTTTTTTCTATATGCTTCGCCACTCTCAATGGAATCTAAAACATAGATAAATAGTACGTGGGTATGCTAGAGAGAGTGCTTTTAATCATCGCCAGCCTACCACCCTTGGATAAATACATCCGCTTCCACCTTGCCAACTTAGTCACCATTTTTTCAATGACATTGTTCCATATAGTTGGGTCCTTATAATGAGCACCTAAAGGTAAACCCAAGTATGTAAATGGCACCGAATCCACTCTACACCTAAGTATTCTTGACAAGCCTTCCACATCTCCCACCTCACCTATAGGGGCAATAATAGACTTTGACAAATTTATTTTTAACCCCAAAACCGCTTCAAAACACAGCAGCAAACATCTCAAATTACAAAGTTGTTCCACGTTTGGCTCGCAAAAGATAAGTGTGTCATCTACGAATAATAAGTGTGACACTACCATTACCTCAGAACGTCGCGAACCCACCAGAAATCCAGACATATGATCTCTCTCCACCGTTGCATTCATCATCCTGCTAAACACCTCCATCACCAACACAAATAATAGAGGGGACAAAGGGTCCCCTTGTCTCACTCCTTGAGAGTTACTAAAAAAATCTGCAAACGCTCCATTAATGAGGACGGATAAACGTACCGTAGAGACACAATAATGAATCCAACCTCGCCATCTTTCCCCAAAACCACACCTCTCTAAAATGTATAGTAGAAAGTCCCAGTTGACATGATCATAAGCCTTCTTCAAATCTGCTTGCAAATAAGACCTAATTCCCCAGATCAAATCCACACATTCATTCGCCATTAAAATAGAGTCCAAAATTTGCCTACCTGGAATAAGCGCATTTTTTTTATGTGACACAACCTTCCCAAACACCGAGTTCAACCGACTAACCAGTACCTTTGAAATGATTTTATACACCCAACTTACAAGACTTATAGGGCGAGAATCCTTGATCTCCACCGGTCCAGCTTTTTTTGGAATAAGCGTAACAAATGTAGCGTTAATGCTCTTCTCAAATTTTTCACTCATGAAATTCCTTGAAAATTGCCATCATGTCCTCCTTTACCACCCCCTAACATTTCTAAAAGAAAAACTCGAGAACAATTACGTGCATCCAGACACACACAATCAATGATTGATTTTTTTGATTTTATTTTTGAGTAGGGGCTTATTGATCTTCCAATGGTAGGGGGGAGGATCACATGGTCTAATTAGCGTGCAAGGTCCATACTTGATAGATTCTTGATATCTACAGAATGGGAGGAATATTTTCCAGTTGGTAGGGTCACTCTTATTAAGAGCACTCTCTCCAATCTACTTACATATTTTCCATCTCTTTTTCCTATTCCTACTACTGTGGCAAAGCGCACAAAGAAGCTCCAACGAGATTTCTTATGGGGTGATCTCAACGAAGAGTTCTAGTATCATCTGGTAGTTGGTCCAAGGTCTGCTCTCCTATTTTTGAAGGAGGGCTAGGGATTCAGAATTTGAGTGTGTTTAACCGAGCTCTGTTAAGGAAGTGGCTGTGGCGTTATGTGCATGAGAGAAAGGCCTGGTGGAGAACTGTTATGGACGCTAAATTCGGTTCGGTGTGGGGCGGATGGCAATCCAATGACCTTTCAAGCCCACATGGGTTGGGGTTCTAGAAGTACATTAGTAGGGTGTGGAGGCTGTTTTCTGGACATACCATATTGGATCTGAGAGATGGGTCCAATATTAGATCCTGGGATGATGTGTGGTGTGGACACTAGAGTCTCAAGGAAGTTTTTCCAAGTTTATATAATATTGCCCCGTTCAAAGGATGCGTCTATTACAACTAACATGGATTATTCCAGTGGTTCCTTTCAATGGAATGTTACCTTTATTCGTTTAACTATGATTGGGAAGTGGATGTTTTGGCTTCCTTCTATACGTTGTATTCCCGCAAAATGAGAAGGGAAGGAGAGGACAAGCTTTGGTGGGTTCTATCTCGCCTAAGGAAGTTTGATGTTAGATCTTTCTATAAGATCCTTGCCTTTAAAGAGGTTATCTTTTTCCCTTGGAAGAGTATTTGGTGGACCTAGGTTCCTCTGAGAGTGGCCGCCTTCGCATGGTCGGCAGTTCTAGGTAAAATTCTCACTATGGATAATCTTAGAAGGAGACATCTCACTGTGGTCAATAGATGCTACTAATGCAAATCAGATGGGGAGACTGTCGATCATCTTCTTCTCCACTACAAGGTTGCCAGTGCTTTATGGAATGCCATTTTCAGCCACTTTGGGCATTCTTGGGTTATGCCTAATAGTGTGGCAGATTTGTTTGTTTATTGGTGGATGGGTGGTTGTTCTCAGAGCGCTATTGTGTGAAAAATGGTTCCCCTTTGCATTATTTGGTGCTTGTGGAGAGAAAGAAACGATAGAAATTTCGAATATCAAGAATGGACTTTGGAAGAGCTCAAGTCCTTTTTCTTTTTCTCTCTTTACTTGGGCATATGTTTGTCTAGCTCCTTTAGTGATTAGCTATTCTAACTTGCTTGTTCTATTTTTCTCTCCTCCTTTGGCCTTATCTTGTATACTTCTCGTATACTAGGGCTACGCAAATTGGCCAAGGTTGCTGGTGGTTGGCCCTTCGGAACCTCTCAAGCAAAGCTCACGTTTCACTTAATGGAACCACCAAAAAGGTCCAAGTGAGCCGCAACAGAAGCATCTTTGCACAAACAATACCATATAAATTTGGAAAGGCTGCCTTAAAGGCCATATCTCTACACTACAGATCATGCCAAAATCCAACATTAGAGCCATCTTCCACCTCAAATTTGGTATGACTTGAAAACTTCCCCCAACCCCTCTTAATATCCTTCCATTACCCCACCGCATGAACTGCCAAATTTTAGAGTTTATCACAACTCTCCACCATGCCTCTCTCTCAAGCCTATAACACCAAAGCCATTTTTCTATGAGTGTACAATTGAACATAAACAAGTTCCGAACCCCTAACCCTCCTTTAGAGATCATTAAACAAACTTTGGACTTGCTTACCAGGTGATATTTGAACTCTTCACCAAGCCCACCCCATAAGAAATCACATTGAAGCTTTTTAATATGGTTTCCAACAGTCGTAAGGAGAACAAAGAGGCACATGAAGTATGAAGGTGAATTGGAAAGTATGCTCTTGATAAGGGTAACCCTACCACCCTTAGACAAATACATCATTTTCCAACTAGACAATCGATGCTTTATATTCTCAATAACATCGTCCTAATATAGGAGGCCCCAACAGTGACCAAGATACTTCAAACAAAGAGAAGAAACCTCACAACCTAGAATACCAGTCAACTCGTCCACATTATCAACATTTCCGATAGGAACGAATTCCAACTTAGTCAAGTTTATCTTCAGGCACGAAACAGCTTCAAAACATAACAATAAGCACCACATATGAGGTAAATGATTTGGGCCAGCCCCACAGACAATTAAAATTTCATCAGCAAGCAGAAGGTGAGAGATATCAGTCCACCAACATTTCTTGTCCCCACAAAGAAGCCAGCCAGACAACAAACCCCTAGTCACGGCAACAGAAATCATCCTATCCAATGCCTCTCTCACAATGACAAACAACAAAAGAGACAGAGGGTCTCATTGTCTCACGTAATGGGAGCTACCAAAAAAAATTGTGGAAGTGCTGTTCACCAAAGCAAGAAATGCGCCAAGGAAATACAATGAGCTATCTAAGAGCATCATTTCCCCCCAAAACCGCACCTCAAGTTGAGATTGTCTTAGGTTGAAGTATTGTCTTAGCACTTAAGTTGTATGGTCGAGGGAATATTCAACTCCTTTTTTTTCTTTTTTCTTTTTGTCAGTAAGTTGTGTGCGCTGTGAGCTTAAAACCCACAACTCGTCCTCCCACTCCCACATGTTCTTACAAGACGAGGGAGGTTCCATTTGAGCTCAAGCTCATGGGCATATTCATCTCTAAATAATTACAGATGTGTATTCGGTCTCCTGAAGGAGATTGGCATGTGAGGATGCAGGCCACCTGTAAAGTAATTATAATAAGGTAATGGGCGTGCATTTCTTTTATGTATTCAGGAAGATACCAAAGACTGCCTGGCAGACTGATATAAGTTTCTCCATGCTGTACTTAGCCTTGGTTATACATCGAGTAAGACTAAGCCAATTTGTACCCTTTACTATCCAATCGTGTGGAGTATGCAGGGTTTAGTGCTGCCAAGATGGAAATTCTTTATGAAAAGCAGAGTCATGAGATGGTGGAGGCTTTACAGATTTGATCTGTCAGGCTTGAGTTCTATCGAACTGTACATCTAAGTATTCTACTTAGGTGGAGGTCATCTTGTGTTATGGAAGTGAAACAAGGTATTGGTGATGAAATCTAGTGCCATAAGAAAATGTAAACATGCCCGGGGTCCTGAGAAACAGAATTTTTTGAAAGTGAGGGTATTAATTCCAAATGCCTATGGACTTCTCTTGTTACAATGAATCAACCTTTGGTATTACCCTGTACAACATAATTAAGACAACAAAAGAGGAGGTTTTAGTATATATTGACTTCCATACACAAGTGCTGAAGTGAACTGTTTCTTATATTTGTTTTCATGAAGTATTCTGTCAGTTGGGCATGCCTGTCAGTGATTGTTATTTGTTTGTAATATGAAAAACAATGTAGAGTTGTAGGGAATCTGCCACTCAAAGAGGCTGAGTCCTCCTAATGCATCAACAGTTTAGAAGTACAAGATTGCCCTTCATCATGCCATGTTGGATAACCAATTATCCAATAGGCGTAACTGATAGGAACAGGCTTCCAGTGTACAAGTTAACACGCCCAGTAACACTTCCCCATGTTAAGACGTGGACCCTAAAACAGAAAGAACTGAAAGAACCGAAATGCTGAACAAAAACTGTCACAGTAGGGGTTACAAGGATTCAAATGAAGATTTCAGGACATCTAGTATCCATATTTATTTAGCCTATTAGTTATTGTCCTCCACTGATTACAGCCCAGAAAAGTCATATGAATCCAGTTTTTTTTATTTCTTACAAGGATGTCCAAGCAGTAGGTAGATCCACCTTTCTTCCACTAAATATTTTCTGTCATTCTTGGAGTTCTGTGTTGTTTTTCTTTGGATGGGTGTGTTAGATGATCTTATTGCAGTCAATGGATGTGTATTTGAGTTTGAGGAATGTTTTGATTTGCAATATTTAATCTTATGACATATCTTTTTCAGACCCTCTCACTACTATTAAATATAATAGTCGATGTGTTCGGAAGGAATTCACAGCCACCAAATCCTGTCGATGCATCGGAAATAGCAGATCTCATTGACTTCCTGTAAGTAGTGGGGGTTTTTATGCATCAAGCATTACCTGCAGAACAATGTTGATATTACATTGCTTCTATTGCCTCAAGAGTACTTACATATTGCATAACCAATGTATTTCGCAGTCATCATGTTATCCATTATGAAGGGCAGGGAGGGCCTGTGCAGGCTAATAGCAAGCCTCGTCCAGAGGTATTGGCCATCTGTGGGAGAGCATCAGAAAGTTTACGTCCAGATGTACAGCATCTTCTGTCCCACCTAAAACCTGACGTAAATTCTTCAATTTATGCTGCTACTCATCCAAAGGTGGTCCAGAATCCATCTTAACGGTTGGGTTTAATTTTTATTTCTTGTACGCTGATAAAATGATAATGACACAGCTTCAGTCTTGCATGAATGATGTTCTAATACATTTTTGAAACCATAAAACGCTATCTATTTGCATATCTAGACAAAGTGGCTGCATGGGGGATAGATCTGTATTTTTCCATTGTCATAACAATATTTGACAGGTAGGTGCTTAACTTTTATAGATGTAAGAGTTAGCTTATTATTTAAAAAATTAAAAGAAAAATAGTAGGGGTACGTGTGGACACCCTAAGCGGAGGAGCGGTGGCCACCCCGATCTAGTTAGGGTGGCTACCTGGGCTCCCCTGTCATGGGTTGTGTGGGCATTGCTTAGCTTTATTATTTTGTATTATTATTTTTTTTTCAAGTAAAATATGTTTAGGTTTCTCAAAATAAATAGGTGTTTTGTATAAAATGTTTTTTCAAATGTAAACCCAATAAAAAAAAAAAAAACAATTTTTTTTTATCCTTATACCACATCAAAATATTTGTTCAAAAAAAAAAAACTCCTGAAAACACGTTAAGCTATGGATGTATATGTTGCAGTGGTTGCATTAAGGAACTTCGTTGCGATTGAAAGATCTTTTGCAGAGAGGGTTTTGCCTACCATATTCATATGAGAGATTAACTCAAAGTACCTTGAATCCCTCAACTGTTGAGATCTTTTGTATAAAGGGTGTTGCTTACAATTAGGGGTGTAAACGAGCCGAGTTTGAGCGAGCTTTGTTTGTTCAAACTTGGCTTGTTAAACTTTTACTTAAGCTCGAGCCCGAGCCGAGCTCAAGGCGAAACCCCAAAACTGTGTGCAAGCTCGTCTCTTATATTAACCAAGCCGAGCCTGAGCTAAGCTCGAATACATAATTTTTTTTATAAAATTTAAACTTTAAATAATATAAAACAGCTAAATTAGTTGGCTTGTACTTAAGTTGCACTTACTAATTGATGCGGCGAGGACCGCTTGTTTCTTTGCCATTGAGATGTGCATCCTATTTATAGACAAGGATGTGAGAGAGTTAGCTTAGTCTTCTCGATGTGGGACAAGGATTTGCACAGTTTTTTATTTTTTTGAAAATGCTGGACAAAGTCATAAAAGCAAGCCTTAGCTAAATTGGGCCTACACCCTTTATAGACCTCCACTCAACTTTGAAGCCACTTAGATGGGAATACCAGAAAAAACTATATAATAGGACTTTCATCCACACACAGGAAGGTAACGAGAGAGGCGAACATAGTTGAAAGAATGAAAGTTCAATCCAGGATGTGCCAAGTCGATATCGAGGTGCCAAACGACTACGTCTATAAGATCCCTTTCCTCCCAACTCAGAACACAAGGAACGGATTAAACGAGTAAGCGCAACCATTTCTTTCTTGCAGCCTATCATATGTTTTTCAAGAGGAAGAGGAGTGAATCACCAAGTGTAGTTGGCTTCCAATGCTTTGATTTGGGTAGCCAAAGCCTCATCCTCATGTCATTGAGAGAACAAGCAAAAGACGAGTGTGCTAGCATGAAAGCAATTACACTAAACGGACCACGTGATAGTTTAATTCGAACTATGGGTCATTTCATTTGGGAGCCAAATGCAAATTATAAGTAGCCATTGAGAGTATTTAATAATTAAAATAAATACGAGAATGCATTTATAATTATGTAGTGGAACTAATTTTAATTAATAGTAACCTAGGACAAGTGTCCTAGACCTATTGGAACTAGTTTTATTTTTCCTTTTGGTCCCTCCTTAAGTTGATTATTACCCATTCTCAAAGGGTAGTTCAATTGGCTGTGGACCACGCCTCATGAAGTGGAGGTCACTAGTTCGAATCCCCCCTCCCCCTTTCCTTGTGTGAACAAGTAAAAAAAATAAAATAAAAAAGTGATTATTACACTTATTAGGCTTGACCTAATTGCATAAGCATTCTCCCCCTTGTGGTTGTGTATTTGGGAGTGCGGGTTAGGATTTTCCGAGTCCTACTTTGTCTTGAAAACCTAATACTACTTCAACTAGAGCATCTCTAGTAGCTTAGCTAAAAGCCTAAAAGACCAATATTAGCTATATATAGCTATTATTTCTTTTCTTTTTTTTTAGCTCTAATAGAGTAGCTTGTCATTAGCTAGAATAGCTACATTGCTACAGTGAATAGCAATTTGGAGCTTTTCATTGTAGCACACTAGATGAAAAAAATGTTGTTTATTTTTCTTTTGTTTATTGTTTCTTTATTTCACCTCTTTTCACCCAACATCTTTTATTTATTATGAACACCTCTTCACATCTGCTACGTCTATCTCTCAAACACAAAATTTCTTCACACACAATTTATCTCTCTCGCTCACAAAATTTCTTCACACAGTTGGATGAAAAAATTTAATGCAAAAAAAAATTATTGCATGGAAACACACGGATGAAAACAAATCAAATTGTAGTTGGATGAAAAATTTTATTTATGCTATTAATTTTAAGAATTAATACTCGCATGTAAGATGAATGTTCCTCGTATGTATTTATTTTTGTTTTTATGAATGATTTCTATACATGTATTTGTTTTTTCCTTTAATTAAGTGTTAGCAATAATATAATAAAAAAGAATGAGAAATAATTTTTTTTACAACAAGTAGAAAATAAAATAGAGAATCTGTTAGAGTGTGTAATGAAAAAATAATAACTAAAGTAAAGAATTGTACTTTTTCACTCAGTACAATACCTAAAGCTACTAAAAGATATGTGTGTATTTAAAGTTAGCGTATATAGGTATTAGAGTCCACACTCTTGATCTCTTAATCAAAATTGAGAGGAAGGTTTAGAGGTTTTTTTTTTGAGAGAATTAAACCAGCCCCTTTGTTCTTGTGGTAGCCGATTTGGAATGCTGAGTATGGTAATCTTTTGCCATGTTTTCTTAATAGTCCTGAGCTGCCTCCTTACAATTTTCTCTTCGTAGCCTTCAAATCCTTCGTTTCATTCATCGATCACTAGAGTCAAAATTCATTGCCTGGGTAGTTTCTGGTAGAGAGACATCATGGTTAAAAAAGAATATGCCGATGTAAAGTTGTATAATTTTTAATAATAACTTAATTAAAAAAAATTTAACTTTTATTTTAATTAAAAAAAAACAACCAAGCTCAAAGCTCGAGCTCCAGCTCGAGCCGATGAAGTACTCAATTGAATTTGAATACACGGCTCAAAAGCCAAAAGTGTAGCCGAGTTGGAACGAATCGAGTTAAAAAAAAAGTAAAAAACAGTTGAATATTGGACTCAGTTGGAGTCGAACAATACCCGTATCAATGTTGGCACGTCATATGTTGGTGACACCAGAAAAGAACGTCCTCGCTGATTGGTTGCAAGGTTGACGAAACTACACGCTACATTAACCCAACTGGGCCCACACCCGCACTCAAAACCATTCAATTAAAAAATTAAAAAAAAAAAAACGTGAGATGGTCGTACCAACTTGGAATTAAGATTTATTTTTTATTTTTTATTTTTGCAAATTTTCTGGTGCGTGAGATAGAGAGAGAAAGAGAAAGATAATAATAATAAAGGCCAAAAAAAAAAAAAAAAAAGAGGAAAGGTGTAGGATTTATTGTGAAGCATTTGCTGATATTTTGCTCCATCTGCTCGACTAGTTGTTGTCATATCATATCAAATCAAATAAATACACTATGCGCACGTGAATGTTGCGTGACTATGACTTGGCATTCATCTTCCTCCATGTCTGCCATATTGTCCACCTTTCTTTTTTTCACTCTCATTTGCCTTTTGATTTTATTTTACACCCAATTATTACATTTTTGAATTTTTAATCATAATTTAGACCATACCAGTACCAGATGTTGTCTACCATTTACTTTCCTGGACCTCTTTCATTTATTTATTTATTTTTATTGTTAATAGTAAGATCGTGGCTCATTATATATTAGATTCGATGAGACTTCATAAAATTTTATATATTTATTAGCTTAGAAGTTCTTATTAAACGGATATTATCAAAGAAAATAACTACAAGATTTTTTTTTCATTTTCTTTCACCTCTGAGAAGAGATGAAGAAACGAATGTAAGTTCTAGAACTTGGAAATAATTTTTTTTTTTTTTTTTTTTAACAAAATAAGTACTTGGTAGTACTTTATTTTCACAGTTGACTTTGCTAAGAAGAAGTTGCTCAAATTGCAGAGAAGTGAACAAGAAAATGAAGTGGATATACTCTTTAGATGGGAATTAGTTCCACAATGTAATAATAGTACTTCAAATAGTTTACACATTGTGCCAAATGTCATTATGTCCGAAGCAACAATCTGCAACAACTACCATATAAGGAAATTATGCAAGTTTGGAAATTTAACTGTCAGGATTACAGTTCTTGCCTTCTTGGGAAGGAGAATAATATTGATTTCTGCTTACATCTTTAACTTACAACATAAATCTGCAACAATCCCTTCCTAATTTGGTCTCATACATCTTTAACAGCCATTGGCCGCACTAGGACTTGCAGAGAAATTCGCACCATTGCATTCTTGGGCAATGCACTCGGGAGATTTCTTGCTGAGGTTGTATGGCGCTGCACTCATTGCCCTGCATGCATCAACAAAGGCCTCTAATCATTAACAGCTTTCTAACGCCCTTCAAACTACGAGTTATTTGCTTGTATACATTAGTTATATGGCGAGGTGCCTAGTTCAAACTTTTTTTGAGATAAAATGGTGATTTAATATGGTATCAAAGCAAAAATTCTGAGTTCGAATCTTTAAATTTACTCAGTTGTTCACCTCTCATTTCAATTAGATTATGATCTAAATGTTTTCAGGGGTTAAAGTAAGAACAGAAAATGCTAAAACACTTATTTTGCAGAGAGAGCTTGTATAAAAACTAACCTCTCCTTGCGCTTCTCCAAAAATCGAGCCAAGGATGCTTTACGTGCCTGTGGAACAGCTGCATGGAAAATCGAACGTTATTCTTATGAAGAGGCGGTACAATTATAAATCTAGTTAGTATTAATATTCTTAATGATCAAATATACAAATTGAAATGCTTCAGGATTGAGCTATAAATCATGCATGCTGAAAAATGAAGTGTCCTTTGATTATAAAATAATTTTTTGGAACAAGTTAAGAAATGTTCACAACACAATGTCCATGATCGCCTGCAATATACTTCAAATATGCTTTTAAACAAAACGTTGCATAACTGTGGGGGGTTCTTCATTTCAGAGTATTATTTACACGACCCTTCAGTGACGAATAACTCTTACCAGAAGGAAATATAGGGGTTACGGGGACAGATCCCACCACATTAGCTATTTTCTGAGGCTCCCCTTTGCTAACAGGAGCACTTGGAATTCCGTTGGTTTTAGCTGCCATCAATTCATCATTGCTAGTGGACCCACTTCCTGACTGGGCACCAGAATGTGAAGAAACAGATAAAGGGCTAGAAAGACCAGAACAAGGTTGTGTGTTAATGGGCTGATTTGCAGGAACACCATCACCAGCTGCCAATTTTGAGCTAGGTGCCTGAACTTGAGCTTTTGGATGTGCTGTGTTAGAAGCTATAGCAGACCCATTCCCAGCCAAAAACATAATAGCCTGAGCCTGGAAAACATGCCCCAAAACTAAGCTCACCAAGAGGAAGTTGATAAAAAGAGGATTTTTTGTCGTGGGTGCACATGCGTGTGAGAGAGAGAAAGAGAGAGATACCTTCTCAGGGGTTATGTCATCATAGACATGCACGGTACCCGCATAAAAGATGGTCAATTGAGCAGGAGACCCAGAAGCCTTGGCGCCGTTCCTACAGAAGATATTCCATATAAGACATTTTGTTCCAAATAACTATAAAGTTGTAAGTGAAGTAGTCATTAAATAAGTTATTAAGGATGAAAAAGAATACCATGGTTCAGTTATCCCAGCAATGGAAGCAACAGTCGGAATAATTGAGTGTGGAGCCGCAACAGGAATTCCTCCAAGTAATGGTTGATTCCCAGTGGCACCAGCCAAATTCTGACCAGTAGCAAAAGGATTCTTGAAAAAAGGGTTTCCAACGGAAACTGAAATTGCTTGGTTTGAAACAGAAAACATCTTCACATTATGAGGACGGTGCACATCATGTTGCACAGGATAAGATGTCAGGGAAAAATGAGTGCCACCTTGCCTATCTTGGTTGAAGGACTTCTATATGGTAAAAAAAAAAAAACCAATGTAGGGAAGGGCAACAACATATCAGTTTAGACTTATAGAAAACAATATCATGCTGAAAACCAAGGGGGTGCTTCAACAGGTTATGAAAATTATTCAGATGTTTTTGTCTAGAACTGAAAGCAAATTCCGGGACATGCCTAGTACTTATATAACAAACATCAAACTCCAAGGTTATACTTGTCTAAAATCTCATCTGTGCGAAACGCTCGAAAATCCCTAAAATGCAAATAAATATATTGAATAAGAAATGGAATATTATCAAACCTGGACTTCACCCTTAGACCGGTTTTGACTAGTATCAAGAGCATCTGCAGTCGAGATATTCATAAATCCAAATGACATGAGGGGATCGGAGGCAATCTTTTGAGTCTTATCTTCTTGAACAACCTTGAAAGACATCAAATGAGAAAGGGCAGAGACCTTGTTTGAGAATTGCCATTGTACACCTGCACATTCAGTACATCCTACAGATCTTCAGATAATGACCAGCGATGTTCAGCTAGATACACTATATGCCTTTCCTACATAATAAAACAGACATAGGAACAAAGGCTGAAAAATAGAACAAAGAAAAGAAGACATATGAGGCCGGTTTGCAGAGACAGATTGGCACATAAAAGTCAAACAAAAGCGTATGATGGTATTCCTTCTGGATATCCACAAATTGCTTGCAATAAACAGCTTAACAATTAAAATCAACAAAACTAATAAGGATTCATATAATTACTAGTACAGAGGTGGATATTTGAGAAACTTTACAGCCAGCTATATGTTAAATATAAAATTTACTTCTGGCATGTTGTCATCCAAATAATTATAAACTTCAGAGATTGAACTTTATGCACTCCAATTAAAGCAGGAATTTTTTTTATTTTTTATTTTTAAGAAAAGAAGACTTCTAATCTGTAATATTCAAACTAAGACTTCCAAATCAAAATCAAACAGGAACTTCTTTATAGAAAATTGCATCAGCCTAGAAAACCATTTAATTTTTGTCCATAATTCAATTTTACGAGCCATGCGCTCATAAATGATCAACTACAATGAAATAAGATATGCAACCATAGTTCATGACAGAAATTTAAGACTCGAAACTAAAAAATAAAAAATAAAAAAGAGGATTTGCAACGAAGAACAAATAAACGAGTAGCTAAAGGTTGAGCTAACCCAAAAGGAAGAACTATATGACAAGAACAAACCTGGCTCTGTGCACCCATCATTGTTAACCTCCTCCTTCACCACAGCCAATGGTTCTTTCGAGCCCAAACCCAAGAAATCTCTCTCCATTTTTGACCTTCAATCACCTACGAAAACAAAATTTAAAAGCAAACCCACCTCAAATCCACAGCCTAAATCCAACTTTCTTCACCCACCAAACCCTCCTTCCTCACATGAACTCAGAGAGAGGCAAAGCAAAAGGCTTTCAACTACAGAAAAGGCAGGAAAGGCACAGAGAGCGAGAGAGAGAGAGAGAGAGAAATTATCCGTATTAATGTAGGGAGTGTTTGTGTAAGATCCAAACCGTACATTTAGAAAAAAACTAAACAACATACTCCATCAGCAGGTGGTTGAGTTACCGATAGATCCGGTTTCGTGACCGGCTGGTCCGGTATCGTACCACGTGCGTGGGTTTATATTTTTTAATTCGCATTTCGCACATTACCATATTGGTTCCCACCTGTCGGTGGTACCGCAGCTTTGTACTGCAAAACACTGACATCCTGACACGTGTACGTAACACGTGAAGAGTAATGCTCGTGAATTTATTGTAGGGCTATGATTGGATTGGTGTAGAAGCTACCTCGGCCGATTAATTGGTACCACTCGCTGTCTATTTAATAATGACAACTTAATTCACACAATACCTGATTGGTAGATAATTACGTACACCGACGGGTGGGTGCGTATTTCGTGCCCTCTCTGCCAGAATCAGACATAGGTACTAGCTCATGCTCAAGAAGGAGTTTGAATTAAAATTTAATAATTATTTATTAGAAATTTAATGTTAATTTTTTAGGACAAAATGATAATATTAATGTATTATGTATTATTTTTTGAGTGCAGTTACTATACGGTCAATGTAAAAAGGGAGGGTTTTTTACCCTTTACTCACAAGCTGATACCTCAACATTTCAAACAAAATACACAAACTAAAATGAGAACAAAACACACACGTATGCCCCTGGTTTTTTTCTTCTTTTTTTTTTTTTTCTCTTCTTCTCCCTCACCTCACGCACACATCGGGTTTTTTTCTTCTTTTTTTGCTTCTTCTTCTCCCTCACCTCTTCGGCGACGGCACTCACTAGCGAGGGCTGACCCAGCTGTGACCCACCATTTCTGGCCAAACCATTTTCGGCGACTTTCTTCATTTCCAGCCAAACTCAACCGGAAAACAACGAAAAACTCAAACCCAACCTCAAAAATCGATTCTAATGCCTTAAAAATTGTTTCTAATGCTTCAAAAATCGATTTTAATGCCACAAAACTTGTTTCTAATGCCTCAAAACTAAAACCTAGAATGGAAGGTTAACCTTTTTTGGGATTTTATCATCCTAAAAACCCCAAAAAAAAAAAAAAAAAAAAAAACCAGACCCACCTCTCCAAAAAAACAAAAAAAAAAAAAAACCCAAACCCATTGCCGATGAGACCTAGCTGTGGGTCTCGGTGGCCGACCAGATCAAGACCGGCCGTGGGTCTAGTTCTGCACCGTGAGGTTCTTCTTTCTCTGCGCCATGGGTCTCTCGCAGACCCACGTTCTCCTTATTTCTCTTCATCCTCTTTTCTTTCTTCTGCTGTAGGATGTATTTTTTTTTTTTGTGCATTTTTTTCCCTTTATCTGATGTGTTAGCTTGTAAGTGGTGGGCAAAAAACTCCACCTTTTTGCACTAACCATATTGAAGTTATTCTCTATTTTTTTCTCCTCTTATGTAAATATGTAAAAAAAAAAAAAAAAAAAAATGTTGAAAAGCTTAAAAAGAAAATAAGAAAATAAACGTCCTTCATTTGATTCCCATCACCTACCTTTCTTTCATTCATTTTTCTCCAAGATTTCCTTCTTTTTTTTCTTTTTTTTTCTCACTCTAATTGAATAGAGGTAAAAGAAACGATCAGATGTGGAAATCATTTTTTTCTGGCCAAAAAAAAAAAAGAAAGAAAGAAGGATTTGCCTTAAGTACTTAAAAAAAAAAATACAATATTTTTTTTTTAGAAAAGGAAAGATAATAAAATTAGATCTAAGTCATTGAAAAATTTAAATGTTTTTTTACGGCACTTAAAGCCAAATCTCAAAGAAAAATAGTTGTAGTGCCGCTGAAATGGGTTTGAGAGAGAGCAAATGCCTCGTAGGGCCCGCCTTTGTACAAGACCTGTATTTCTAATTTTTTTTTTTAAGTGGGAAGACTATAATGAGGGCTATATATACTGCTGATATTCTTCTGTTGGTTGAGCTTAATAAAGAAAAATAACAATAAACAAAAACTTTAACGGAGGAAGTTTGAACCGTGAGGTGGGTGTCAATTAATTTAGGCAGGAAAACCACTTGAGAGAGACATCTAAGGACTTTAACCATAACAAATTCTATAAAATAATAATAATAATAATAATAATAATAATAATAATAAAAGTTATTTGGTTCTCTTTCTAAAAACAGGAAAAATTAAAACAATTAAAATAAGGGAAAAATATTATAAAAAAAAAAACCCTAAACTACCCGTCGTTTACAATATAGTATCATAATGTTAAAAAGGTAATAAAGTAGCCTCCCAAATTACAAAAAATGTAACAAAAAGGCCACCTATTTTTTTATATTCTTATAATACCTCTATTCTTTTAACAAATAAAATAATAAAATAATTGTAAAAAAAAAACCAACAAAAAAATGGGCAAATATTTGTTTATTTCAATTTTATTATTTTTTTTTTTTGTATTTATTAGCCCATTGGTTTTTTTGTATTTTTTACAAATTGTTTAGTTTTTTTTATAATTATTTTATTTGTTAAAAGAATAGGAGTATTATAGGAATATAAAAAAATAAGTGACATTTTTCTTATATTTTGGTTGTTTGATTTCTACTTTATTATGTTTTGAACATTATGAAGCTATATTGTAAATAACTGATAATTTGAAAGATTTTTTTATTTTTTCCCTTAAAATAATTGTCTTGATCGGCAATTATCCCTCTTAACTGAGCATTCTCATCCTCGGACGCCTTCAGCTTGTTGCATAACTCCTCCAAATCAGAAGAAGAGTTCTGGAAGTAGTCTCGATAGTCGCTTAAAATGCACACTAATTTGACAATGTTATGATAAAATCATAAATTGGGTTAGTATTAAAAAATAGAGTATAAAGGAAATTTCAATTAGGAATTACTCATCGAGAGTTGGTAAAAGAGCATAAGTTCCACCACCTTCTCAAGACTGGTTCTACTGATTCCTTTTGAATAAGTCTTGGGAATTAAATTGGCAATGGCTTTGAGAGGGTGGCCTAAGAGTCCAATGCTCAGATGAGAAAGAGGAAACAAATCTTTGAGCTTGTGAAGGCTCCACTAGCCGAGGGACTCATCGGATTGGGAGGACCGGTCGAAAGACTTTAAGTGTGAGCACTGGCCTTCACATTCAAATCTGGTGGCAGAGAGGACGCCCTTGCCTTGGTTGGGCCTGAAGCCTCAGCATTTTCAGCTTCTTGGTGTGAAGGAGAAGCATTTTCAGCTTCTCGGCTAGGAGAAGCATGCTTGGCGTCTTGGCATGGAGGTGTCGACCGAGGAATCTCCGGGACCGCTTGTTCCGAAACCTTCGGGACAGTTTCAGACTTTGAAATTTTGGCTTCTTAGCAACAAACCTACTTCACCAACGTCACTGTCAATGATAATCGTCTCTGCATTAACCACCATCGGACTTTCCCCTAGCAAGCAGCAATATCCTCCAAAATATGCGTAACATCGACTAGGTAGTCTTCTTCTAACTCGAAGGATGAAGAAGTCATAGGCTTGCTAGGAACCATGTCGAGTGGCCAAGCGGCTATTGGCCAAGTAGCAATCGGCCAAGCAACGATCGGTTTAATCCCATGAGCAGTTTCGAAACGCTCAATAGTCCGAGGCTTCGGCACGGGAAATTCCTTCATTAAATCCCCTACAGCTCTTGCAAAAACCTTGTGGGGATCAACCTTCTTCGGAATGTCTGAACGATTCTTGGACTCTTACCTCTTCAAAAGGGACTCTACGAGTTCTTCAACAACCCTCTCTTTACGCTTCCCAAGCTTCTCAGTCTTTTCGGGAGCACTCATGTAGTGACCCAAATAATTAACTAAGCTTAAGTAACTTAGTTAAAGGGTTAATTTGAACTTTAAGTCACTAGGATCTACTAAAAGCGCATTTTGGAGAATTGGACTTCTGGACCGAACGTACACTAAGGTTGGTGGACGTACGCTCCTGTCTTTTATGCGAACGTACGCAGGACCATCGGATGTACGTTATTATTTGTAGTAGCGGACTTATGTGGGACCACCGGACGTACACTCATGTCTTTAGTGCGGACATACGCGGGGGGATTACAGGACATACGTTAACAAATAGTACGTCGTACTCAGTGAATAGGACAGCGAACATACGCTCAAAAGTACTAGACGTATGCTACTTTTTGGATTGATCGCTAGTTAATACTTAGACGTACGAGACAGCCTTTGAACCGCTGGGTAATAGTACTAGATGTACGCCCCTTTGGACTGGACGTCCGCTGCTTTTTTGCCCTATAAATACCCCCTCACCTCCTTACCCATTTCACACCAATTCCACCCCTAAACCCCTCTCTTCGCCCCCAGGCTGCCTATAGACCGTTTTGTGAGTGTTTTGAGTGTTTCGGTGCAGCCGGAGGAGGACCTCTTGAGGTTTTGTTTCAAGGAGGTAACGTTCGGTTCTTAGCTTTTTAATACATTGTTATGCTGCTGGATTGTTGTTTTATTATAGTTAGTTGTAGTGTTAGCTTAGTTGCACCTTAAATATTGCTTAGGCTAGCATTTTGTTAAGCTTAGCATTGTTACTTTGCATGAAGGTTTTGATCTGAGTTAGGTGACCTTAGGTAGTCTATGATGGCCTTAGAAGTCGGAGAATAGGCAGACAGTTGATAGAAAATAAGGTTCTCCCTAAAAGACGTCAAAGCGGACGTATAGTCTCATGACTGAACGTACGACCTGCTGTGTCACAGTAGGCGTACGGTCCCAAGCCCAGATGTACGGTCCAAAGTGTGATAGGGACTAGCCGTCCCATAGCTCATGTTTCCTTGTTTTAGAGTTGTTTTAGTAGAAATAGAACTAATGATAGATTTTTTCTCAGTATTCGAGGTTATGGATCCTCAAGAGAATTATATGGAGGAGCTTTACGACCTGGGTGAGCATAAACTCACGTGGATGCTTTGTTGTTACTTTTCATACATTGCATATCTATTTTATGTATATCAAACATGCATATTTTACAACTCTCATGAAATACATTTTGGAACTACTAGGAACTCTCTTTTGTAAAAACGTGTATCGATTAATAAGATAATAATGAGACTTGTAAAATTATGCATATAAAAGACTAATAAGACGAATTGTATCGTATAACATGGTACACCGGTACGTGCGGTATAATGGCCATGGCCTTACTATATGGGTTAACTTTATGGTCAGTTTGTGTGTAAGGGAGCTTTGGATCCAATGGTTTCGTGACCAAGATGTAGCCATTCCCAATGGATGGTCACTATAGGACGGACATTATTAGCGGTGTAGGCCATCCAAAGTCGGACTCGATCATGCCACTAGTGTTACGTACGATATGTTGTGCAATGGCTGGGGCATCGGCATTGCACTACAGGTCCCTCGGGACAGCGTCAATCCTACTAAGAATGAGTAATATCTTGGGTAAATCATACTGTTGAACTATAACTGTTACTCTCTATATATTATAAGCATATTATATATATCACTTGTATGATAAACTGTCATCTCATGATGTTGCAAGTGTTCTATAAATAACTGAATCCATAAATTAATAACAGGTACGTCATGTGCATTTCTACTTACTAAGTCATCGATTTTACCCTTATATTATTTTCCTTTTTTCTCCAGATGTTCGATTATGATGTCATAGATAGTTTAGCCGAAGATGGATATCGCGAAACATACGGTTATTGTTGGAGGATTCGATCCAAAAGGTGCTTGAGGACTTATTGCAAGCTTAAGCGGGTACTCAAGGTAACTAGTACTTTTGAGTAATGTTGTAGACTTAAGGCTTGATGCATGCTTGCATATTAAGGTTTAGGACAGATCCCTTGTAATGATGTTATGTATATAGTGTGATTTCCGCTGCTTTGATGATCTTTGGCTAGATGCTTTGATTGTATGATTCAATGATTATAGAACTTAATTACTTTTGCTGCTTAGTATCCTTTATTTTCGAGGAGTAGAGGTCCCTGAATTTTGTTCGGAGTAGAATAATGCTAGGAGACGAACCGTGAAATTAATTACCAGTTAATTAATTCTCGGGGCGTTACAAATCAACTTCAACTTAGGCTTAGTTGGCTTCAAATTCAAGACCTGCGCAGAAGTTCACAGGGATGAGTAGGTAGCTTTGTCCTTGCCCTTCTCGACAGCAGGTCTCTTTGTAGGCTCGGCAACTGCCTTCTTCTTCGAAACCTTGGTGGCTGCTCTCTTCCTTGAAGGTGCAGTCTTCGCCGGCTGGACAATTGGTGGGTACCCCTAGTATTTCTCCAAATGAGCGTCAGAGGCGAAGATGTTAAAGTTCAGTTGACTCTCATTATTCTTCAACCTGTCAAAGGCCAAGACTCCTTCTACTTGATCTTCATCTTTCTCGTTCAGGTTGGGACATTTTTTGCCATAAGAGAGAGATGAGTTATTAAAAAAAAAAAAACTTTTTTTTCTTTTTTACATGTCCGGACAAGAAAGGGGAGGAGAATTCGAACTAGTGACCTCTGCTTCATTAAGCGTGGTTCCAGCCGATTGAGCTACCTTTTAGGGACAAGTCTAGTGACACTTACAGTCGGCAGAAGGCTTGTTAGACTCTCGAGGCACACGCAGACCTTCCACAGTCTCAGAAGGAGAAAACTACTCGTCCCTTGAGGAAAAAAAAGAATGCATTCTTCTACTTTTTGTTGTTTGAATAAGTGGAACGCAGGTAGATGAGCTTCAACTTCTCCCGAACTTGAAAGGTAAAGATACTGTTAGACTTCGTGTGTTTTGCAAGTCAATAGACCGAGAGAAATTGCCGAACGATCAATGAATGATCATCCTTGAGGACGAGTGGCCAGAGTGCGACATAGATTTAGGTGACTCAAGAGTTCCTGAACTACCCTCGGGAAAGGCAATTGAAGTCCAATTTTGAACATTGCCTCATACAGGCAAACTTTGTGCTAGTCAGCTTGAACAACTGCTTCGTTCTGTGCCTCATCAAACCGAAGGTTCATTGAAAGCGGGATGAATCACCCCCTCTGACATGACCTTCATCGTTTGACATAAGAACCAACCGCCAAAAAGCTAGGTAAGATTCACTCACTCCGTCGGAATCCAACCCGTTATCATTCCGTCCCACAATGAATAGATCACTCGGGATCAGCAGCCAAGGAATACAAGGGTAACCATCTTGAATCAGTAAATAGGAAACACTTAATCGAAGATGGTCAACTGCGGGTTCTATTAACAGAAGAAGAAAATGAAGGTACTCAAGAACTGGACTATCCGAACTAAAGAATTGTTTATAGGAAGGTACTGAGTCAACAGAAACCCTAAAAAACACAACCCTAAAAAAATAGTATTATGGAAAGTGATGGAGATGAAAGTAAGCCAGGGAAAAGAGATTGTGAAGGAAAAAAAAAAAAAAGTTGCAAAAGGCAACAACTGAGAAATTTTTTAGGAGAAGTCTTGCGGAGAGCTTGTAGAAGATGAAAATGGAGAGAAATGAGAAGAAAGAAAGTGACGAGAGCTTTTATAAGAGGGAAATAGGCACTTGAGTATGAAGGAGAGTGCCGGCACAACCCGCAACCTTAAGGTTGCCTAAAAAAATGTGTTGACATGACTATCCTCAAAAGGCGCACCTTGCCAACCACATAGGTTACGACACATGGCAACATCCTCGAAAATGAAATCTGACAGAATAGCTTGTCTTCAATGACTCAGGAAGCTTAATAGCCACACAACATCTTTACTTGGGAAGTCCAACAATCTCAATATAGGCTGGTTCAGGAGGTTCAATAGCCAAAAGTCCGAGTATAACTCGGGCAACTTAACAAACTCAAAAGTCAATCTTGAAAAACCAATCAAAAGAGGGAAATCAATACCGATGATAAGTCAGTAGTCCGAAAACTGATCCACTCTAGAAGCATAAAGGTAACTGTTGGGTAATGGATCAGCCACAATGCCAAACAATGGTCCTTTAAAACCAATACTATTATACAAGCCCATAAATAAGAGGACAAGGTCAAATATTTACTCTAAAGAAAACCTTAGGTCCAGATGCATTGTAAAATACCACTTTTACAACAACAAATCAAAACTTGACACATCAACTAAGAGCATAAAATTCAATGGAAATGAAAACACCTAATCAACTATCCTATTTAATAGAAAATTCTCTTCATTTTCCCCCCTTTCTTCCACGTGCTCCCACCCCCTCTCTCTCCCAAATTCCTCTGCCACCTCCCACCCCACCATTACAACTGGCCACCAAGCAGTGCCTCTGACCACCACCAATTTTCACCGCCCACCATGAAGGCCGAACGCCAACCATTCGACCGATCTCTCTCAACCTTGCACCCCTCCAACCAAACGTAAACCATACCACCCCTCCAGCCAAACGCCACCACCAAAATCCGCCCAAGAGAGAGAGATAGATGATGTTGGTGGCCAAGGCACTCGGGTTTGGCCGTGACCTACGTTGGATCTGGTTGTGAATGGTTGGGTCAAGGCTTGGGTCACAGACATGTAGGGTCACGACTAACCCACGACGGATTCCATGGGTTACAACCTGACCATGGATTTCAGCGTTGCTGGGCAGTGGCCGTTGACGTTGGGTTTTCGTTGGCCATTAAAGAAAAACCCGAATTTGTGTAATGGGTTGGTGTTCGTGTGTTGCTCTAAATTGAGTTCAAATGTTGGTGTTCATTGCTATGTTTTTGGCTAAATGTTGATTTTTTATTTTTTTATTTTTGGCTTACTCTTGTTGGTGTTATTGTTGGCGTTTGGCTAATTGTGACGACGGTGTTCGGCTGCTCCGGACTCCGGTGGTTTCCATTGAGTTGGGGCTTTTTTTAAAAAATAATAATAAAAAAAAAAATAGTTGAGTTAGGGCTTTGAACAGGCAAGAGCAAGAAAAAGAGAAAGATGATGAAATTTGTTTGAGGATCTAGTGTTTCCAAGTCTATTGCATTTTATGTACTTATCTGGCATGGTAGCTTCTAATTTGGTGCTGTAAAAGAAGGTATTTGCAGCCCATCCGGATGTAAGGGGCTCTCTTTGTGCAGGCCCAAAGGAAATTAAAAATTCATTCATCTCAAGGAATAGCAACGTCCCAAGAGAATGTGGCCAAGTGTGTGGCACCAAGCCAAGCCACATGCCCGAGCTAAATACACCAACCCATATTCTGTGCGAACGTGACCGAGCCATCAATGGGATCCACAATCCTATGGCACACCACCTTCCATGATCTCACAATTCTCATCATCCACAATTTAAGCACTGTGGATCCTCAGGAACATGGGGTCGAGAATTCATAGACCACTACTTAGCTATAATTGTTACTTGATGCCTATAAAGGGGAAGCTCCTACCATGTATTTGGTTAATCACACTCAAGCTTTCTTTGCTCACTTTATCTCTCTGTGAAAACCATTGGCTGACTTAGGCATTAGATCTATTCCCCACCGGTACACCTCGACAAGCTCTTATCCTATGTGCTCTTTTGCAGATTGCATATCTCGGATTGCTGAGTCACGACCTCTCAGAAACTATCATCAACACACATAAATTCTTGTGTTCTTGTATATTTGTTTGTTCTTGGTTCTTGATTATTTTCTTCTTTTTCGTTTCTCAACAAAATAACGCAATTAGAATTATATTAAAGAGAGTACACATGGAGTCAAGAAAGAATGCAATTTCCCTCGTTCCCAAAGAAGAAGAAAGAATGCAATTATTGAAGACATAAAAAAGAAGGGATAAAATGAATGTGGAACAAATGCTATTAGAATTAGCTAATTTAACCAAATTATATCATTGTGGGCAATAATATAAATAAATTATATGTTTATCCTTTTTTGCAAATAGAATAATTTTTATGACTTAATTATATTAAAAAATGAGGATATTGATTTTTAAAAAAAAATATGAGAAATCAAAATGTAAAGCAAAAAATGATACAATTTTGTTTGTTAGCCGTATGGGCGGGCTCACATACAACTTAGTGAAGGCAATTGTCTCCACCGAAATTTTAAAACAAATAGAGTGTTGTTTTTTTTTTTTAATATATATATATAGTTTCACATGGGTTTTGAAGTGTTCGCTAATAAAGTTTCGTTTGTTTTGGTGTAAAATGATTTCAATTGAAAATTATTTTTAACAAAAGAAAAATGATTTTAACTTAAAAAACTTTTAAGAAAATGATTTTAGTTGAAAACAACTTTTGGTGTTTGGCTTGTATGAAAAATCAATGACAACTTCCAGTGA
Organism: Carpinus fangiana; assembly: GCA_006937295.1. Lineage (NCBI taxonomy): Eukaryota > Viridiplantae > Streptophyta > Magnoliopsida > Fagales > Betulaceae > Carpinus > Carpinus fangiana. Next base: position 13,484,011 of record CM017326.1, read on the forward strand.
CCTTCTATGGCCAACGACAACTTCCAACAACTCTTGTGGCGGCTATGGCTACCTCTGGTAACTTCCAGTGAACTCTGGCTACCACCAACCGCTAGGGGTGTCAAAAAATAAAAATAAAAAAAACCTGGGAACCGGTTTTGAAACTGGTTCGAAAAAATCTGTAACCGGGTTCGCCGATTTCGGCTTCGGTTTTTGGCACTCAATTATAACCAGGTAACCGAGTGCATATATATAATAATATATTTTAATATTATATATATATCTTTTTTTGGCTTTTGTTTTTACTAACAGTGACAATCTTGATTCCTATGAGATTATTTTTTCAAGATGGAAGGCCAATAATATTGAGATAACCAAAAAGACACTAATTTTGTACAACTTTAAACGATATTAGTAGCGTGAAATTGAATAAGAGCATTGTCTCCTAACTTGGTGGCTTTGGTTGTATATTCTCCGACAGTGACGATTGAGATGTGTTTTAATGTTCTCCATTCATGGCATAAAAATACTGAGTTCCTTAAAGCTCTTGCTAGTTTGCTCGTGGATGTTGTGGAGGTTACAATGTAGAAATAATAAACAAGAAGAGGAAGGTTCAGTTACTTACATATAACAACTGTCCCACATTACTAATAAAATGGAACCCTCCAAGCTTGCTTTTCTATAAAAATGAAGCATATCATTTCCTTCTAAATCTAAGCCAGCTTGCTGAACTCAATGAGCCGTTTTGAGTTGGGTGTATGTCGAATAAGCACAAAATACCTTTTTTTTAAAAAAAAAAAACTGGTTACCTGGTCCAAATAATTGGGTACCAACCGAAACCAATAAGTTATTGTATAACCGGTTAACCAATAAGCGGTTCCAGTTCCAATTTTAAAAAATTAATAAGCAGTTACCTAATTATTGAATTTTAAATTTGACTCAACCTACCCGAAATTGATGTTCTTTTACCGAAAGAAGAAGAAGAAGATATATTTCTCTTACATGGAATAATTAGTTCCTCCTTTTTTCTTTTTCTTAGTTTGACCAGATCAACTATTTATTTAATGTTTTTCTTTTCAAATTTTCTCAATTTTTTTTACTAAATATAATTTCTTTTTATTTCACTTTAGATATATTATTACAATAATTATAATATGAATGGCTTAATAGGCATTTTACTTCCTACAAATTAATTAAAAGCAATGCTTTGAAATAAGGTTACGTACGTGGTTACCTTTTCTTTTTTAAGAAAATAATATTGTGTGATCAAATTAACTTTTTATCCTATTAAATCAAAAAGGTTACAAGAAAAAGTGGAGTAGTGATTATTGTAATATCGTCATGAGTTTTATTTTTTCTAAAAAAATACTGTTTATTTTTTAAAATAATATTTTATATTTTTTACGCCGCAGGAGTTTCTATTCACTTACATAGGTGTTAACAATAATTACTGCTCCGAAGAGAGTGTTATAGCTGCGCACGTGCGTCAATAGAAAACGTCACGTGGCAATGGAGTCTGAAGCACATTATTGTGGTTAGTAGATATCGTACACTATTCACTGGCTGCTTCTTGGCGCCTTCCTCAACTTCCCCACCTTCTGCACATGCACCTTTGCTCTTTCCCACACGTCCTTTTCTTTCTTTGCTGTCAATATATTTTTATTTTCGGAAATATATATATTCTCATGGAAAGGTAAAAATGGGCGATAAGTATAATTTTTTTTCATGAGCGTTATTAACGGATTTTTAATCGCTGTAAAAATGTTCGATTTGAGTTATAATTACTGTCTGAAAAGATGAATTCGTCACCACAACCCCACCAAAATATAAATAATTTTCTATCTAATGCTTGAAATTTCATTTAATACTTGCAGGTTGCATGCATGTTAGAGACCCCATCATTTAAATGTGTTATGGGGTAGGGTCTTTGAAAATTTATGCTTCACAAACGCCCACAGGAAATGACAATACTAACATGCACATGAATTTTCAAGTCATATGAGAAACGATTTCCATTTAGAGAAGCATCATTATTTTCTAAAAGTCTTGCTTGTGCTTAATTGGAAAGTGCTTGTCCACAACCTCTTATGCTTTAAAGAATGCATCTTTAGGCCAACTTGTCTAAGAGATTTTTATTTATTGCTTTTTGTGAATTTGTGGGGTTGTGAATCTTGTGATCATGTACAAAAAAGCCTCCAATATTACAACTTGTGTTGCAAAAGTGAAAACGACAGAGAAATGGAACTATTGTTTGGATTCCAATGAGATTTTTCCACATAATGGATTATAAGTGTGGTGGTTGGTTTTAGAGAGCTTTATGATGGGGTATTTAACTAATCATTACTTATTCTAAAAGTTTAAACGGACAGAAAGATGTAAATTTAATTATAACTTAGATTTTTCCACATAATGGATTATAAGTGTGGTGGTTGGTTTTAGAGAGCTTTATGATGGGGTATTTAACTAGAGGTGTGATATAAGCACAACTTAAGTCCAACTTTGGCCCAACTTCTAAGCCAAATTTCACTTTCTCTCTCCAATTTAAGGTTTTCTCTCTCCTCCACATCAATTGTTTTAAAAAAATTTATTAGAGAAGTTGGACTTAAGTTGGATTTAAGTTGTGCCTGTATCATTATTCATTTAACTAATCATTACTTATTCTAAAAGTTTAAGCTGACAGAAAGATGTAAATTTAATTAAAATTTAAATTTTTTGGATAACTAGTGATTTAACATTGTACCAGAGTCAAATGTCCTAATTATAAGTTCGAATCTTGATTCCGTTATTTACCCGATTTCAAATAAATATTCAATGCGTTGGATATCACCTATTAATAGGAAATTTGAGCCTACACGTGAGGTAAAGTGTTAAATTATTAAATTTACCTTTTCTTATAACCCAAAATTTTTTTAGATAAGTTGCAATTTAAAACAATTATAAATTCTCAAAACTTAATTAGAATAAATAAATAAACCCCCAAAATTTCTAACATTCACATTACTTCCTATAATTCAGAATTTTGGGGTGAGTGCTCTCTCTTATTCATCTCATTGCCCCTACCTTCAAATCCATCTGAGCCACTTAACTACATCTTTGACCATATCAAACCCTGCACAACTAAAATGGCCAAAACATGCCAACCCATCATGTCTTCCTAATAAACAAATAAAACTAAATATGTCATTCAAGGTTTTAATTTTTTTAATTTTTAATTTTTTTTGACATGTCCGCACAAAAGAGGAATGGAGATTCAAACTATAAGTAACCTCATCTTCATTAGGCGTGGTCCCAGCCGATTGAGTTACTTCTTGGGAACGGTTTTAAATATTTCAACCGTTGCACTTGGAGGGCTATTTGGCCGCTTAGTTCAAGATCTCCCGCTTAATGTTTTTGGTTTGACCAACCTATCAAAAAAAAAAAAATGGTTTGACCAAAAAGCTTATTTAATTTCCGTAGAATGGTTTTTATTTTTTACTACCGTAAATAATTTTTGAGTTTGAACTTGTGATTGTAAAATTATCAACATTTCTTTTATCAGGATCTCTTTGGCCACTTAGTTCTATTAATACTCTGTTATTTACTCAAATTGACAAACCAAGCTAAGACATCGTCGGAACCTTGCTAGGACTTCACCGAGCCTTACCGAGACTCGATGAGGATCTCTCTAAGACTCGACTGGGACCTGATCGAGATCCTATCAGGATCTAAACGGGAACCAACCGGGACCCGATCGGGACCTCCTTAAGACTCACTATAACTCAGCTGGGCCACTACCTAGACTTTGCCAGGACATTGTTGGTAGTCGGATGGGCCACCACCGGAATCTGGTTGGGACCCATCGAGACTCGGTCGAGACTCCGCTAAGACCCGGTCAAGATACAGCCAAGACTCACTTGGGCCTCGATCGGGCCAACATCGAGGCTTCTTTGGGAGACAGTTGAGACCCTACTGGGACCCGGTCGAGACATAGTCAAGATTTGGTTAGGACTTGTTGGGACCCAACCAAGCCACCGCCAAGACTTCATCGAGACTTGATTGGGACAAAGTTGGGACCCATTCAGGACACAATCAGGACCTGTTCGGACCCGGTCGAGACTTGTTGGGATTTGTTCTGAACACAATCGAGGCCCGCTCAAACCCCGTCATGACTAGGCCGAGGCTTGGTCAAGACACATCAAGACTCGGTCAAGACCCCGCCTGGACCCGGTCAGGATTCGCTGGACCTAGTCAAGACATTATCATAGTTTAGAGTTTTATATGATTGAATGAAAATATATATAAAAGAAAAGCATATTTGTGATTTTTAGTATGTGCCAAACACTGAAAAATGTTTTTAAGGATATCATTTAAAAAAAAAAAATGCTTTTTGCTGAAAACATTTTTTGACAAAAAACTTCTTGCGTCGAAACAAATGAAACCTAGATATAAGGTTTCATCATAATTTATAATTGTTGTGAGACTATTTGGCCACTCAATTCAACATTTCTCAAATAATACCTAAATAGTGGACATGTCTCTTGAAATATTCAGAAGCAACTCCTTTTGTTAAGGGATCTACTATCATTTACTCAGATATAGATATACATACGATAATTTCATTGTTTTGTACCATATAAAAGATGTAATAGTACTTACAATCAATATCTTTACCTTTTGTACGAAGCTCACATTTTTTAATGGTACATATTGTAGCTTGGTTATCACATGATTTTTATAAGCTCAACAGACATTTCATTTATGTTTAAATTTTTAAATAAGAAGACATTTTGTTAGATTTTAAATTGGCCTCATTCAATGCAAAATATCTTGTATTACGCTTGTTTTTTTAAAACCATGGGTTAATATTTTTTTTTATTTTTTTTTATGGAGTCTCTGTTTTCCTATTATGAAGCACGTTATGACGGGCTAGTGACGGGACTTGTAGAAGTGCTCTCTACTTTCCCGCCAGGATGCACGTCATGACGAGCTTGTGACGGCTCATAAAGAAATGCTCATTGCTTTCCTGTCAGGAATCACGTCATGTCAGGCTCATGGTGAAACCTAAAGTTGAACTCTATTTTTTCGTTAGCTACATCGTCAGGATGAGCTCATAACGAGACTAAAGTTGAACTCTCTATTTTCTCGTCAGCTGCATTGTCAGGACAGGCTCGTAACGGGACTGAAGTTGAACTCCTTGTTTCTTGTCAGATGGATCATTAGGACAGGACACGTGATGCAAATGAAGAAAAAGCTCCCTGGTATCTCATTAGATGCCCCGTCAGGATTGACTGATAACGAGGATGAGTTCTTTTATTCTTCATGTCATGACGACACTCTTTTCTCATTAAGACGTGGACATTTTTAGATCTCAAATCTATGAAGTTTTTTTCATCATGTCTTAACAGAAATGAGTCCCATTAAGACGCAAAGAGTTTTTTTTTTTTTTTTTTTCTTCTTCATATAATGGTTTTTTCTTATTACTGTTAAAGTTAGACTTTTTGGGAAAATTTTCTCTGAGTAGTCTCAAGGGTTTTCTCCGAGCTACGTGTCTCATGAGTTTGTTTTGCAAGAGAAGACGTGGTGAAAGCTTCAGATTGTCCTTTCTCTTGTGGTTTTTGATCTTCATTCTGCAATACAACAATTTGCATTGATACAACGTGAACGAGTCTACCAAAGGGTTGGTGAAGAGATGCAATGCATGAAGATGGTCAATTAGGCAACAAACAAGGAGCTTATTGTTCTTACATAGTCTAGAAATTTTTAAATGTTGTGAGTATTTTCTATTGTCTGCAATTTGAATCTTCATATAGTGTGTTCCCAGGTTTGGCTGCCCCAAGGTGGGTTTTCCCTTTAATTGATTCAAAGGGTTTTCCACTTCGTCAACAAAAATTTTGGTGTTGTAATTATGATGTTTTAAAGTTCCATTGTGCATGTTTATTTATGTGATTGCATAATTTGTCTTGTTAATTTGGTGATTGGAGGTAGAACACGATCCTCATATTCTTTCACGTATAATAGAGACAGTCTCTGGTATTGCACTAATGCATGCAATATATTCAGCTTGCATAATGCTTTTAGCCACATAACTTTTTTTTACTACACCAGGAAATGACTCCTCCCATAAGAAATATATAACCTGATGTGCATTTTTCATCATTTGCATGACTTGAAAATTTGCATCAAAATATCTACGTTTAGACACAGTTAGGGTTTCGTAACCCAAATCGACTATCCCATCTGGACTCGCTGTGTTGTCTACACATCCCTGCTAATATGATGTTTTTGGAACTCTATCTGTCCTGACATGTATTATGTTGATCCAAAAACCCTTGAACTTAAGGGCTTATTTGCTCAACTGTCCAGACTCCTATGGTAACAGGTACTTTCGATAATGCCCTCTGTAGTATGTCTTGCAGACTTCGATCTCTTCTTCCTGTCCAGATGCCCAACTTTGTATTTGTCTTCTTTAGTAATTTTTGTTGGTACACAAGATGATCACACCATTATTAGTGTGGTCATCACCACACAAGAATAAGTAAATATAACAGGAAGGTTAAAATACTTCTAGGTGGAGAAGGTATCAGGTCAAGTATTGTTACTCTTAACCAAGGGGTATATTGGGACTCTACAAATAGAGTCCCATGAGAATACATATATTATTCTTTTGGTTGTTTCTACGTTACTTTTATGTCTATTATTCTATCATCTAGAACTTCTTATTCTCCACCGGATTTCCACCCTAATGGGAGAAATCCTTTATGCAATATTTACAAAGATCCTACAGTAGTATCAGAGCATTATGGTGATGGAAGAAAAAGAGAAGATTGAGCAACCAAGAGAAACAATTGAAGATTCTGAAATTCTTTTGTCTGAAATTTATAACACAATCCATAAGCAGATAATAGGTTTAGCCTTTTCTGTGGCTTTCTACAATTTGCACAAATCCTTGCAAAAGCTAGAGCAAAAACCTCTTGTAATTACTGTCAGTGGGTTGCAATATACAGGCAATAAAAAAGCTTTGAAGAGAACATATTTGCTGGAATAGAAGTATTGGACAAAATTTCTCAGTCTCCTCGTAGGCGATTCTGAAAAAAATTTTATTCAAAAATCTACTTTGGATATTTCTACAAATGCATCTCCATTTGAAAATTTTTCTTCAGGAAATTCAAAGGAATAAGAAAAAATTTCGAAAGTGTCTTCATTTGAAGATTTTTATTCATACCCTGCTCCATGGGAAGAAGAAGATCCAGAAGAAGAAGACCTAGAAGAAGAAATATCAAATCCTAAAGAAGAAGAAAAAATTTCAAAGAAAGCACTAGATCTGGAGGAAAAAGATGATGCAGAAGGAAGAATTAGAAAGTTCTGATTTCCGCAGCTCCAAACAACACTGTTTCACTAAGAAAGGAGACTACTGCACTGAATGACGTCGTTTCGTGCACCATTGAAGAGGTGCCTTCCAGCGCGTTTTCTCCAAATGACATCGTCTCACATCACAGGGACGACGCCCTTTCATCATTGGATCGGGTCATTCGACCCGCTATGTGTCTTCTGGAACACGCCCGAAAAAGGTCCATGACCCGATCTGACAGCCTTTTCGCTTCAGCCCAAAGTGGAAATACACGGCCCGAAAGTCCGTGTTGCGAGCTCAAGCCTAAATTAAAAAGGCCCAGATTGAAGCCCGACCCGCTGGAAATCGACCTGCGCCTGATCTGTTGACCCGCTCGTACCCGATAATTGGCTCGGGATTCAACCCATGGTTCAAGAGATCCGGTTACACCAGATCTGGTCCAGCTGTTGCAAACCGCCCAATTCACCGAAACCTGCCAGTTCAAGGGAAATTCAATAAATTCAACCATTTTGGCGACCATTCAAAGACCATTGGAACGGTGATTCGAAGGGCTATAATTCTATAGGTACTAATTACAATCATTTTAAGCATCATTATCATAGAAACAATTGGGAAATAGGTGAGACCTCTAATCAAAGCCATCGAAGCTTCAACCGAAGGTTCATCCGACCATTTTGGCTGGCACCAGTTGAACACGAAGAGGTCGTTTTCATTATTCCCAATTTGACTAGAGCTGAAATCACATCTGACAGACGCGTAAGGGGTCTACATCCTTTAAAGATTGTTCGGACCATTGAGTAGAGCCCCAGAGACCTGTGGCCTATTGGCATACACTGCTACACTCCTCCGAGGACGGGTGAATGGTTTGGTCCATCAAATCCATATTATAGATATTATAGGGGTCACCTGAACAAGTACAAGGCGTGTCTGACTTATCCAGTTGAAGATTGAAATTATAGTTACTTTTATTATTTTATTTTTATTTTTATTTACACGTACAATCTGTAATTCGTAATTATTATTAGAAACACAAACAAATTATTTAGTTTGTAATAATTGCTACAAATATTCAGACAATTGTAAAGATTGTACTAAAAAATTATAAAATAAAAATTATTATTATGTCGTTTTATCTACTTTCTAAATATGGCTATTAAAGGTAGCATTGATTCCTCTAGACTTGAAAGTCTAAATGGAATGAACTTTAAATTGTGAAAACGACACATTATTTATGTGCTCACACATGAGAAAACACAGTATACCCTCACATCTAATAAGCCTGATCGAGCTGACCTAAATGATGGCGAAGCTAAAAAGAAGCATGAAAAATGGGAAGAAGATGATCTTATGGCTAGAGCTACACTTCTTCACAGCATGAAAGACAACATCATTCCTCCATTTGAAAGTCACGAGTGTGCAAAAGAAATGATGGAAGCATTGGAGGTGAAGTATGGCCCAAGATCCGATACACACATACAACTTTATTGGATAAATATAATTGTTCACATATGAGTGAAGGTGATAATGTAGGCGAATTTGTCAATCAAATGGAATTGATTGCTAAGGAGCTTGCAAATACTGGTCATCCTGTAACAGATAAAATGCAAGTGACCACCATACTCAACAGCCTCCCATTATCATGGGAACATATGGTAACTTCTTTAACAATTAGTGGAAAAGAAGTCTCCATGGTCTCTCTACCTGTGCTACTCATACTCGAAGAAGAAAGAATAAAGAGAAGAAGGCGTAAAGGTACATCAAGTAACATGATGATGGCTCATACCATACCTCAAACCGTTCAAGTTTCTACATTTAAAGGCAAGCCCAAAAAGTGCAAACGAAAATGGAAAGGTAAACCCAAAGGTAAGGGTAAACCTAAAGAAGCATGCTTTAAGTGTGGAAAAGTTGGACACTTCAAAGCAAAATGTCCAAAACTCAATGGCAATAAAAGACAAAAGGAAATTGCAATGACGATCGCTGAAGCTATGATGACAGAACCAACTTCAATCTCATGGTGGATAGATTCAGCAGCAACAAGACACATCACAAGAAGTAGAGAATTTTTTATGGATTTCAAAGAAAAAGCTGTTGGAGAGATAAAGTTTACGTGGGCAATAACACATATAGTGATGTGTTAGGAGAAAGAAAATGTAAGATTTCTATCAAAGGTTCAGCTATTGTTTTGCATGATGTTTTGTATGTTCCTAGTATCCTGAGGAATCTAATAACAGTACCTATATTAGATAACAAAGGATACGAGATAAAATTTATATCTGGGAAGGTCTACATTAAGAAATGGAATATTTCTATAAAGGTACAAAATTTGACAATATGTATTTCATTAAAGTTGATAATAAAAATTCCGTTTCACTTTACTTATGTGTGTCTGAAAGTAGTTCTTATCTGTGGCATTTAAGACTAGGCCATATTAATAAAAAGAAATTGATAAGAATGAGCAAAAGTGGATTACTTTCTCATTTTAATTCTGAAGATTTTAATACATGTGAATCTTGTATTAAAGGTAAAATGACTAATAAATCTTTTTTCAAACACTGGAAGTCATCAGAATTATTAGAAGTAATTCACTTAGATATTTACGGACCATTCAGAACAAAAACACATCGAGTAATGAAATATTTTATTACTTTCATCGATAATTATTTAAGGTATGGATATATCTACCTCATTAGAAATAAATATGAAGCTATTAATAAATTCAAAGAATTTAAATTAGAGGTAGAAAAACAGTTAGGAAGATTTATCAAAACCTTGACTAATGATAGGGGAGAGATATGGATCATTTCTGCAAAGAAAATGGAATAAAAAATTTATACACAATGCCATATAAGACAAAATGGTATTGACAAGATCAATGATGACATTTGTTGATTTGCCTATCCATTTTTAGGGAGAAGCTTTATCAACATCAGCTTATATACTTAACAGAGTTAAAACAAAATCCAAACCTTTAACTCCTTATAAGATCTGGACAGGTTTAAAACCCAATTTAGAAAATCTAAAAGTGTGGGGATGCAAAGCTCATGTACTTATCCCAAAGCCTTTAAAAGATAAATAAAAAGATAAACATGGGAATGCAAGTTCATAGGATATGTTGAGAATGGTAGTTGTTGGGTCATGGATCAATCTTTTACAAGCAATAGTCTTCCGACCCAAGTCAAAGCCCAGGGAAGTCAAAGCTCAGAAAAGTCTCAAGCCCCGAGCCTTCGAGACCATGTCTCGGATCCGAGATGGAAGGATCCAAGACCAAGGACTCGAATTCAAGACCTTCGGGTCCGAGACCTTCGAATTCGAGGCCCTTGTATTCGAGACCATGGAATTTAAGGATCGGGAATTCGAATTCGGTTGTCATTTGAAATGGTGTTTGATCTAATCTTATCCACTAAATTCAAATTGTCATCACCAGGAAACACGGATCAAATACAATATCTGCGAGTATTCAAAATACAAACGCTGTAACAACTAAATCCTATCTTGATCTCTTAAGATTTTGAAACGGATAACTTCTCAAATCCCTCGATAACAATTGCCTAGCAAAAAATCAGGGAAGAGTCAGTAATTGGTTAAGGGACTACTACTCCATGCCTATATAATGTAAGTCACTGCCTATATAATGTAAGTCACTGCCTCACATTTGGGTAAGGGCAACTCTTGAACTTTATGCTCTTATTGCTTTCTCATACTCCATCTCTCAAATACTGACTTAGGCATCGGAGTGTCTCCGCTGGCTCACCCCCGGTCTCTTCGATTCTACTGTCTTTCTCCATTGTGCATATTCAACCAGGAATCGGAAGGTGTGCCACATCACCAATCAGAAACTGTGCATCAACAGTAGTGGATATCGATTCTACCATTATGAAAAGGGATTGATAGAAGGTAGAGATGCTATTTTTCTTAAAAATTCAAATCAAATAACTCCTATGGAAAATATCGGACTATTAGAAGATGAAGAATTTACACAAGAAAATTCAAATCAAATCACTCCCATGAGAGATATCACGACATCAGAAGATGAAGAATCTGTACAACCAGATTATGTGGAAAACTTATTTGAAGACAAAAACATTATAAATTCCCAGAATAGTGAGAGTAAAAGAAGATTGGATCTCAATAGCTATAATCATGAAAACAGTGGGAGAATTATTAGACAAAGACGACCCGCAGTTATACTTAAAGATCATTATGTACTAAGTATAAGTGATAGTTTTAAAGAAGATGATCCAAATAGTTTTAAAGAAGCTGTAAAAGGTGATGATAGAGACAAATGGATTAATGCAATGAACGACGAACTAAACTCAATCAACAAAAATGACGTCTGGGAGCTCACAAATCTACCACCTCAAAGAAAAGCTATTGGATGTAAATGGGTATTGAAGAAGAAATTCAAAGTAGATGGAAGTCTTGATAAATACAAGGCTAGGTTAGTAGCCAAAGGATTCACTTAACAACCAGGTGTGGACTTCATTGATACTTATTCACCTGTAGCAAAATTTACATCAGTAAAGATAATCATGTCCATAGTAACTAAGATGGATTTAGAGTTGCACCAATTAGATGTAAAAATAGCATTCCTAAATGGAGAATTGAAAGAAGACATCTATATGGTTCAACCTGAAGGATTTCATGTGAATGAACATGAAGAAAAAGTTTATAAATTAAAGAGGTCATTGTACGGGTTGAAACAATTTTCAAGACAATGGTATTTAAAATTTCATGAGGCTAACATGGAGATCGGTTTTGAGGTAAGTCCACTTGTGTTTACATATATAATGACAATGATAAGTTGACTAGATTATCATTATATGTAGATGATATACTATTGACTGTAAATTATTCTGAAATGATTCAAAGAACAAAGAATTTTTTATGATCTAAATTTGAAATGAAAGACATAGGTGATGCAACTTATGTCTTGGGAATAAAAATTTCAAGATATAGGACCTCGAAATTGTTATACTTAGATCAAGAAAACTATATAGAAAATATACTTAGAAGGTTTAAAATTGATAAATGCAAACCTTTAAATACACTCGTCTCAAAAGGACAACATTTGAGCAATACAATGTGTCCTCGAGACCAAACAGAAATTCTTGAAATAGAAATTGTCCCCTATGCCCAAGCGGTAGGCAGTCTTATGTATGCAATGACAAGCACAAGGCCAGATATTTGTCATGATGTATGATTAGTTAGTAGATATCAATCCAATCATGGAAAGGAGCATTGGCAAGCGGTAAAAAGAATATTCAGATATTTGCAAGGAACTAAAAACATGGGTTTATGTTTTGGATTAGAAGATTCAAAAATTGCAGAATACACTTACGTAGATTTTGCAAGAGATATAGATGATAAAAAATCTACTAGTGGTTATATATTCTTATTTGGGGATATAACTGTTTCTTGGTTAAGTAAGAAACAAAATTGTGTTGCAAAATCCACAATGGAAGCTGAGTATATTTCATTCAATACAACGGTAAGTAATGCTATTTGGATTAAGTGTTTCGTTAAAAGTTTAAATCTTTGAATGCAAGATGGACCTGTCAATGTATTTTGTGATAATAAGTCTACCATCTCTTTATTAAAAAGTTGAGTTCAAAGCTCCAAAAGCAAACACATTGACATAAGTTATTACTATATTCAAGATATAGTGGAAAGAAGAGATATATAAGTTAAATTTATTCCCTCTACAGCGATGGTAGCTAATCCCATGACTAAAGGGTTAACTCTAGATAAATTTAGAAAGCATGTAGCAAAAATGGGATTAAGAAAAATTTAAGAAAATGCTACATGGTAAGAACAACATAATTAGAAGGATTCAGGGGCGCCTGGATGAATGCTGATGTATGTTCTTTTCGCTTTATTAAAATATTTTCTTTTTTGGGCGGATGACATTTGTAAATGACGGATATTATAAACTAACATAAGTCAAAGACACTTTGTTAAGTTTAGCATAATATCTGCATATAGATGGTATAAAGAAATCATCGGAAAGAGGTGTCAATAATTATCTCAAATAGGGATAACCTAGGAGATAAGAAATTGAATAAAAGATTCAATTCAATCTACATATGGTTATTATGTAAAGATCATTAATTACAGTTTGGATGTGGATTACATTCCCAACTACAGATAATTAATGTTATTTACTTAGAATATACAACAAATAAAGTCACCTATGGTATGTAATCAGTTAGACACATATGGTAAAAAGGTGTAATCAGATAAAAATAACATAAGTGTGCACACATCATAATGTTATGATATGATTATTGTCTATAAGCATTAACAGATAAGCAGTTGACATGTTTTAAGGTACCAAAGGTAAACATATACAACTAAGGGTTTTCATTACTAAAATAATACTATGATCAAGTGAGAGATGTTGGTACACAAGATGATCGCACCATTATTAGTGTAGTCATCCTTAAATAAGAATAAGTAAATATAACAGGAATGTTAAAATACTTCCAGATGGAGAAGGTAGCAGGTCAAGTGTTGTTACTCTTGATCAAGGGGTATATTGGGACTCTATAAATAGAGTCCCATGAAAATACATACATTATTCTTTTGGTTGTTTCTATGTTACTTTTCTGTCTGTTATTCTATAATTTAGAACCTCTTATTCTCCACTAGATTTCTACCCTAACAAGAGAAATCCTTTTTGCAATATTTACAAAGATCCTACAGCTTATTTTCCTACAATTTCTTCCACTTCTTCAACTCTTTATCAACTATAGATCTAAGTACGAGCTATCCATAATCCCCAGAATATAAAATAGAGGTTTAGATACCGAATGAGCCAACCCATAAAATCTAACACACTTTCCAAAATGAAACATACATGTTCACTTCGCTTACATATGTCAAGAACACGGAACAACGGCGTAAGCGTTTATCTAAAGATATAACCCATGATAATCAGGCTCCCTATGAAGATTGATGGAAAATCTTTATGATAATTTAGATCATTCAAAAGGAAAGTATTTTTTATATGATAAATAACCGAGTAAAATTATAATTGTGATACTTATTTTATTTTAAAAATAAGCATGATTTTTTCGAGTCACATATAAAATACCATTTATCGTACAAATTAATATAAGTAACTATATAAATCAGTTTTACAACACTATGTATGTTGGTAGGACCATTCCTTTTTTTATACATAATAGTATATATTTTTTCTCTTATTTTCTTCCCTAATCCTCTTGTATATGTATGTAGTAGCCGCACCAATAGTGGACAAAAGGGTGTGCTTCATCATGCAACGATAAAATAAAATAAAAAATAAATTATTTACAATATGTTCATATAAAAAATATATGTATATATAATGGGAGTGTGGAAAAGACGATGATTAAATAGTGTGTCTTTCGGAATTTTATGCTTTAAATATGATTTAGTGCGGATGGGCACTATTAGTTATAGAACAGGCCATGTGCAAAGAGTTTATTTTTCTTTGTTCTTTCTGGTGGGTTGACCTGGCACTCTATTCTAAAAGAAAGATAATTAGGTATAACTTGCATACAACAATTCATTTATTTATCCTATAAAAAAAATATTATTCTAAAATATCTTAATCAAAGTATTGACCACTAAAAGAAATATTATCTTAATTAATCTAAAATGATGGTGACCTTTTCAAGTTCATGTATGCATAGAGAGTAAACAAATACAAGTAATGCTACAAGTTTTTTTGTATTATTTTTATGTCCCTTTAAGGATGATGTGACTCTTAAAATTATCATTGAATTTGTGAATAATCATTATTAGATTTTGATTAAATGGTGATTTTAAAAGTCACCTCATTTTTTGAAGAACACAAAAATGACATAAGATGAACTAATAGAATTACTCACTAAATACTCGCCACCAATATTGACATTGATTAGTTCCATGTGGATCATACCTCCATCAAATTGGTCAGCCCAATAAAAAGATGAGAAAAGATAGAATTCATTCATTCTTTTTTTAATATATATATATATAGTGAATCTCCGTCTTACCCCAAAAAATATAAAAATACAAGTATGCCCTTAAATAATTTTTTTTTTTTAGACTACTCAATGCCACACCGTGTGCTTTATAAAAAGTGTATTTTAATCATTTTTTCTTCCTCCGGTTAGGGTTTACCATAAAATTTTAATGCAAATAAAATTAGTTGTTACGTAACATATAATAATGGAAAACAACAATTAAATAACAGCTTGCTACATAAAGAACATAAAACACTTAAAAAAATAATAATAATCATTTCATTCCTTGTTTGTTTGAGTGTATTACTCCTATTTAATCATGCTCATTATATATCCTTGTCTTTTTAATTGTATTTTAGCATGAAAAGGGCAACAAGAAAATCATTAGATGGCTGTCAGAAAAGGAAATATAATAATGTTTCACAACAACTAATATTATAAGAAACCAATATCTTGTACTTTCTAGTTTCTGATTTTTTATGGTTTCAGTTTTTGTTATGAGAAATTACATGAGTATTTGTTTATACCAACAATTTATGTTCTTTACGTAGCAAGCTGTCATTTAATTGTTGTTTTCCATTATTATATGTTACGTACCAACTAATTTTATTTGCATTTAAATTTTATGGTAAACCCTAACCGGATGAAGAAAAAATGACTAAAATACACTTTTCATAAAAGTACACGGTGTGGCATTGAGTTGTCTTTTTTTCTTTTTTTCTTTTTCTATTTTTCTATTTTTTATTTAAGGGCATACTTGTATTTTTATATTTTTTGGGGGTAAGACGGAAATTCTACATACTAGCCATTTAAGTTAACAAAAAAAAAAAATTGTAAACAATAGCCGAGGAATTAAAGATTAGAACTCCGCATTAAAAAATTTTAAAATTTATGGAAGAGATTGAAAATTGCATCAAAGTTTAGGAACAGTGAAAAGTTTCTCCAATATACTTTCAAACTTTCACGATTAAGTAATAAATCTCACCTCAATATATAATGAATACGGTCCTCTCCATTTCATTTCTCGTCCAATATCTAAGGAAGACGATATTATTGAAGGAAGAACCAATAAATATTCAAAATTGGATAATGTGGATGGGATTTGAAGTGGTTTCATTTGCAGACTTGCCTTTTACATGTTACAACGGGAATGATTAGTGAGTAAACAAAATATCTTAGCAGCCACAGCTAGATTACTTTATGAAAAATATAGGTGTTCTTCTAGTGTGTTTTTGGTGCTCTCAACGGTGATGTAACTTTTAAAATCACTAATAGATTAAAAGTCAATAATGATAATATCAAATTCAACGGTGATTTTAAAAACAACATCACAGTTAGAAGGATACCAAAAAAATACTAGAAAAGTACTTAACATTTCCCTTTATTTAATAATATAATACAGTTATATTGTGGTATATGTTCACATTGGACAAGATTAGCATCAATAACAAGGAATAGTAACCCATGATTAAGCTAATTAATCAAACTTAAGAAAAGGATCATAGTAAAAGAGAATGTTATTTAAAAAGTAAAAGGGTACCCTCTTTAAGAGTTTGCTGACCAAAATATTACCTTCTCCCTTCTAAAAAACAAATTAAGGCTCAAAAAATGTATTTTTGTGGAAAAATATTTTTTAACGGAAAATATTTTGAAAAATGATTTCCTTGAAAACATTTTTCCGCCTATAGTGAAAAATTATTGTTTTTTTTTATTATTATTTAATCATATTAAACTTTAATACAATAATGTCTCGATTAAGTCTGGGCAATGTCCTGTCTTGACGGTATTCAGACTAGGTCTTGGTAGTGGCCCAGTTGGGTCATGGTGAGTCACGACGAGGTCCTCATGGCTAGGTCTTGGAGAGTCCCGATCAGGTCCTAGTAGGGTTTCGGGTAGGTCCCGACAAGCCCTGGTTGAGTCTTGTCGAGGTCCCGATTGGGTCCCGACAGTGTTTCGGTTGTGTCCCAACGAGGTCTTAACCCGGTCCCAATAGTGTTGGAGGTCGAATCTTGATGGAGGCCTGCGACGTCCCAATTGGGTCCGTGGATTAGAAAATAGAAGCTCAAACTAAGAAAATGGTTTATGATTTTTAAAAATAGAAACTATTTTACAAAAATTAAAAAAAAAAATTGATTAAATGAAAAATATGTTTTGTTGTACCAAACACCAAAAAACACTTGTCATTAATTATTTTACATTGAAACAAGCAATGAAAAAAAAAAATACATACACGTTGCGGAAAAATGTAATCATATATATGTGAGAGTATTGTATTGGTCAAACCGATAAGAAGGAATCCCTTGTGCTTGAAAGAATAAAGAAAGTCTATAAACTTAAAAATTGCGAATTTAATGCCTACTCAGCTTAGATTATGACCATTGAATATTGATCATGCAACTCCACTTGCAGCTTTAATATATTCATATCTTTCTTTCTTCCAATTAACTACTCTTCCACATGCTCCGTACTATTCCTAAAGTTGTTGATTACCGTGAGATTTTTTATTTAAATATCATTATTTATTTATTTATTTTTTTTTCCTTTCTCCTTTCAACAGTACTCCATTCTTTAGTATTATAAACGTCCATGTGCACTATTTCTTTCTGACCACTAATCATTACTTTATTGTTGCTACTTTTATTATTTATTTATTTTTTATTATTATTATTATTATTGTTACTACTTTATTGAACAAAGCCATGTGCTGAGGTCGCTTCAAATTGTTTAAGATCTTATCGTAATAATGCTTTTTACTTTCTTTTTTTTTTTTTTGTTTTTTTCTATCTTGTGGTCCAAAGTTGAGCACTTGATTTATACGAGGATGTCACGTTGGGGTGCACATAGCTAGAGAGGGAATACAAAATTGCACTTCATTTGGCATTAGGAGAGAAACTATACATATACTGCTAATATTAGAGTTGTTTATACGGTTGACTATTTCTCAAAATACCTACAGAACAAAGACAAACACAGGTGATTTCCTGGATACTCCAATGCCGAAAGACAACGCCAAATAGAGTAATTTATGACATGATAGGAATCTAAGAATAATGTGAAGGGTAGTAATGTCCATACCTCACACATAGGATTTTTGTCATGTTCTTTATAAGACCGCCATAAAGGCAAGTAGGTCCGATATGAAAGACATTAGAGGTCAAAAGTTTAGTATGGAAGGTAGCAAACTTTCATGTTTCTTTTTAGATATGCCTTATTGAGCTCCTTATTTACAGAGTCAGTCCTTCCTTCTATGGTGCTAGATCCGATTAGGCAAGGCCATTAAGGGGATGGAACTTCTAGCCTACTTACTATATGTATGCATGTCAATTAGGGGTTTGCCCTTGCCAATTCGAGGACCTTCAATCAATTGAGGGTCTGTCGGTCAATGTCGACTTTAAGGGGTGGCCCCTCGGTTAGAGTTCTATTATTCAACAAAACCCTTAAGGGGCCCATGTTGATAGGATGCTCAATCCCATTTAAAGGAAAAGGATCGTCTCCATTTCACTTGAAATGGAGGTGATCCATTTAATGTATATAGGAGAGCAATATTATCTATTTATTTTTTAAACAAAATGTTTTGGACAAATATGCCCTCCTAATTACACTAAATGAATGTGAAATGGAGAGGATCCATTTCCCCCTTTAAAGGGGAATGGACCTCTATGGGCCAATGGTTTGTAGGCCTTATTGCGCATCTATTACTCAAAATGGACTTAAGATATTTCATATCACCAAGAAATAACTCCAAATAGCTTTAAAAATAAAAATAAAAATAAAAACCTTCCAAATACGAATTATTTAACAAATTGAATAACCAAATATTCCCTTCAAATTAAAAAAAATAAAAAATAAATAAATAAATAAATAAAAGAAGTTCACTTCAAATAACTCTCTCACATGTTTAGATATTAAGAGGAACTCAGAAAAGTACTTAAGAGGAAGCTGCAGTTGCAAAGGAACTCATTACAAGATGAGTTATGCCCATTTTTCCATTTATCACAAGTTTTACATGAACTAATGTGCCGAATTTTAAACGATTTTATTTTTATTTTATTTTTTTAAGTAATTGACATAAAAAGCCATTTAAAACACACAACATTAATTGATGTATTAGGTTTGCAAGAATTAGAGAAGTAATTTATGATTTTTTTTTTGATAAGTAAGAAATAATTTATGAATAATGCTAGACCTACATCTAGTTTACAACTTTTTTACAACTTGTTGACAAATGAAGCAATTGGAGGGTATTAAATTTCTTTAGTGATTGACGTGCAGACAAGTGTCATGTCAACAAGTAGAATAGCTGTAGACTGGTTGAAGGTTTGTCATTACTAATAATGTACATTACTGAAAAGAAACAAAGTTCAAAACACAATTTGAACAGGCCTTCAATTCAGTTTACTGTACAAATTAAATTTTATGGTACAAAACCCTCATTAGATAACAAATGCATTCAAGGAGATTTCAAGAAGAGAAAGAGGCACCCGGCTGAAAAGTACAACATGAGAGGGAAACAGAGGAAATAGAGCAGGTGCATTGAAGCTTATTTTGGAGCCACTGCTGACTCATTTACAAGTGGTTCAATAATTTCAAGCAGGTCATTGCAGAGGCCTGTGAAAACAATAGAATCTGTTTCAATTGGTTTGAACTTAATAAGTGCCGAGGGCACCAAGTCCTCATCATCTAATGTTGCAGCAGTCTCCCCTGCAGCTGGAAAATGAGGGATCACCCTTCGTTTGACAACTACAGGATGTAATAGCTCAAACTCCAAGCTGGGTTCTTTTAGTGCTGATCTGACAAACTGATTTACAAAAAGTAGACCAAAACAGAAACCAAAAAAAAAAAAGAGTTAAAAGAGAGCTCAAGAAAAAGAAAGGTACACAAAATCCAGAAGTAGGGTGGCCCTTTTTGAGTATCTATTTTCATTTTTTCAGAAAAGCTTAAAACAGTGGCTAATGCATGGTCCTCTGCAGTAATCAAAATCCAAATTAATCAACAAACTCATGTTAGAAATGGGTATTGGGCCTAACTTAACCCAAAAGCTAGCTCAGGAGTTAAGGTTTCCCCTCACCCTTATAAATGGCCCATCTCCTTAATACCCAAACAATGTGAGACTTCCAACACGCCCCCTCACGTGTGGCGGGAGGACACCTAAGCCAACACGTGCAACAATGGAAGGCGATGGGCCACAACCAATTGGGCCAAGTTCTGATACCATGTTAGAAATGGGTATTGGGCATAACTCAACCCAAAAGCTAGCTTAAGAGTTGAGGTTTCTCCTCATCCTTATAAATGGCCCATCTCCTTAATACCCAAGCAATGTGGGACTTTCAACAATTCTAGACCACAAAGCTCATACATATGCATCTATCCACCTTGGTGCACAAGCACAAACATATTTTTGTTGAGTCTAACTGAGTATTTAAAGTTCAAGTTCCGTTCATTAATTTTACTTCGATCACAAGTTAAGCTCGAACTTATCACTAAGCTAGATAATATGTTCAAGCTTGAATCATTTATTTTTTTAACGACCTCGAGCTTGTTCACGAGCTGCTCAATTAATTTGTTCATTCATTATATATTGTAAATATAATGATTACTTTTTTTGTAAATCTATACCAATCATTAATTAATTATTGTTCAGATTTTATCATTTGAGTTAATTAGATCAATTAACTTGAATCTTAAATAATCTAATCTTGAGTTTATATGTATGCTTTATAGTATGTATATAAATTCATTATGCACACACATATCTATACATACACAAAAACACACTCATGTACACATATATCTATATCAAGATTTACAATAACAATAATTCAAGCTATGTCTATCATATTAGGAAGAGAATACCTTTTTACTTAAGTTGTTCTCATTACAAAATTTAAATGATATTATAAAAATAATAATAAAAAAATGAAGTTATATGAGCTTATACGAACTTATACGAGCCGAACCGAGTTTATACGAGCATATCTCATTTAATTATCGAGCCTAATTTAGTGTTTACAGTCGGCTCATTTATTAAATGAACTGAGACTGAGTCAAGTCTATTTGAGCCGAGCCCCATCTTGTTCTCGAGTGGCTCTATTCGTTTATAGCCCTACTTGCAATATTTATTATATTGATGGCTAAAACAAGTGAAAAAATTTCTATGTACAGATGTATTATGCTATAAATCCAGACATGAGCCTTGAAATCTTTGATTGCATGTGAAAATACAATTTCTATACAGATTTAAACCAAGAAAACCTTATGTCGAGTATACATGTGTGACTGTAGAATAGTAAGAAGATGTCACATGCGTGAGTGGTTATATAGCACAATTTGACTCAAATCCATGTGTTCAAGTTTTTGGGTTGAGTATGGGTGAGTGGTGACTCGCATGGTGTAGGAAAGTAGATTTTTGACTTTCAACCGACAAGGGTTGAAAGCTGAAAATGACCTCTAACACTGTCTCCAAACCACCCGTACTTTTGAGCTAAGCTAGCATCGATAAGTTGGCTTGAAAGCTCAGAAGTGTTCCAATTAAATTGAAGGCGAAGATCTGGATGAATAATTGATCTTTGTTGTTTCAACAAAGAATAGATCTTCATCGAAAAACACAGATCTTTTCTTTGTCGAATTGAAGATGAAGATCTGTTCTTCATAGTTTTGACGAAGAACAAATCTTCTTCAACGATGAAAAAATAGTTCTTCTTTCTTCGTCGAAATGAAGAATTGTCCTATGTCATTGACAAATAACAGAACTCAAGATTCAAGAAAACAAAACGTTAGAGAACACCAAAACTTGAACATAGAACTCGAGAGTACAAAATTGATTTGATCAAACCCTAGAGAAATGGCAGTGGTGGAGAGATGAGAGATCAGCAAAACGGCTAGAGAATCAACGGAATGGTGCAAAATGACACCATTCACTTAGAAAATATATTAGATCTCAAAACAACATTGTTTTATATATATTTGAATTAACTTTTAAAAGTTGAGGTTGAAAAAATTCGGAATCCCTACTTATGTCGGAAGTTAGAAAAATGCTTATGATTTTTTTTTTTTGATAAGTCAGTAGAATATATCAAAAGCGCAAAGGGACGCAACCCTTTTTTTTTTTTGATAAGTCAAAGTATTATATACAAAAAAAAAGCGCCAAGGGCCTCAAAGTACACAAGGAAAACGCAAAGCGCCTCAAGCGTACAAAGGAAACCCAAATCACCAATGTCCTTAAGTACACAAAAAGTATACAAAGGAACCCAAAAACAAAACCCGATACAACCCAAAACAAGCAAAGGACCAAAACAACACCCAACTGGAACAGCCCTAGTGCTCCTCCAAGTAAACCCTAGTGCACCTCCGGAGGGAACGAAAACGCATTTTTCGATCCCAACCAGCCCCGTCGCCGCTTGCCATTCACCGGAGAGATGTCACAGTCTAGATTTTTGAGCTCTCTCATCCCCTTGACCTTAGGAACAGTAGCTTCAACAAGATCCCGAAGTTATTTGTCTTCACCTCCCCAAGATAACCCCAAAACTGGAGCGAGGTTCAAAGCATCAGCTACCCTATTCTCCCCAATCATAGGAATAACATTTGATACACTGGGAGTATACAAAGGGGATAAGGGGGGTGAGGAGAAGAAAGAGAGGAGAGGAAAAAGAAAGCCCAACCCAAAAACCCAAGAAAAACACCTAGAAAACACCCCTACAGAAAAATGCTTATGATTG
Organism: Carpinus fangiana; assembly: GCA_006937295.1. Classification (NCBI taxonomy): domain Eukaryota; kingdom Viridiplantae; phylum Streptophyta; class Magnoliopsida; order Fagales; family Betulaceae; genus Carpinus; species Carpinus fangiana. The sequence goes on from CM017326.1 coordinate 13,507,023, forward strand.
CCAACCCGCTACCAGTCGAAAGCCAACCCAAGTGAGTTGATATCTGGTTGGTAGGAAGTCAATAGTCGGGTATTTGGGCTTTTGAATAGCCCCAGAGTTGAGTATTGTCCCAACATATTATATTATTGTTTCACTTGAAGACTTCCTAATGTTTTGATTTCCTTACCAAGTGGTATTAGAACCAAGGGTGGTGTGCAGTATGTTGGATAGTAATCATTTTCATAGTTGGAGCAGAGACGGTGTGCATCCATGGATGGCGAGTCTTTCTCGCAATTGGAGAAGAGACGTAGGAGCATGACAAGGATAAAGTCCATATAGCCCATGCATGGATGGTGTATGATAGTGGGTCCATTTCGCTCGCAACTGGAACAGGGAAGAAGGTGCATAGCACGGATAAATCCCATATAGCCCACACAAGTGATCCTAGAAACGGTCCATAAGATTAGTAAAGTTTTTTTTTGAGGGAAAGTATAGCAATGTGGTGATAGACGTACATGTGAAAGGGAGATTGTTGATATACACATTTGAGTGTAGAAAGGTTAAGTCCTACATTAGAAAGATGTAATCTATAAGTGGCTAATATAGCATAGTTTGGCCAAAATCTATAGGCTTAAGCTTTTAAGATTGAGTATTCAATATGTTATATTATGAACTCACTTAAATACTCTCCAAGGTGTCAATCTCCTTTAACACCTTAGATGTGACAACCAGAGAAAATACAAAATGAATATCGGTGAACTGCTGTACATAAATCCCATGCACAAAATGTCATCATGACATGTGACATTGTCCTTGGGGACAAACTCACTCAACTGAGAAAAAGGTATGACATTCCCAGCAGGACATCCATCTTTCCACTGAACACCCAGTGTGCAAGGGTTGCTAGTTTTACCAGTAAATACTCCACAAAGAAAATTTCCAGGCAAACGGGTAAGTGGCAGCTGGAGAAAAACATATGGACTAGGAATCACATAACCTATGGACAAGGGACCAAATCCATATCTCTTATTTAGAACTTATTTGAACAGATTTATCAGATAATAGCAATGACCAAACGAGAGACTGATTGTCTGGGGACTTCATGTTCGTACCAATTTACCACAATTCACTGCCTAACAGCAATTATGGAACCAAAGAGAAATGGAACAGCTAAACATCAAATAATAAGTAACTGAAAGGACTAACCTCATAGAGACAGCTAGTTGGCTCCCAAGGTGAAAAGATGCCTTGGAGCACCACTCCATCAGGAAACTGAACCCGGATAGCAGTTTTTTTGTATCGTCTCCTAGCAGCTTTCGCCTGCTTTTCCTTGTATGACTTTGGTATCAAAAGTTGAGATTCTGCAATCTTTTTCTTCTTCATATCAGCTTCTCTTTTGAGCTCTTCAGGCGTGAGATTATAGAAAGAAGCTGGTAACACAATTTTTGCTGCTACGCTTTCAGGAACCGAAAAGAATACGCGGACCTGAAAGAAAACAAAAATAAAGCAGTTAATGATAGAAAAGATGGACCATACATATCTAATAAGAAGACTAGAATAATAAGTAATTATAAAAAGCACCAAAATGTAAAGAATAAACACAGCCATTAAATATCACATATAACCTAACACAAGGGGACTTATTTTAAATAATAACAATAAGAAGCAGTACTAGAACACAAAAGGAAGTACTCTGTGATCATTATATTCTATAACCGTGCAGAGTTCATTTGCAACTGATTTAACTGCTAGAATGATCAGCAAAAAAAGGGAAACAAGATACAAAATTCAATAACAAGGTCTTGAGAATAATACAAAAAAATCTAGCAACTTTCGACCAAAGACTACCTTGAACAGTTAAATTACCATGGATTGGGGTCAAAATTTCCATTACCTTCCTGGGGCCTTCAATTTTCATAAGATAACATATGAAAAATGTGCAATGAAGCAGTCTTCTGCCTTAATCATTTTTTTTTTAAATATGAATTATAATTTATTGAGAAGGAAAGGCAAAGCCCTCATACATGAAAAGTATACAAGAGAAAAAATCACCCTAAAGGTGTCTAGAATCTAAAAAGTTAACAAGATCTAAAATATTCAAATAGGAAAAATTAGGAACATAGGTTACACCCGAATCCAAGAGAGATCTTAAAAAAAGAGGATTTTAAACGAAGCACATTAGACTTGCAGTCCTCAAACAGACGTCAGCCCCTTTTTCTCCAAATGCTCAATGTTAAGAATGCTGGAATAATTTTCCAAAGAGTCTGCTTGGGATGTCCCTGCCGAGTCCTCCAGCAATGTAGCAGCTCTTGGATGTTGCAAGGCATCACCCACGAAACTCCAAATAAGTTGAGAACCAAGTGCCATAGATCACTAAAGGACTCAAAATGGATGAGTAGGTGATTGACGCTCTCATTTTTATTTTTTTTTTTGGCAGAGGCAACACAAATTTACAAGAGTGCTTCTAAGATTATCAACCAAGTACCAAAATCTTCGAACCCAATGACATATCCTCCCCCAAAAAGTAAGGTGTGGAGAGAGAATATCTTAGGAATTTGTAACAAGAGAGAATTTTGGGCTCAATATTTTTTTTTTTATAAGTAATCGAAATATCACTATAAAACGCAAAAAACGCAACTCCGATACACAATAAGTATACAAGAGGGACACCTAACTAAAAAGAAAAATATGGTCAAAAAAATCATGAAAAGAAAGCAAATAATGAAAGTCTAAAGCAGCTGCCTAGTGGCTCAAAATTATTTTCTTTTATGAGTAGTTAAGATATCATTAAAAGCGTAAAAGCGCACCTAGGTACACAAAAACTATATAAGATCGACACCTAACTAGAAGGAGAAAAAAGAACAACGAAGGGCTCAAAATTAATATTAAGGTAAGAAAGGTTATAAAGAAACCAGTCGAGTCTTTACTAAAGTATTTAATAAATTCAAAATATGGGTCCAGATGCAATTATCGCATTTCTGAATCGTTATAGGAATAATGATGATAGGGTAAAGACACTTCAAGTACTTAAACTACCGCAGAATTCAAACTTGATTATATTATCCAAGTCACTTTATGAACTCAATTTGGTTAAATCATATAGCCTAACTAGAATTTGACTAGGATTTCGAAGACATTAATAGGCATATATAATAAACTTGGAATAACTTCAATGCAATAAACTTAGTTAACCAAACAACATTCAAGCATATGCTATCTCAAATTAGCATACCTGTCTGTCGACCTTTTTTGGCTCTAACCGTTCTTCCACATGAGCTGAAGTTGCAGATGGAGAGGTTTCTTTCTTTTGTGGTTCCTCTGCCCTTTTTGGTTCCAATAACGCCACTGCACTATTAATTAAACTAATCTGGTCCTTCTTAGGAACCTCCATGACCGCCCACATCTCTTCATCCTCCTCTTTCAATCCAAAACCTACACACTCCAACAACTCAACCCCCCCAGCAACCTCACCAATGGCCTCCCTTATCTTCGGATTACTCATCCGAATCCTCCTAAACTTCGCATTCTCTGGTTCCCTCACTATATTCCTCAACAGCTTAAGAACAACCTCCACCGATCCCTCCGGGGGCTTCCCAGAAACAAAAGCACCAATGCAACTCTCCAATTCACTCTTAGACTCCGCCCCATTGTCAGCCAAATCCGAACCACCATTGTTTTCAACCGAGTTGTTGACACAACTATCCACATGTACAGACACCTCTTCTTCAGAACTATAAGACTGCCCACAAATGGGACATTCATACACATTTAGTGAATACCCATTTTGTGATCTCTTCCCGGAGGTAATCAACGAGCCAAATGGATCAAACCCGTTTGCCGGGTTGCGATTTGGGGCCGAATTCTTCGATGAATCCGACCTATTCTGATCGGAATTAGGTGTGTTTTGAGACAAAGGCTTGGAATTCGATATCGCTGAATCAACCGAAGGTGGATTCGGCTTTGGATTGGGAATCTGCGAAGAAGGGCGAGAGAGAATAGGATTAGCGGGTCCGGAAGAGGACGACCCTAAGATTCTACCTTGGCCCTTGAATTTACCGGTAGACGAGGATGAGAAAGGATTGTTGACTTTTTTCATGAAGCCCTTGACCTTGTCTTTCATGTCACCCATATCTATATATGCCCAAGGAAGATTTCTCTAAAACGAAACTAGGGTTTATGATTGAAGAAAACTGGGAAACAACAAACAAAAGAAGAGGTCTTTTGAGAGTTTTATAAGACACGGAGGATGTCCTGAGCCCAGAAGAGAAGCTTCTCCGAATTGGATTAGAAGAAGAAATCCGGGCTGTTATTGGCGGTTGGAACGTGGGCATCGCCGTGTTCGGGACTTCGTTTACCAGAGCAGCTCATCAGGAAGTAGTCCAATGATGCCATGCCACGTCGGCGTATGTCAATGGTGGGCCTGCGGCCCCCGATTCCAGTTGGAATGTGCTGCTTCAGCAAGGCTTCTGGCCTCTTTCGGCTTCAACGTTCTCCTTTTTTTATTTTTATTTTTTGGTCGTAGCAAATATTTAAAAAATAAACAAAGTCAATCGTGTACATAACGGGGACGCTTCCAATATCTGACTAGACTCTATGACACTTGGGAAAAAAGGTCATTTTCAAGGCTTCGATTCGCTGTAAAATGATTTGCGAATTTTTTTATTTTATTTTTGATGTTTACTACACCATAAAATAATAGTTAACAAATTTTTTTTTTTTTTTGACTAAAATTTTTTCTTTAATTTTTGGAAAAATCATTTTTCAACTATAATTGACGGACTCTGCCAAAACCCGTTCAACAGGGCCGGCCCAACCACTAGGCGAGTTAGGCCGGGGCCTAGGGCCCTCAAAATTTAAGGCCCCAAAATTTTTTTTAATAAGGCCCAATTTATTTAAAAAAAATTAAAAAATGTAAGGCCAAAAAAAAAAAATTTAATAAGGCCTAAAAAAAATTTCATCAAAATGTAAGGCCTCTAATCATAATAAATAAGTAATTTAAAAAGGCTCCAATGTAATAAGGCCACAATTTAATAAGACCCGTGATAAAATAATAACAATTCAAAAAAAAAAAAAAATTTATCATAAACCCACCCGCCCGACAAAGGCACATTCCTTTCTTGGCTATAGATCACACTGCACAATAGAGCACACTGCACAAGGCCACGAGCACAAGACACCAAGTTTCCAAGCACAATGAGAATAAAATACTATTCATTTAGAGGCATAGGCACAAGTTGCTGCACAATAGACACAAGCAAAACTCTAGACTCTAGAGAATAGAGATAATAATGATTGTTTACTTGTTATATAGTATGTTTTACATATCAGGACCAGACAAAATTCATTATAGTCTTCGGAACAGCATAATGAGATTTTTTCTCCAAAACCTTCCATCTTCATCTTCCATTCTTCGTGCTCAAATTTTTCTCTCGCCTAGGTTCTATTGTTCAATTTGTTCCATTGTTCCTTTAACAAATCAGGTTCTATTATTCAATTTTTATAATTTATTTTATTATAATCAAAATATATATTTTTTTATAAATTGTATTTGTTTAATTTGTTAATATTTTGAATCAAGTGTATCAAAGAGGTAGGGATTCATAAAAAAAATGATTTCTTTTTGCAATGTTTATTTATATGCTTATGATTTTTCTGGTGGGTTTTGAATGAGTTTTTGACAATTTTTTTTGTTGATTTTGTTTTTTCAGCTCATAATTTCTTTGTCAAATGAGGTTTTATTGTTCTATTTTTGTAATTTATTTTATTATAATCAAACTATTATTATTTTTTTTAAATCATGTTTGTTTAATTTGTTAATATTTTTAATCAAAAATGTCTACTAGAAAATATGCATCTAGATATGAAAAACTTTTTTTTAAAAAAAAAAAAAGAAAAAAAGAAAGGAAGACAAAAATAGAAAAACTGATTGAATCTAAAAGAGCAGTTTTAAATAAATTTGTTATTAGCAATAAACAAAATATTGAGGATAATTTAGGTGAAAAACTAATATATGAATAAGAAATTCATCAAAATAATTATAAGATAATGAAAATATTGTTTATGTATCCTACTTTATTGTTGTGACAAATGCAAATCCGAGATCCCCAATGAAGTAAAAAGGTGCAAAATAAAAAATAACACAACCGCACAAGACACCAAGATTTAAGTGGTTCGACCCAATAAGCCTACATCTACTGGCGGAGATAATTCAGGAGAAATTCACTAACAAAAAAGTGGAATACAAAGAATAGTACAAATAAAACCACTCAAACCCAAAAGCCCAATATACCCCAATCTCACTTTCACACAAAAGAAAATTAAATACAAAACAGAAAATATTCTCTAAAATTCTCTAAGCTTTTCTCCAAACTTGAGATCAAACTAGAGAGAGGCTCTACCTTTTCTCTAGAAACCACTTCTTCCCTCTTCCTTCAACTAACAAAACTAGTAAAAAGCCTTGAGGAGGGAAGATCTAGATTTTCCCTCATTCCCCCTCTACGGCGGCAGTGCTCGATGTTTCCTCCAGTCTCTGTTTCGAGTGAGTGTTTGTTTCAGATCTAAGTTGTATTTCTAGGTCTTGCTCCAGATCTAGTTTTCTCTTTCTTAGATCTACTTTCTTCATCAGCCTTGGTGCGTCTTCCTGGGAATCTCTTCGATGACGGGCTCCTCCGTTGCAGCTTGTGGAGTTTTTTAGTTTTTTAAGTTTACTTTTTTTGTTATTGTGTTTGGGCTACTCATGTCTTAGGTTTTGGCTGGTGGATGGTTTAGTCTCCTGGCCTTGGGTTGTGAGGGTTCCGTTAGGGGCTACAGGTATGTTTTGTTGGTCTCTGCTTGTTGTAGATCTGTTATATTATCGGAAGTCACATATAAGTTAGCCAGTTGGTGAAGTTACGGTTTTGGCTATGATTTTGTCTTGGCTATGGTTAAGATTTGTCAGAGTTTTATTGCTTTACGTTGTATAAGTTTCGTGCATTTAACTTCTACCTTAATGAGATCTGTATCTTTTTTTTTTTAAAAAAAAAATGAGATCAAACTAAAGAAAAATGGTGTATTTTCTTCTTCTCTTTGCAAGACAAGTCTCTCTCTCTTTCGGCAACTTCAGCCTTTCTTCTCTTCCTTTTTTTTTTTTTTTTTTTTTCACTCAAGTTTCTGCCTTCTTTCCTTCCTGACAGAATGCTTCCACCTTTTAACATCAAAGCCAATTTTTCAAAGCTTATAGAAGAAACTTAATAAATCGAGAGACAAAAGGGCAAGTGAGGAATAAATGAAGCCATAACAAATTGGGGTCCACGGTAAGGTTGACGAAGAAACTTCAAGTCACCTAATTTGGCATTTATTGTTACAAATATTTATGACCCTAATAGAATGTAACTAGCTAAAAAAAGAACTAATGATTAGAAAAATCTTGATATTAAACTTAAAAGTCATGAAACAACAATGAACATATTACTAACATGAACAAAAATAATAATATTAATATTAAAATAAATATTATTTAATTAATATTTAAATATTTTTAAAAAATAAGGCTCAACTTCAAATTTTTGCCTAAGGCCCCCAAATACATTGGGCCGACTCTGGTTCAAGACTTCGCCAGGACTTTATCAGGACCCTCTCGAGACTTAACCAAAACTAGCTAGGGACCTACCTGAAACTTGATTGGGAGCTGACTGGATCTGCCTGGGACCCCGCCAGGACTCTCCCGGGACTTGATCAGGACCACCCGCCTAGGACTTGATCGGGACCCACCTATGACTTGACCGGGACTCACCCGAGACCTTGCCGGGACCTGCTCGGGACTCCTCAGGGACCTGCCCAAGACTTGACCAGGACCTACTTGGGACTTGGCTAGGACTCGCCTAGGACTTGACAGAGACTAGCCAGGACTCGCCCGGGACTTGATCGGGACCATTCGCCCAGGACTTAACCAGGACTCACCTAGGACTTGACTAGGACCCGACCGGACTTGCCCGGGACCTTGTCGGGCCCCTCAGGGCCCAAACCAACTCAAACTCCAGGAGATAGAGAAGAAGATTTGGTAGGTTGAGGAGAACCAGTTCAATTCAACCTCAGCACTCTAGCCTATAAATAGGCCCCTACAGAAGGTACAAAGGGGACTCTCTCTCATAATTAGAAATGATTGGGTATATTGATTTATTGTGTGCCGAAGCATAATATTTTTCTTAGATTTTAACTTTAGCATCGGAGTGCCCGCGGTAGAAACACCGACGGGTCCTTTGACGCTTTTCTCTCTTTTGTAGCAAATTAAAGTGCACATGATGATGTATTGCAAATCTTTAAGGCCTCGAAGAACGTGCATTCACCGTGTGAAAAACTGTTCCAACAGTTTGGCGCCGTCTGTGGGAACAACTAGTTCGTTTCTCATAAAAAAAAAATTCATCACGGTGTTAGCACGCATTCCGGCAACAACAAACCGGAAAGACTCGCCGATCTACTTTCTCCATAACAGATCTGCCTCCCATATAGAGATCCCTGTTCACAACAAAATGAAATCTCATATCCACTTCAGTTCAAGCAAGTCTAGAAATCAACGGGTGAAAGTCAAGTGAAATCACGACCATTGAAATCTCAGATCCACTTCAGTTCAAACAAATCTGGAAATCACCTGGCGAAAGCCAAGTGAAATCATGATGATCGCGCGTGCAGACTTAATTAGTAAATATGCACGCATTTCTCACATATGCATCCGATCCCAATTCGGTGTTTGCTTCAACAAATTTGCCAGATAAGTCTCTCCTACGTTTTTCTTTAGTTGGTGAATTTAATAGTATCTGATAAATCATTGCGATATCAAGTCATTTGACTTGTTGGTCAAAGCCTATGAAAAAGAAGGTCTATCTTGTGCATAGATCTCACGTGGATGGATAGAAGAAAGCTTGAAAGTTGCTTTCTCGATGGACAAAACATGGCTACTTTCCTAGCTTTAATATTATATTATAGATCTATTTTTCTAGTACTCAACAAATTTGCTAGATAACAACCAATTTTGCGGTGAAAAGGCATTCTTATTTTTTTGCAATGATCATGAAGAACAAGAAAAATATGAGGATTGCACAAGCAGTTCGGCAAAGAATTTGGAGGACAATGCGTTCTAATAAAGAGAAAGGCTTCAACAAATTTGCTAGATCTCAGATCTGCCTCCCATGTTCACAATCAAATGGAGCCTCACGATCCACTCTCTACGGTGACCTAGCAGCCCAACACCGGTCCTGCCTACGATTCACACTCCGAAAACCTATGCACCAGCCTGCGATCTCTAGACTACAACACTGCTGGAGACCGAACGCTTCACGACCAGATTGCCGGAGCTACTGACGTGAAGCTGCGGTTTGAGATCTACCACGTCAAAGATTCCCCCATGACCGCCGATTCCTGGAGCCACCATCACTGACCGCAAAAAAGACTGCCGACTTCACTCCAACAGCAACATCGTCGGTTGCCCTCAAACAGCAGCACCGTCGGCCTCCAGCCCACAGCTTTGCCGCACCACTACTGCAGACCCGCGACATCACTGTTCATCGCAGACCCTCCACTGCCTGAGACCCAACACACGGCAGGGTCGCACTCAAGGGACCGCCGACCCAATGATTGCCGGATCCCCAAGCCACTCGACGCCGCTGACTTGCATTGCCGTTCACCGATTCCTGGAGCCTCGGTCGCAGTCCACAGTCGTTCACTGTGGATTCGCGCCACTACCATTCGCCGAACTGTCCCGCTGTCACCGACACCATGACTTCCGATCCCGTCAACGTGCTGCTGTGCATTGAGGGATCTGTGAAAAAAGAAAAAATAAGAAATAAAAGAAAGACGAAGGTGGTCTGACCGCTGACGAAGCAAGAGAAGAAAAGAAAAAGAAGAAAAAAAAATGCTACTGTGCTTCGAAAAGAAGAGAAGGTGCTGAGAGTAAGAACTAAGAAGTAGAAAAGAAAAAAAGAAAAAAAAAAAGAAAAGAAAAGAAGCTCCGCTGACGCATAAAAGAAAGAAAAAGGGAAAAGAAAGAAAAAAGAAAAACTACAAGTTGGGTGAATTTGGAGCAAAAAATTGCGTTTGGCAACAGGTTTTTCTTATTCAGTTTATATTCCTGCTCTGGTTTAGGAATAGGTTATTTTGATTTAAGTCTATATTCCTATTCTGGTTTAAGCTTATATTCCTATTCTAGTTTAGGAATAGGCTATTACGATTTAAATTCCAAATTGAGTTTTGATTGGTTACGAGGATAAGGTGACCCTTGATCCAAATTATTGCATTATAAGGATATCCTTTCCCGGATAAGAAGATTTGGTAGGGTGCTATCTGTAGCACACTCGGGTATCATCGTTTGACTTATGTGTGCCTTTTATTATTTGATTATCTTTCAATAATAAATTAGGTTTGAATAAAGAGTAATTCTAATTTAAGCATCAGAGTGCCTCGGTCCTTAGAGGACCCCATTTGATAATTACTCTTTGGTAGACAGAACAGAGAGAAAACTCTAGGCAAAAACAAGAAGGCTCATACCTAGAGACAAGGAGAAAACATTGGACACAAAACAAGAAGATTTGGCAAGGTGCTACCAGTAGTACTCGAGTACCATCATTTTATTTATTTGTGTTATTTATTATGTGATTGTCTTTCAATAATAAATTTGATTTAAATAAAGAGTAATGCTAATTTAAGCATCGGAGTGTTCCCGGCTCCTGGGAACCCCTTTGACAATTACTCTTTGGTAGAAAGGACAAGGAGAAAACCTTAGGCAAAAACAAGAAGATTTGGCAAGGTGCTACCAGTAGTACTCTCGGGTACCATCATTTGATTTATTTGTGTTTTTTATTATTTGATTATCTTTCAATAGTAAATTGGATTTGAAAAAAGAGTAATCCTAATTTAAGCATCGGAGTGTTTCCGGTCTCTGGGAACCCTTTGACAATTACTCTTTGGTAGAAAGAACAAGGAGAAAACCTTAGGCAAAAACAAGAAGATTTGGCAAGGTGCTACCAGTAGTACTCCCGGGTACCATCATTTTATTTATTTGTGTTATTTATTATGCGATTGTCTTTCAATAATAAATTTGATTTAAATAAAGAGTAATGTTAATTTAAACATCGGAGTGTTCCCGGTCCCTGGGAACCCCTTTGACAATTACTCTTTGGTAGAAAGGACAAGGAGAAAACCTTAGGCAAAAACAAGAAGATTCGGCAGGGTGCTATCAATAGCACAATCCGGTACCATCGTTTGGTTTATTTATGCTTTTATTATTGAATTGTCTTTCAATATTGGATTTGACCTAGGATTTGGCTTATGTTTTTATCATTCAATTGTCTTTCAATAATTGAATTTGATTTGAATAAAGAGTAGTGATGATTTAAGCATCGGAGCGTCCTCAGAGGACCTCCTTTGATAATTACTCTTTGGTAGACAGGACAAAGAGAAAACATTGGACAAAAACAAGGAATCACCCCAAGGCGAATGGGGAACACAGGTTTGTCTATTGAAAGATTCATATATCATGGTTGAAGATTATTCTGCAAGTTAAAGCTTAGTTTGTCGAGCGGATTTCAAAGAATAACCGGGTATATCACCCTCGGATATTTCAAAGAGGAACTGGGTATATCACCCTTGTATATTTCAATGAAGAACCGGGTATATCACCCCCAGATATTTCAAAGAAGAACTGGGTATATCACCCCTGTATATTTCAATGAAGAACCGGGTATATCACCCCCGTATATTTCAATGAAGAACCGGGCATATCACCCCCGAATATGTCAAAGAAGAATCGGGTAGACAACCCGGTAAAAAAAAAAAAACAGACAGACAAGGAGACAACCTTGGAAAAAACAATTAACGGGAGACAACCCGGTAAAAAACAGATAGACAAGGAGACAACCTTGGAAAAAACAATTAACGGGAGACAACCCGGTAAAAAACAGACAGACAAGGAGACAACCTTGAAAAAAACAATTAACCGGAGACACCCCGGTAAAAAACAGATAGACAAGGAGACAACCTTGGAAAAAATAACGGGAGACAACCTGGTAAAAAACAGACAGACAAGGAGACAACCTTGAAAAAAAAAACAATGGATAGGGAGACAACCCTCTAAAACAAGGATAAGGAGAAAACCTTGGATAAAAACAATGGATAGGGGAGACAACCCTTTGAAACAAGAAGACAAGGAGAAAACCTTGGATAAAAACAATGGATAGGGAGACAACCCTTTGAAACAATGACAAGGAGAAAACCTTGGGCAAAAACAAGGAATAGGTCTCTGAAAACAAGGACAAGGAGAAAACCTTGGGCAAAAACAAGAAATCACCCCAAGACGAGCGGGGATCAAAGGTTAGTCTATCGAAAGGCTTATGAGTTACTGCTTAAAGATTATTGCATGAATTTGGATAATCTTGGCAACTCGGATAGAGCTGGGGGGTGCCCTTGGGAACTTAGGCAAGTGAGCCTCCCAAAGCTTTGATTAAATTCCCATTACCCAAGTACCTTAGCTAAGGGAATTGGGAGGTAACTGTTGGGAATAAATTCACACTACAAGCCCACCAAATTTGGGCCCAATGGCCAAGGATAGGCCCATAAAGACATTAATTAAATAGCAATGGCTATTTAATTAATTAACATAAGATATATTATAATTGAGATTATATTGAAATAAAGAAGCTCAATCCCAGCTAAAGCTCCATTGAATTCAAGATTATCTCTACAATATGACTACTCAAGATTATCTCTACATAATTACTGTTGAAGGTTTTTCTCTAGATGATAGTTGTTGAGTCCTATCTCAACTCTGGACTCCCAAACCAACTCAAACTCCAGGAGAACCAGTTCAATTCAACCTCAGTACTCTAGCCTATAAATAGGCCCCTACGGCAGGTACAAAGGAGACTCTCTCTCATAATCAGAAATGATTGGGTGTATTGATTTATTGTGCGCCGAAGCATAATATTTTTCTTAGATTTTAACTTTAGCATCGGAGTGCCCGCGGTAGAAACACCGACGGGTCCTTTGACGCTTTTCTCTCTTTTGTAGCAAATTGAAGTGCGCATGATGATGTATTGCAAATCTTGAAGGCCCCGAAGAATGCGCATTCACCGTGTGAAAAACTGTTCCAACAATATTGTTCTTCATGTGAGTCTGTTCATTGTTAACATACACATAAGACTTTAATATAACCATGTAAATTTATTTGTAGACTATGGGAAAGCCAAATACAATACTTGACTTTTTCAAAAGACAAAATGCACGAAGTTCAAAAGTCAATGTTGATGATGCATCATCGCCAACTTCTAATATCCTAGTTGCTGAAAATTCTCCTAACAAATCTTGAATAGTTGACATCAATGCTGAAAATTCTCCTAACAATTCTTAAAGAGCTGACATCAATGAATTTGATATTAGTTCATTGGAATATGATCCTGAATTGCGTCGTCAGATATAGGATTATAATGTTAATCAACGTGATGAAATTCGAGGAACTTATGTTAAAGTTAGTTCGTATCGACATAATATTCGAGAGTACCAAAAATCTGGAAAAGAAAATCATCTTCGTAGCTTTCAACCCTCGTGGTTCCAGCTATTTCCTACATGGCTTGAATATTCGCCTGATAAAGATGCAGCATTTTGTCTACCATGCTTTCTCTTTAATAAGCCATCTGGACATTATACGCAATAAGCATTCACTATAAATTGATTTAAGAATTGGAAGAAAGTTAGAGATGGAAAATATTGTGTTTTTCTCAATCATGTAGGGAACGATCCTAATTTATTTCATAGAATTGCTGAGAGGGCATATGAAGACTCGATGAACCAATCTCAGCACATACAAAATGTGTTTGAAAAATTCGCTTCTGAACAAATTGCAAAAAAATCAACTTTAATTGAAAGCCTCAATTGATGTTGTTCGAGTGCTTGCATTCCAATGTGTTGCTTTTAGAGGTCAAGATGAAAGTATGAGTTCAAAAAATCGTGAAAATTTTCTTGAAATATTGGATTTGATGGTTTCATATAATGAAAAGGTTTCTGAAGTGATAGCTAAAGCTCCAAAAAATGCCTCTTACACATCACCAATGATACAAAAAGAAATTTTATATGTTTTTTCAACCAAAGTGAAATGGGCAATTCGTGATAAAATTGGTGATGCAAAGTTTTGCATACTTGTTGATGAAGCTCGTGATGAGTCAATGAAGGAGCAAATGGCTATAGTTATAAGATTTATTGACAAAGATGGCTTCGTGCGAGAATGTCTTTTTGGGCTTGTTCATGTCTTTGATACTGTGACATTAACCCTAAAAAAATGTATATATTCTATATTGTTTAAACATAAGCTAGACATTCAAAACATTTGAAGGCACAGATATGATGATGCAAGTAACATGCGAGGTTGGTGGAATAGGTTGCAAGCGTTGGTTTCAAATGATTGTCCATATGCCTATTACATTCATTGTTTTGCACATCATTTGCAATTGACATTAGTGGTGGCATCAAAAGAAGTTATTCCCATTCATCAATTTTTTACTAATTTGAGTGCTATTGTTAATATTGTTTGTGCATCATGCAATCGATGTGAAAATTTACGGGTTGCCCAAGCTACTGAATTTGCTTACATGATTGAAATTGATGAGATTGAGACTAGAATAGGACTTAATCAAATTAATACTTTACAACGAGCTGGAGATACTCGTTGGAGTTCTCACTTGAGATCAGTTTCTAGCTTGATCAAAATGTTTAGTCCAACTTGTGAAGTTACTGTTAAACTTATTGATATGGGAACTACTTCTTTCCAACGAGCAGAAGCAAATTTAGTTAATCAGGTAATGACTTCATTTGAAGTTATATTCATCTTACATCTCATGAAAGAAACTATGCAAATTATTGATTAGCTATATCAAACACTGCAATCCAAATCTCAAGATATTTTAAGTGTAATGCATCTTGTTTCATCCACTAAAACATTTATCCAACAGTATAGAGATGATAAATGAGATATTTTACTTGATAATGTGAAGTCATTTTGCAAGAAAAGCAACATAGATGTTTCATATATGAATACTCGTTATGTTGAGAGACGAGGTCGAGCTCGCCACCAACAAGTCGACTTTACAATTGAGCATCATTATCGAGAGGATATTTTTTGTGCTGCAATAGATTCTCAATTGCAAGAATTAAATCGCCGGTTTAGTGAGCATATAGTAGAGTTGCTTATTCTTGCCTCAACTCTTAATCCTCGAATTGCCCATGAATCTTTTAGAATTGATGATATTTGTCAGTTGGTAAAAAATTTTATCTGCAAGATTTTACCGATTTCGAAAAAGAATAGTTGAAACTAGAACTTCACAATTATGAGCACAATGTAGTTCACCATTCAAGTTTTCAAGGATTGTCAAATATTTCTGAATTGTACCAATGGTTGGTTAGAACAAGAAAATCAGCTATCTACCAACTTGTTTTTTGAGTTGTTGTACTTGTGCTTACTCTTCCCGTTTCTACTGCAACTATATAATGAACATTTTCAACTATGAATATTGTCAGAACTAAAATTCGCAATAAAATTGAAGATGAGTTTCTCTGATGTTGTACATCGAAAGTGAAATTGCTAGAACATTTAGTACAGATTCAATCGTAGATGATTTTCATGATATGAAAAAATGATTTTTTTTTTTTATTTTTTTATTTTGATAAGTGTTTGAACTGAAATTTAAAATGTATTATGAAACAATTATTTATGTATCTTTTTCTTTTATTTGTTTTTTCGTTAAAACTGAATTGATACTTGTTTGTATATATTAATTTGATTTTCAATCTTAATATATTTCTCTTTTATGATTTGACCAAATTTTATATTTTAATATATTTTTCTTTTAAATTATATAAAAAAATTATACCTCGGCCCTTGCGCCCATCATACATCGTGGCTCCATCCCTGACTATACCTTCCAATCACATAGCAATATCATCCATAGTATAGAGCAAAATGTCTAGTTTCTTTTAAGTAACCCGAAACAATTGGAAATTTCTTTCCAAGGTTCAATATTTGGGCAACTTGTGTATTTATTCAATTTGTCTACGACAAATGCAATGTATAGACGTGTGCAATACATTGCATACATTAGACTTTTAATAACACTAAAATATTCTAGTTGTGATACACATTGATTTTCATTTATTCCAAGCTTTAAACTAGAGTTTTAAGGAATACGATAAATTTTGTCATGTAAATGACTAAATTTATTCAAAATTCTATCAATATAATGAGTTTGTGATATAACATATGCATTTCCTATTCTATGTATTTTAATATTAAGTATGGTGTTTAGCTACACCTCATATCTTTCAGATCAAAATGCAATGGCAAAAAAATCTTTTGTATCTTTAATACAAGAAATACTATTACTAAAAATTAGCATGTCATCTACATACAAACATATAATGACAACATCATTATCATACATTTTGGAATAGATGCATTTATGAGCTTTAGCTTTATTCAAATATAAACCATTAGAAATAATTACGTTATTGATTTTTTTTTTTTTTTTTTTGACATGTCTGCACAAGATTGGGGAAGGGGATTCGAACTAGTGGCATCTGCTTCATTAAGCGTGGTTCCAGCCGATTGAGCTACCTTTTGGGGACACATTATTGAATCTTTCATACAACCATTTAGAAGCCTGTTTTAAACCATACAAAAACTTAACTAATTTACAAACTTTGTTTTCTTGTCTTGGAAAAATGAATCTTTCTAGTTGTTCCATATCCTCTTTATCCAAATATCCATTTAATAATGTTTTCACATCCATTTGGTTAATTTCAAGGTTAAATATGGAAGCCAAAGATATAAAAGTTCTAATTGATGAAATCCTAGCCACAAAAGTACATGTATCAATATTATCTAAGCTTTTAGATTGTCTAAACCCTTTGGTTACTAATCTAGCCTTATAATCCATCAGGTTTCATCTTCTATTAAAGATTCATTTACATCCTATGGGTTTAGAATTGAAAGGTAAATCTACTAATATCCATGTATTATTAAACATTATGAACTCCATTTCATCATCAATAGCATCATTTCAGAATGTGGCACCCCCCAAATTTCACAACTTCTTCAAGGTTAGAAGGTTCATTTTCCAAGTTATATAACATGTACCAAATTTACACATAATCATATGAGAGTTGCCTTCTATAAAGTATGTCAAAATATTAGGACCTAAACTCCTTTCTTTTCTCATTCTTTTGAATTTCTTAATGTCGAAATTCTCTTCATTTTTTGAAACACCAATTTCAAAATTATTTTCACAATTAGAAGTACTTGCTTAAAAAAACTTAATAACATTTGATTCAAAAAATTCTACATATCTTGATTCAATAATAACATTGGAATCGAATTCAACAAAATGGTAAGCTTTATTGTGCAAAGCATAACCAATAAAAACACATTTAGAAGTCCTTGGTCTTAGTTTAGATATTTTAAGGTCAGGCAACCAAACATAAGCCGTGTTTGGACAAAAGATCGCCAAAAACTAGATTATTTTAAATTTCCGGTCCATGAGATACATCAAGTAAAGTAATTATTTTGCTCAAAATAAACTTCAACCCAACGATACCTTTCTTAACTACTTTGGCCGTAGTTGAGTCTCCCATGTCAATTTAATATCATCACCAACTTTCTCATAATTCTTGAAGAGATTCTTATTTTCACAAATGTGACGAGTTGCACGAGTGTTGCCCCTCTGGAAGAGTATTGACTACCATATTCACTTCGAAAACAACAACAATAATACTACAATAAAATCTGGATTTGCAAAATTTTCGAACAAAATATCAATCAGCAATTCGTATTGAAATTTTGATTCAAGTGAAGAGCAAGCCTATTTCTTTTTTATTCTAAGACCAGTAATTCTTGTGGTCGATTCACCTCTTTCAAATTGTTTCTCATTATTAAGGAGAAAAAACAAAGTGGAGCAACTGTCAAACATCCCGCCGTGAATGGTAGTTTGAAGTAGCCAACCAAAGGCAGATCAGCCCATAAAAACACCACCTACAGCAGCGAGTTTTGAAACTGCAGCAGGAGAAAGACCACTAGAATCGGCTAGATTTGGAGCTGCTTGAGCGAAACACCACCACGATATCGGAGAGAGAGGTACCCAACGATGAAGGCATAAGGAATATCACCTAGGAGGCTAGGAGATCTAGAGGAGAAATTCAGAGAAAGAAGTTGATCTTACACGTGGCCAAAAAAAAAAAAAAGGTACAACTGAGGTGGCAATGTGTGCAACACAAGCACTTGGGTGGCGCGTGATGTGCACACGTGGAATTAGAGACCATCTTTCGAGGCGGAGTTGGCCGGCGAGAGAGGATGGGTGGCGCGTGGGTGGAGAAACGTAACAGCTTTGGCCTTCAAGTTGCAGACAAAACAAGAAAAAGAGAATATAAAAGGCAAAAAAAAAAAAAAAAAGTAAAAGAAAAGAAAGGGCAGGGAAGGAAGAGGGAGGACCGAGGAGACTCAGTCGACAGTAACAAGGTGGAATCAAAGCAAAATTTGTTAAGAGGAGAAACACCAGAGGGACATGAGAGACAATAGAAACACCATAGTTCTCTGGACAGCTCTCGAAAAACCAAACTTTAAACCACTTGACTAATCAACAAGGAATATATAACCCTAATTGAAGAGTGAGGGTAGTCAAAAATGGGTTGTTCTTAGTACAACCTCAATTCATTAACAAAATCTAAAGCTCAAGTCTGAGGCTAGGTCTATCTGCTGCACAAGTCAAGCTACGAGTATACATAACCGTTTCAGTCTCTCATATTTTTTGCGCAAATTCTTAAGATTTAAAAGCTAGGCTCAAAGCTTGGCCTTTAGCTTGTTTGTGCAATAATCTAAGGATAACTGCCAAGCTCAACCCTTGGACTGCAGTGTGCCTGGTTTCATGAGAAGCCAAACAACTCCAAAATTTGTAGATAGATTTTATTTTTTTGACATGCCCACACAAGAAGGAAAGGGTAAAAGAAGATTCGAACTAGTAATCTTCGCTTCATTAGGCGTGATTCCAGCTAATTGGCTATCACTTGGGGACAAATTTGTAGATAGATAATTTCATAAGCAAAGAAAATTTGTGGTATGAGACTGGATATCAGAGGGTGGGGGAAGGGGAGTCTAGGGTTTTTTGAAAACCTGCTTTTGCGGAGTTGGTCTCAGCTATATTGCAAAATTTAGAATCCAAGCTTGGGCACCGGGAAAACTATGATTGCTTCGTGAGTTAGACCAAAGGAACTCGAGTCTGATTAAATTTCTCATGAAAAAGGAACAGATGTCCTTTGTTGGAGAGAAGGGAGGAAGCATCAAGGTGGAGGAAGAGATAGGATTTGTAACAAATAAGCAGTTTAATCTGAGCTCATCCAATCTCATTCACCAAATTTAAAAGCATAGCTAAAAGCATGGACAAAAGATATTGCTTCACAAGTTAATCACACGGAAAAATCTAAAATCAAGGCTCACAGACTCATTTAATGAAAACGAGGAGAAGAGGTCGGGGGTGCTTGGTGTTTGGGGGGTCTTAGGTTGTTTAAAAAAAAAAATAGTAAAGCTGCTCAAAGGTAGTTTGCTCTCATCTCATATAAAGCTTGTTCAAAAACAATTAGAAAGTCAAGGCCTACATTTCCTTTGTACATGAGTTAATCTTGGAGAACTCCAAGTTCTGAGGCATTGGCTCACGAACAAGAACAATAATACCCCTTTTGCAAACAATGCCATCCTAATATCTCGATATCCAAAAACCACACTGGATTGCATCAGAACTTAAACAGAATTTCAGCTTGGGGGCAAATCAAAAGAATTTAAAGCAAGCCCAAGCAAGCTTAAAAATGACTTCTTCTTCTTCTTCTTTTTTTTTTTTTTTTTTTTTTTTTTTTTTTTTTTTTTTTTTTTTTTTTTTTCACAATTTGACTCAGTATGAACATGCCAGAAACAATCAATTGATGCTTTAAGACCACTAGGGCAATCGAATAACCCACATTCCAGTCTAATCCTTTTTTCCTACGTACACTGCCTCTTTTTCATACAAGGCATTCAAAGCCAAATACTAGAAACATAATCTAGAAGCTACAAAATCTAAGTATAAACTTCCTCAACAACAACTACACCAATTAGTCCCTCTGCATATCCGCCAAGGCAGAAGAAACCACAATTTGGCAATGAACACCCAACACTATCGACACCGAACGCAATAATCGGAAAAGCAAGGCTGTATCTGTTTCTAGTGAATTGGGTCCCAAAATAAAACCCCATATCCAGAAATTATCCAATAATCAAAACAACCACCACCATTAGATTACCACTGACCCAATAATCCTCAAATTCCATATACCATTAAAACAACAACGAACATCCTAGAGAACATAATCCAGTTTCATATAAAAACTTGTAATAAATTACGGGCAAAAAAAACAAACACGGATCGGATTAACTCATCTCCAAAGGCATCAGTCCCGGCGGGCCTTGAGACGCTGGTTGAGCTGGTCGATCCTGACGACGAGAGCGGTGACGGAGTAGAGGAGCCAGTAGAAGACGAGGGCGGCGGCGATAAGGAGGGCGTTGCGCTGGCTCTTGATGATGGATTTCTGGTGGCGGAGGTGCTCGGAGGGCGTGCACGACTCCGGGGACTCGCAGCTGGGGCGCGTCTCGTACTTCCAGTAGATGTCCATGAGAAGAAAGAGACAGAAGGGCACAATCGAGAGGAACGGCTTCAGCAGGTTCCTAGTAACGGCGATCAGGCCCTTCCTCAGCCCGTCCAGCCCTGGAATGGTCAGCAACAACACCATGATCGCCTCCGCCCCCGCGGCGTAGCCCAGCACCACCCACTCCAGTGCCATTTCCTCGAGATCTGGGTTTCTTGCTTTCTGGGATTTCCCTTTTCTTACAGAGCAAGGAGTTAAGAGTTTCCTCTTTCCAGGTGGCGGAGAGAACGAGAGTAAAAGGAGTCCCTGAGCGTGAAAATTGTTAATCGGGGGATACGTGGATGACGTTTTGGTAAACAGAGTGTACATTGTTTGTGATACAGATGGCAGCCACAGAATGGTCAACACATGGGCTCAGCAATTTAAGGACTTTTTATGGGCCTGCTAAGGGAGACTCGTCGGACCCCTTCAATTTTATCTTGGGCTTTATATTAATGCTCGAGCAGCCGAGCAGAACTTCAAAGTCGTCCTAAGGCTAGGGCTGTCTTGCTAACTCAACACAAGTTCAACGCAAAATTAAAGGGTTAAGATTGAAAAGTTTGACCCATTTCATTAAATTGGTCAAGTTATTATTGATCTATATAGTCTTATACACATACTAATAACGGACAGTTTTTTAGATAACTCGCAAATTCAGCACGAACCCAATACAAAATTAGATGATTAAGGTTGAAAAGTTTTTCATCTAGAGTCACTACCAAATTTGCTGGCGGCATTCCCCTTTCCATTCGCCTTCCGTCTTTAGGGCCTCCCTTCTTAGCAATGAGGTTCTTGAATTGCTTGTAATTGGTTCTATTTTTTTTTGTGGTCTTAGTTATTACTAGTTTTTTTGTTGTATGTAGTTCGACTTCTGTTTTATTTGTTATTTAAAAAAAATTAAAAATTAAAAAAATTAAAAAATTGCATCAAGATGTGTTCTTACTTACAAGTGCAGAATATGGAATTAAAGCCCTACTCCTATATATATGCGATTTCTATCCAATCAAAATGCCATGAATTACTTTTGAAACTATACTAATTGCTGAAATATGAAAAGGATTAGTAAATAACCAAAGCATCTTTCGTCTTAATCTGTCAATTGATTCTAATTTATATATATATATATATATATATATATGTATGTGTGTTGAGATATTTAAGATGCGAAGGTAGAGCTCCCACACCATGATCGATAGAATGCAAATATTATGATTGGGATAATACGATGCCCATTGATTTCACTTTTTTACCATATAAGATGTGATGCTTATCCCCTACCGTTACTGTCTGTGCTTAGATGCTTTGATAACATCTAGACTAATATTTGTATTGTGTTTTAGAGTTTAGACATATGTTCTTTTGGAAAGGGAATTTCACCGTTGCATGTATTTCATATTACATGTACTTATTCAACTCACTGTGGAGGTGAGTAAATAGATCTGTACTTTCTCACCATGGGAGTCCCATGAGTCATTTTATGCCATTGTTAACCTTTGACCATGTCACGAGATAGAGGTTTCAATGTCTGTTTGTTAGTTTAGCGTGTTGTCTATAACTATGATTGATGCAGTTTGAAGAGACAGAGATGAAAATTGGGATAGGACCAAAGTTGACTGATATGAGGATGAAGGGAAGAGAATTTCATAATGCGTCTTTGAATATATTCACGATCGACAAGTTATGGCGTTGTGTGGTGATAGCAACATAATCGTTAATGCATCAAGGTTAAGCATTGTTATGAGTCTAAGGCAAAACGGGACACTTGAGGGATGGTGCTATCATTTTTTTGTCTTGCTGTGCTCACTTATCACGCAATTTATTTGTAAGCATGAATATGATGGAAAACACATTGAAAGATGCATGGTTGGGTCGTGCACATCATGTACGAGTGGGAGATATTAAATTGAAGGGCGCCTAACATAATTACTGGCATTCATAATGCTTATCAAATACGTTGACAGGTATTACCTTTACATGGTATGTTGAGTAATGCTGAAGCATTACTATAGTCCTTTCTCCTCCCCATCAATGGGGGTGACGCTATAATCGTTCTCCATTGGATAAGTTGAGACATTGGAAAATTGCATAACAATTTGAGTGATTATGTGTGTTAGGCAATGATAATCTCTCTCTGTGTTTTTTTTAGTGCTATGGACTATTCCTCTAGTAATTATTCCAATGGTATAATCCACACCCAGAAGGAAAGAGATGTACACCAGAGAATCACATAGAATAATGTGCTATTTTAATTTTGTAACAAGTGGAAACTTGTAAAGAGAGTCTAGACCCAACCCATTAAATCTATAGTCATCCTCAACACTTTCCTCGATGACCAGAGGACTAAAAGGAACCCATAAGAACGCTCACATTATTTTCTTGGTCTTGCTTGTCACTATCATTTCCTAACCTTCTTATACGCTATAGAGTTCACATTGAAAAGATAAATTATTACTAGAAACTTCCCCTACTTTTATTGGTTGTTGCAGTTCTAAGTCACATTTTAGTACCAGACACCTTTTTCTTTATGGAATTTTGAAAGGTAAAGGGTATAGAAAGCCAATGGCTATTTACTCATTTGACTGACCATAAACAAAATGTTTCTGGTTGCTTCTAAGTCATTGTCGTTAAGTTGGTATACTAGTTCACTGTTCACAGTTACAGTCAATTTTGATCACAAAAAGAATTCGTGTATATTGTGGTTTGGTTGGAACAAGGAAGAACAAGAATAATGCTATACGGATACTCATGAATGTTAAATTTCACATGATTAGTTCCTTATTACATGACACTTAACGTTATAAATTAAATGATTCTACAAAAATTTTAAGTTAACTAGTTCTTTTAAAGTGATAGTACATATGTGTGGCTAACGTTTTTTCTAGGATTACTATACTAGTGGTATAGGATCGATCAACTTATAGAAAGAAAAGAAAATGGTGCAAAAGTGTTACTATTAACTAGCAAAACCATGTTGACGGTTTTGTAGTGAGAGTTAGAGAATGGTTGAGGGACATTTCGAGGTTTGCGCTCCTTCTTGTGCCTTTTGGCAGTGCCATCCTTGGCTCGGGAAAGAAAGAGGGACCTTTAGTGCTTAACATCCCTTCTCGTGCCGCATCTAGTTCGGCTTCTCTCACCGCCTTAAATGTGCCTTTTGGCAGTGCCATCCTTGGCTCGGGAAAGAAAGAGGGACCTTTAGTGCTTAACGTCCCTTCTCGTGCCGCATCTAGTTCGGCTTCTCTCACCGCCTTAAATGGTGGCTATTTTATTGATATTTTTTGTTAATAAAACATTGGACCGTGTTCGCATCATTTACTTTGCATATTCCCTTGGAATTTCTGTTTTTCTTTACTGATTTGGATGGGTAAGAGGTTATTGTTAGATTGTCTAGCAGCCCTGTACAGTCATTTTGAACTTTCATGAAGAAAGCTAAGAGTGGAAACCATCTAATCAATGTTAATAAATCCAAATGTATCTGGAAGAATTACTATTAAGCAAATGAAGTTCTAGAGTGATTTTCTCAAAAGTGGATCGATGCCTATCATTTTAGGCTAAAGGATCCATTGATGGGACTCAAAATTCCCCAGTCAATGTATGTATATGACTTAATTATTAAGCTGCCCTCTTCGATTTGTCATGCCTCTTGTCACTTTTGTCCCTTCTTTAATACCCCATTTGTCGAAGCTTTATGATAATTTCTACTCCTTAATTAATTGTGATTTCATATATATATATAAAATACTTCCATCATGACAGACACTGAGAGATTTGATAATCATTGTTGGGAAAAGAGTGACGAATAGTTTTCTTTAAGTCTTTCTTTGCCTGTAGATATAAAAAGAAAGAGGCTTAAAGCAGTGGTTTTTTATTCCAAACACTGGATTGGGACAGAAACCAAAAACTCCTAAGCTAAAAGCAAAGCAAAAAGGCAATTGATAATGGATGAGAGAGAAGATTCTTCACAGAAACCCATATCTTAAATCCTTTCCAATTGTTCCTTTTTTTAAAATACTAAAATAGTCGCTGATACTTCTTTTTCTGCTACAATCTTTGATACAGAAGTATATAATTATACATTAGAATCTTAAACTTAATTATTGTGGGGATCACCCTCCTTAGATGTCTCTACATGTTGTATATTCAAAACATTCTTCTTGTACACCAAAACATCATAGTCAAACGTGACTCAGCAGATATAATCTAAAACACGCAGATGCTTATAGCCTTATACGACTATCATTCGATTGAAATAATGTGGATAGTGAATACTGTTTAAATGGCTAATCTTTATTGTTACATCATTAAGTCGTATAATAATCTACTAAATAGTACTACTTGCATTGATTTGGTTGAAAAGTAAGTTAATCTGTTGGTCCGCTAGAAAAATTGCAGCAACACAATCAAGCTACCAAGTATACAATCTTCCCAAATCCCAAGTGCAGCATATGAATAAACAGCTCGAAAAGACCCAACCCATATGCAATCAAGGAGAATAACATCTGTTTCCCCCACTTTCATGTAGCAAAACATCATGTGATTCTTGTAACATTTGGTTGATATAAGGACAGAAACACAAACAATACCAATTAGATTGCAAATTCGAATCAAACTGGAAATTGAATAGACAAGAAAAATGACAAATATTAATGTCAACACTCAAAATCCAACTTTTGGATGAAATTAAAGAAAAAGCACCTAATAATACACGACAGAGGCACTAACTACAGCATCACAAAGTACACTTTTTCTCTAATTTGTTCATCATTTATACAGATTAGCAGACAAAGCTAAGATTGTTAAGGCTTGAGTGGGGGGTGGGGGGAGAGTGGAATCTTTTGAGCTTTTTTTTTTCTTGTTATTGCAACTTTTCTTTTCACTTGTTTCAAGGTCTGCTTTTCCATACACATCTTTATTTCTATCTACCCTCACAGGTATTCTCTAATGGAAACTTCAAAAAGTGATAAAGGGAGAAGCAAAAGAGCCACCGAAAGCCAAATTATTTACCAGAACAAACAGAGATGATATCCAAGAATTGTAATTTACTTGCTACCTGCAAAAGAAATACCAAAAAACTGGTCAAATAAGGAAAAGAGTAAGAGGGAGAAAAGTGATGAAGAAGAAGAGGGGTTGCATATATATATATACCTTTGCCACTTTCGCATAGTTTATTTAGGAAGGAAATGAATACTATGAACAATGCAACCGCTGCTATGAGCCCGATTATTATTGCAAGGGTCTTCTCAACCTCATCATCATTGTTATTAGTATCATCTGATTCATCTACATACATCCATCAACAATTAATATCAAATAATTAGAATACATCTTGCAACAAATGGTATGATATAATTGCAGTAATTTGATAAAGTGTTGAAGTTAGTAGTGATTGGATTGGATAGAACATCTTTCATTTGCTTCATAATGCATTGACACCCAGATGGGTATTTCAATCAGCTATAACCTTAAAAAGGCTCTGTTTTTCCATGTTCTTGTTTTTGGTTTTTTATTTTATCTCATAAAGTTTCAACATGTAGAAGAGCAGAGCGTTAAGTTATTGACTTGGGCCATCAGCATCGGATTCTTTGTGTGTTCCTAATGAGACACTTTTTCTTAGTGGGGGCATCGTATTTCTTTACAGAAAAACCTTTCTTGTTTATACAAGAAAGTCCAGAAACTTTGGCCCTGGAAATCTGCTCTTGTTCCGGGGAAATCATAATCAAAACCCCCCAAACACAACTTAAGATTGCCTTTTTCCTTTTCTTTCATTGAATAGTCATATATAATCTTATATCTAGCAAAACAATTAGAAAATTAAAGCTATACATGTACGTTCACAGAAATTTGTATTGGTTTTGAGCTCGTTATGGGATGAGGAACAGAGTGCTGAATTGTTCCAAGCCACAAACTGCGCATATATGCCATTAATCCAAGAATCAACATATTCCAAAACAAACTCACTCATTAGATACAATTAAAACAAGTATTTAAAGTCTCCCACACACATAATACACCCGCTAAAAAAATAAATTAAAAAAAAAAAGGAAAAAAGTAGAAATTAATTTACAAAAAGAAACCTTCTTGAATAATTTGAAGTAATTACCCAAATCACCATGCAAAGTCAAAATTCACACGTAGTAATTTAGACTTTCAATGAAGTGAAAGCCAAATTTTCGAAAATTATCCAGGAGGGTCTTATAATTAGTAAAATTATTAGAGTGGGGGACTATAATTTCGACAAAAGAACCAACAAAGAACCAAAAGTGATCAGAAACCACCGTCCGGGGTGGCGAAACCGCTTACCCTTTCCTCCTTGAGAGCGAACGCCACCTTCCGAGTAGCGCACGTAACACTTGGCCAAGAACACATCGCCCCACGCGGCGGGCCCACACTCGGTCTTCAGCCGTCCGATCGCGTCCCCCAGGCAATCCGTGCACTCGCTCGGACTCAAATCCCCCACACACTGAGCCACACCCTGGAGATTCCCGGACGCGCCAGCCCGGTAGGTCTTGTAGGGCCCGCCATCACCGGCCCCTAAGGAAGCCAGCACAGC
The DNA here is from genome assembly GCA_006937295.1 of Carpinus fangiana. Taxonomy (NCBI): domain Eukaryota; kingdom Viridiplantae; phylum Streptophyta; class Magnoliopsida; order Fagales; family Betulaceae; genus Carpinus; species Carpinus fangiana. The sequence continues at coordinate 13,534,264 of CM017326.1, forward strand.
ATCCCGCCTAGTCAACGCATCGGAGTCGTACCCAACCGCCGGCCCACACTTCTTGACGACGACAGTCTTGTCCTCCACGCCCAAAAAGGTGGTGTTGTCATACTTGATGAGGCACCCGTCGAGCTGCAACGCGCCTCCGCAAGAGTCAATGCAGAGCGTGCCGAGCTGAGTGACGGCGCGGGTGACGCAGCTGGCGCAGTCGCTGCTCTGGAGGTCGCCGCGGCACTGGAAGAGCCCGTAGACGGTGTCCTGCGGGACGTCGCCGACGGCGGTGAAGTTGTTGTAGGAGGAGAACATGGCCGAGTTGACGAGGGAGGTGAGCATGGAGTTCACGTTGTTCTCAAATGGCGAACCGGGGGTGTACTTCAGCTGGGAGCACCCGCCGAAGACGAAGGAGCCTATGGCGGTATTTGACGCGGCTCCGACGGTTGAGATGACGGTCAAAAGCAAAACGCAGAGAGAGGAGAGAGAAAGAGCTCTTCTGGTCGTAGACATGTTTCTGTCTGTGAGGAAGAACATGGAGATGGAGAGAATTATTTTTGTGAGAGAGAGAGAGAGAGAGAGAAATGGTTGCTTTGGAGAGAATTTACGTAAGGGAGTGAGAAACTTGATGAACGGGTGAGCGTATGATTGATCTGAAGCCAGAAGGTGGAACTAAAATAATTAAATAAATAAATAAAATTTTATTTATGTGAACAAAAGAGGGGATAATGTGTCCGTCGTCCTGCAAGCGTATGATTAGGATTTGTATGGGATGGAATAAAACAACGTTAAGATTAAATATGAGAACCTTCCAAGATGTTTCATATTTTCCTAGCTCACGCCAAGACTCAAGAGTGGGTTAAATTAAATTTACTTAATTTATTTCTCATATATATATATATATTAAAAAATGACAATTAATTCATTTGTATCAAAAGATGAAGCATGAAGCATGCGTACGTACAAATACATAATAATGGCATGGCATTTGGAATCATATATATTTATATATATGTTCTTAATTGATTTGTAGAGGAGCTCTTTTAAGTCAATTATGGTGAAAGGGTTTGGTAATATATAGTTGACTAGCATCATAGCGTGGTCGGGAAAAACGTTACCTACTCCGAGATGGACCCATAGTTGTAAGGCTCCTACAACATATCAAAATCAAACTTAACTAATAACCTAATTAGGGCGTGTGAGGATGGATATATAATTGGGCTCCCCTACCAAATATATTATTAATTATAGGGTCCTCTGTCTCCATCCATGGGTACGTTGGACTTGAATTTTAAAAACCAATTTTACTTTTATTGATTTTCTTTCTAAGGTTTTAATTATTATCAAATAGATCACTTCGTCCATTCTATTGACATGTCATAAACGAATCAGAATGTGACATCTATCCTCTTTAATAAAATAGAGCTCATAAAGTACTATAGATCATTAAGACACAACCTCTAAGGCATATTCGTCGAAAGTGTCCGTTATATATATATATATATACATATATATATACTTTCTTTAGAAGAAGAATAAGAAGATTCAAATGTTATATGGGAACCAAAGGTTGGTTGACCCGGAAAATGCTGAAGGTTTTAAATTTAATAATTCATATTGTGATTAAAAAATGAAAAGAAAAGTTGAATAAAAAGACAAATTAAAATTAGATTAGCTACAGCCACAATAAGAATCAATGATTAATTTCATTGGTAACTAGAAAAAATAATAATAAATAAATAACAAACAAGAAATGTTAAGAAAAAAAAAAAGCCACAGACAAAAATATAAGTCGTAAAGAGATAAATAATTTATATGGTATGATCTATCGATATCTAACACGTCTTTATTATATATGGAATCTAGAAAGAGATTGTTACTTTATTGTTTCATTCAATTGCCTTAACCACTCTCTTTTTCTCTAAGCAGACCAGGCCCACAAAAGCCATCCATTCTAAGTCTTTGATTCTTTTTAATTTGACTAATGTAATACTATACCATATCAATATTAATTTGAATAAGTTCATGCGCCAGTTTTTGTTAAGGTAATGGTTAAGTGATTAAATTAATCTCTTTCTAAGCTTTTGGGATAACTGATAATTTAATATGGTATCAGAACCAAAGGTTCTGAGATCGAACTTTGACTTTGTCAATTCACCCAATTTAAATTAAATATTCCATGTGTTAGGCCTCACCAATTAAAATGAAGTTTGAGTCCCCACGTGAGGGGGAGCGTTAAAGTAATGGTTAAGTAATTAAATTTATCTCTTTACATAAGTTTAAGCTTTTGGGATAATTGGTAATTTAACAGTTTCAACTAAGTTCAATGAATAAATTGGGAATTTGGTTTAAGTGCTCTAAAAAAACTATATTAATATATGTGTTATATATATATACTTTGGTACTATTTACATTTAAGCTTTGCTTGTTTTGACATAAAATGTTTTCAGTTGAAAATATTTTCAACGAAATCATTTTTTCATCATATGATTTTATTTTTCGGTGTTTCGCTCGTACAGAAAATGAGTGATGACAAAAGACGACTGACCATTTTTTTAACCTTTAGTGGTCCATCGGTGGTCTGGCAGAGGTCCAACAATTTAAGAAAGAAAAGCTCAAACTCAAAAAAATTGTTTACGATTTTATAAAAATAGAAAACCATGTTACGGAAATTAAATAAAATTTTTTGGTCAAACCGAAAAATGTTTTTGGTTTGACTATTATTTTCTATTGCACCAAACACAAAAACCCAAAAAAATACAATATATATATATCAGAAATCATTTCTGCCCGAAACAAACAGCGCCTTTCATAATTTCAAATTTTTGTTTAATTTTTTCTAGAGCACCTAAGCAAAATCCATAAATTATATACTCAATGATTATGTATGAGTACCTATAAATAGCTTAATAGTTAACGTAGTCCCAAAGACTTTGGTTTGAAGGTACACACATTTCTAAATACCGAACAAATTATATATTAACTCCAAAATTAAATCCGCTCTCCCTTTTCTTTTTTCTTTTTAAATTTTTTTTATTATATTTGCACAAGAGAACATAATCTTAGAGAGTATTCAAATAGTTATATTCGAGGAATAGTTTTATCTTTTTACTTTTTGAAAAACAAAAATACTCCTCAAATATAACTAACTTAATATTTTTCGGATCATTTGAACTGAAGATGATCGTAATTGTCGCCCAAGAAGAGAGGATCACGAGGCATGCATGCTGCTCAGCTAATTGAACTACCCAATGAAGAGAGCTCTCCCCTCCTCGGTCGTTGGCGATGCAATTAGTTCATTTTATTTCCAAATAATTATCATAAAACTAAACTTTATGAAGAAGATTAAACAATCCAATTCACAAACTCTGTTAAAGTAGGAATACTTACTTTATAAAGTTAACGCCTCTTTGCTGACCCTTCTTTTCTCTATTTTTTTTTTCTACGCATGTCAGTACGGATATGAATCTGGAAGGATTATATATATATATTTGGAAACGTTTTTGCTCAATTGCTCTGTGAACCACCTACCGCACTCGGTGGCCGGGGATCAATGGGCCTCTTCTTCGGCGACTTCTGGTTTGATTCCCCTGACCCCTGTTGAGGCTCTGTTTTTTGACGGTCTTTTGTCCTTATTGTTTTCTTATTTTTAAAAGCCAAACTATATTTTATTATATTAATTCTTCCAAACTGATACCCTATTTGCAAATACTCTCAAATTTTAAAAAGCTGATAATAGATTCCTTAAATTACTCAATCCTTGAATCATGTTTTACCCTCTTTTTGCATTTGAGAAGTGTTAGAGGGGGTTGAATAGGTGTTTATCACAAATAATGTGGAAATAAAAATATGTAGCAACAAGCAATAACCAAATATATGTAAAGCAGTAAATCAAGCAGACATAGATATTTTTGTGACGAATAAGAAACCTTTTTATAAATCATTCTAAAAGTAAAACTTCTCTGGAGCAACCAAACTTATGAAACCACTATTAAGAAAATATTTCAATATTACAGATATAGGGAACACTTACAACCCTTTGCAAGTTCTTGCTTTATAAGATCGACAAGCCTTCAACTTGTCTCCTCATTCACAATCTTCTTCAACGTGATTCTCCTATATCAAACTCTGCTGATAGACTTCTCAACCGTAGTTTATCAACGAATTATTTTAATTTAACAATCACTCTAAGAGAGATGCATTTTAGCTCACATTGTAGTGATCCAAATAATTAACTAAACTTAGGTAGCTTAGTTAAAGGGTTAATTTGGGGTTTTGGTCACTACGGACACTAGAGGGGCAATTTAGACTTTTTACCGAACATATGCTAGAGTTGGTGGACGTACGCTCCTGTTTCTAGTACGGACGTACGCTTGGGGACCACCGGACGTACGCTTGTAAATAGAACATGGACGTACGCTGGGGACCACACAGACGTACGCTACTTTTGGAATAACCCTTGGTTAATACAAGGACGTACGCTACAACCTTTGGGCAATTGTGTAAATAGTACCGAACATACGCTAGGGTTGGTGGATGTCCACTACTTTTTAGGAGGATTGGTAACACTCTCAGCTATAAATACCCACTATGTTTTTCTCACCCAAACGGCCCCTAGGCTCTGCGAAAATCCTTCTTTGTGAGTGTGTTTTGTGAGATTGTGAGTTCAGTGTTATCAAAGAAGAGGTTCTTAAAGTTTCGCTTCAAGGGGTAATACCCTTAAGCATAGCTCGTTTCTATGTCGTTATGCTACTCAAATATTGTCTTAAGTTGTTAGTTTTAGTTCTAGTTAAGTTGTGCCTTAAATCTTGATTAGATTAACGTTTATCTTGGTTTAACGTGATTTTGTATGCATAGAGATTTCATTTTGAGTTAGGAAACCTTAAAAAGCCTTATAAATTGATTTGGGATAATAGAAGGACGAGTGGACAAAATGAAGTTCTACCTGAAAACTTCGGAGCGGACGTACAATCTCGAGACCAGATGTACGGTCCCAAGGAACACTGTTTTGACCAACCGTCCAATAGCTCCTATTTTTTTGTTATATAGTTGTTTTAGTAGAATTATGACTAATAGAAGGTTTTTCATAGATTTGAGAAACCTAGATCATTTGGAATACTCGGAGACGTTATATGACCCAAGTGAGTTTTAAGTCACATAATGCTCGTTGTTGTTTTTTCATGAACTGCACGACTATTTTGTGTACAAAAAACATGCATATTTACAACTCTCACGATATATATTTTGTTGCACATGGACTCTAGCTTTTTGTGAAAAATGTTGTGTTGAATATGTTAAGAAAGTGAGACTTGTAAAAGCATGCATTTAAAATACAGACAAGATAATTTGCATTGTATGACATGGTACACCGGTACATACGAGATAAAGACTATGACCTTACTATATATGTTAACTTTATGGTCAAATGTGTGTGTTATATATAGGCCTTGGATCCAATGGTTGTTTCGTGACCGGCGTAGCCTTAATGGTCGATCACTACAGGACGAACATCATTAGCGGTGTGGGCCATCCGAGATCGGACTTGGTCGTGCCCCTAATGTTATGTACAATAGCATACAATATCCGAGGCAGTGGTGTTATATTACAAGTCCCTTGGGACAACGCCAACCCTGTTGAGAATAAGTAATATCTCGTGTAGACTATACTGTTGAACTATAATTGTCACTCTATATCACATGCATATATCATATATCTATATCACAACTATGGAAAACTGTCATGATGGAACTGTTAAATACTTATAAAATTAGAGTTCATTACTAAATTGGCATGAGCATTATATGCGTTAACATTCACTAAGTTTTTAGACTTACCTCGTTATTTTACGTTTCCCCTTCCATTACGAATATCTGTGCGGTTTAGCTATCTTAGACGATGATGCCGTCGAAGCAGACATGGGTGATTGCACAGTACCTAATTTGAGTCATTTTTTAGGACATAGGCCATGTTTGGTTGAAGTCTATGTGGGATGACGGAAAAACCACCCGTGCTGATATGATCAAGATTTTAATCTTGTTAGCCCTACTTAAGCTTAGGATTTGATCTGTTGATCTTTTGTTAAGGCAATGATATTATGGCTTGTAACCCTTATTTTGATGATGGTCTGATGACCAGTACACTATGATGCCTATTTTATATTATGAGGCATTATGTTTACTCTGGTGTATATTTGTGTGGTTGTTTAATTACTGTTCTCTATTTTCTATAGTTTTAGGAAATCTTCCACTGAGGTCTCTCGTTTATGAGAAGTTGAAACCCCTTAGTCTTGTCGCATGAGAGATAGGGCTGGGAGACGAACTATCAGTTCAATTGCTAGTTAATTAATTTGCCCATTAGGGTCGTTACGCACATACACAAGAACTCCCTTAGCTTAGCCTCTCACTAACTCTAGGGTCGCAATTCGTGCATTTGCAATCTTCTAGAGAAGAATATATTGACTCCCCTAGATTGGGACCCACAACAATTAAGCGTATAAAACTTAAAATTTATGGGGCATCCAGACGGGGTATAAGCCCGTCTGGACGGAACAAGGTAAAACAACATTAAACACTAGTTCTACGGTGTGGCGTGTTCGTATGGCTTGCGGACGAGACTCTAGACGAAGCTCTCCGAAAAAAATAGATTTCTTGGAGCGTCAAAGGGCATGCAAACGGGCTTGCAGATGAACCTCTCTAGAAAGTAGGTCCAGACAGCTTGCAAATAGGCTTACAAACAAACCTCTTCGCGTCCAATTGGCCTTGCTTCTCGTCTGAACAGTCTTACATTGGGGATGAAGTTTTGGCACTTGAATGCATGGAGATGTACATTTTGATCACCAAATTTAGCCAACAAAAATACTAACAAGTTCCAACATAAAAATAAAAAATAAATATAATAATAATAATAATAAAAAAAAACCTTAGATTACTCTTTTATTTCACTTCAAAAATCATGCTAACTTAAGTCCCTAGTCCCCCGAGGACTAGCAGATTCGTTGGCGCTTTCTCTATTTTGCAAGTAGTCTAGCGTCAGCTAGGCAGTACGAAAAACTATATCAACATATAACATCAAGTATCTCAATCATAGACCAGTCACCACATCTACATCCCAAAATAAATACACATCAAGTCTATAAGTCTAGATGAGATGCATCAAAATAGAAATAGGTCTATCAACAAAAGTCCTTAAGGGTCTCGTTATAACGTCTCAGAAAATTAATTAACTTCACACTTTACCTATATGTCTTACTTATCAAATAAATAAGACAAAGGGATCGTAGAATCCTCATCAAAGAGCAAAAGGCTTGTCTCTTTGCACAATAAGATAGCCACTAATCACCCCCAAAAAAAAAAAAAAAAAAAAACACCATAGCATAGTCTAAATTATCATATATGTATCAATAAAATAGATAACACCAAATGTGACGTAGCGGAAGTGATAATTGTAAAAGCATTCTCAATGCACACACAGTCAACACACGTTGAAAGAGAATAGTAATCGATAATATTATTGATCAAAAGTTTTCCTATTCTATTACAACTTATATTAATTTATAATAAATATTAGAGGGTAAAATCTCCCTAGAATATAAATAAACTAAAGAAGCATAATATAAAAATTATGGGAATACATGGACTGGATCCAAAATTTTTTCCTGTATTTGTACTAATTTTATCATTTGAGTTTTGTTATCGGGATATCCTCCCTTTTTGTGTTAAATTAATCATATAACCCTTTTTCCCCTGCTTGCTTAGGGAAAAAAAAAGCCCTTTGGGAACAGAATGAAATTATTGTCCTACATCAGTTTCGGTAATAACCAAGCACATGAAAATTGATTGATGTTGATGAAAAAAAGGATTCCTCCCAATCTATGTCGTAGGGTGTAAGTCATTATATGCCTAAGAGTATTATTAGAATTGACTGATTCCAACTCCTAGAGAAGACGACTATGTCGTTTTTATGATTGACTACAACACACTCCTTCAGACACGCAAACATGTGACAACCTTTAATTAACTATCTCTTGTACGTGGTCCAATGCATGTGCATATATCCATGTTCCATCGAAGAAAAAGAAAAGGGGCAATAATAATATTCAATTATTAAGGTGTTTTTTTATTTTTTTAATTTTTCTAAAGGTGTTGAGAATCTGTGTTAGGGCTTTTTGCCGGAAACTTCCGACCAAGACATTGTCATTTTGCCCTGCAGATAAGGTTTCTCACGACCACCTCACGTACACCTCCATGGTTTCTAGCTTCATGACCCATGTTTCATGTTTGAGTTCATCTTGTGTCTGTAGATTGGAGCTAGCTGGCGGTTGTTAAAATATTTGATCTAAGAAAATTATATAATAATCTTGGTAATGCATACTATCTTAAATCTGATTATTTAGCAAGTCACCTAGTACTGGCCCAACCTGCCCAAACAACTGGAAAACCACTCATTCTCCTCTCTCTCTCTCTCCAGGCTCTTCCACCGAAACGAAATATTCTTCAACGAGTAGACTATTAATTGTTGTTAGTTATATATATTAGACTATTATATGATGAGTTTCCAATGGGTCAATCAATCAGTTGTGAAATACATTTTATGAAGTAGAGGGATTAATTTGAATATCTTCTCCTCTTTTTCTTGTGGTGACATCTCAAAAAAAGAAAAAGACTATTATACGATAATGATGCGAAAGTAAAAATTAGCTTTTAGATCAATGTGGACTATATATATGTGTGTGTGTTGCATTTATTAGTGTATAAGGTGTAACATCATTTAACAATTTTAAATAGTGTGGCAATATATACATCATTATATTTAAATTTGTAATTAAAAATTTGAAAAAAGTATAAAATGGCCCTCCAAACTATCAGTCTTTTGCAATTTAGCTCATCAAACTTTCAATTGGTATAAAGTAGTCCCCTAAACTATCAATCTCTTATAAAATGGCCCCCTCCGTTAGTTGAAACCATAAAAATGGATGAAAAACCCAAAACAACGTCGTTTGGGTATATAGAGTTACAAAAATACCCTTGTTAGATAAAAAAAAAGTAAAAAAAAAAAAAAAAAAAAACTGAAACGGCGTCGTTTTGCTTTCTTCCCCTCCCCCTTCTTTCTGCAACCCACAGCCCACTGCGACAATCCCAGCCAAAAATCTCCCGCGGGTCTGCAATGGAGATGGAGTTTTGCGAGCAACGGAAGATTTTTGGTCTCAATTCCCAAAGAATACCTCGGATTTTTTCTTTCACTCCCCCACAAACTTCGTTGTCCGCAAATGGAGCGTCCACTATCCCTAGTGAATCTCGATTGAGAGATTCCGTGCCCATGTCACTCTCCAACGTTGCTTAGAATTGAGTAAAAAACTTCAAGGTTGATTGAAATGATGGGTACCAAAAACTTGCTTACGCTCAAAGCCCGTTTTGATCTCAATATTGCTTTTTGCTAAATGAATTTCTGCACGGAGAACATGACGAGCGTTATGGGTTCTGTATGGGTTCTTTTCTGCAACTATGTGTTCTATGTAAAAGGTTTAATGATCAAATTCATATTCAGGTACGCATACATTTTATGTGTTATGTTTTGTTGTTTTTCAAGCATTTTAATCAATTATAACTGAGAGTTTTTCTTCTTTTCTCATATCTCGGGCAAATGATTCGAAAAATGACTATGGTTGCTGTGTCATTCCTTTCCAACAAGACGGGCTGTGGGTTGCAAAAAGAACACGGGGGAGGGGAAGAAAGGCTTTGAATCCCACCAAAATGATGTCGTTTCAGTTTTTTTTTTTAATCTAACAAGGGTATTTTTGTAACTCTACATACCCAAAACGACGTCGTTTTGAGTTTTCCATCCACTTTCACGGTTTCAACTAATGGAGCGGGCCATTTTATAAGAGGTTGGTTGTTTGGGGGCTACTTTATACTAATTGAAAGTTTTGGGGGCTAAATTACAAAATGCCGGTAGTTTGGGGGGCATTTTATATTTTTCCCTAAAAATTTTAGGGAAAAATACACTTTACCTTCTGAACTATCAACAAATTTGTACTTTTGATCTTAATGTTTAAAATGGGACACTTTACCCCCCCCCCCCCCAAAAAATATCTAACATTGTCACTCGACCTCATAAAGTGTACTTTACTCCCTAAAGTAATTTGAGTTGATACTTTACCCCCCCAAAGTAACTAAGTTTTGGAGGGTAAAGTGTCAACTCATGGGGGGTAAAGTGTCAATTCAAAATACTTCAGGAGGATAAAATGTACTTCATGGGGTCAAGTGTCAATATTAGATACTTTGGAGGGATAAAATGTCACATTTTAAACATTGGGGTTAAAAGTGCAAATGAGTTGATAGTTCAATGGGGTAAAGTGTATTTCTCCCAAAAACTTTAAATGACGTAACAATATATTTATTACGTGATAATATATACATAATTAAATCTATAAAATTTAATAGTGCTACGTATAGAGATGGGTAGATTAACCGTTTATCGCCTACCGATTGCGATCGAACCGACGTTAACTGCTTATCGCCAGAAGTCGGTCGGTAATTGGTTAAGAATTTTTATATCGACGTCGGTTCGGTTAATCGGTATAAATATTTTTTTGTTGGTTAACCGAATTAACTAATAATAAATATTTTTTTAGTAGAATGATGATTATAAGGGCATTAGCTAGGTTTTTTTTAGTAGAACATATTAGTTGGTAGATTCTAGGACCAATTTATTAGTAGAACATATGTATGGTGGACTCTTATTGTGTTAATTAATGGGCACATTTAAAATTTGTTTGATTCAATAAGCTATTTTAGCCCAAAAAAATAATTTGGGCTCCAAAACAATCAACTTTTTGGCACAAATTAAAAAAGCATATGGTTAACTAATTAACTGAATCGATTTTAACCGAAATATCCGTTTAACCAAAACTTTCAAAATAAATTGTTATTGAAATGTAATCGGTTAATTAACTAATCTAACCGATAATTTCGATTAATTGAACTGAAAATGATTCTACCAAACCAAACTGATCCAATACCCATGCCTAGCTACATACTACACTCGGGGCCATGACCATTTACTAGGGGTGGCAATTCGGGTCGGCGTGTCGGGTTCGGGTCCGACCCGATTATGACCCGACACAATTATGTTCGACACGACACTACACGATTAATTAATCATGTCGAACCTTCCGACCCGAACACGACACGCTCCATAAACGGGTGACACGACACGCGAACCCGAAACCGACACGACCCGAATATAAATTTATTTTTAGTTTTTTTTTTTTTTAAAAAAAAAACTTTTTAATAGCAAAATTTTAGCAACCAAAGCAACAAAATGACAAATACAATGTTCTTTTATCTAATAACACATTCTAATAGATGAAAGCAGTTACAAATCTAATACAAAAAATATAAAAGATCTTGATCCATTTATTTGTGGTTTAGGAATAAGAAGAGCTTGGTGGATATTTATTTACCAAAAGGATTATATTCTTATCTCACTCTTAAAGATATTTGTGATGGACATGTGATAATTGTTTTCAATTCCGTCTATCAAATTGATATGTATTTAAAGTACATGTGATTCTCATTTATATTTTTTAAAAATATTTGGTACATGTTCTACTAAAAATACATATATAAATCATATCAATTTTAGACACTACCAACCACTTTAATATATTAAATCAAAAGAAAAAATTTTAATTTAATTTGAAATAAAACTTTATACTTCAACAAAATAATTAATATTTACACAAACATTTGAGAAATTTTACAAGTGGAGATGTATTTGGAGATTTCAAAGTGATATAATAAGTTAATAACCACTAGCATGGAGAAAAAAAAAAATAAATAAATTTTTTTTTTTTTTAAAAAATAAAAGTGTCAACCCGTGGCCCGCATGACCCGACCCGAATAAAATGTGTCAACCCGCGACCCGGTGGGTTGACACGACCCGACACGATTATAAACGTGTCATAAACGGGTCGACTCGTTTATGACCTGAACCCGATTATGCCCAACCCTAACCCGATTTTCGCGTATCGTGTTCGTGTCGGGTTATGGGTTAAATTGTCAGCCCTAGCATTTACCCTAGTTAAAAAAAAAAAATTTTCCTTTAAATAAGCTCTTGTTAAAAATAAATAAATAAAAATCTAAGAGTTGATGAACACTACTACATCAACCTAATAGAAGTTACAAAATGAAGATATAGTATTATTATAAATACACTTGTGAGTGTTGAGTTCCATATAACGAAAATATAATTTATTTTGTTTCATGAAAAAAAATAGTTAATATATCTAAGTAGATCCAAACTTATTAGCTTAGACTTTTGGGTTAGAGTAGTGTTTAATATGTATATTAATGTACTATGAGTAAAAACTCCATAACCGCTTCCCAACAAGTATGTAGCATTACTCAATTTAATATGATTTTTTTTTCATTTTACCTAAAATGGGGGTAAACTTGTTCCATTATTGCTAGGATACAATCATCTATTCTTAATGTACAGATGATAAATTTTTTATTTTTTTTAAAAAACAAATATGTTACTTTCATTTCACAAACAAAACAACATCACATTTACATACAACTGCGAATTTCTTCTATCCAAACCTGATCTATGAACATGATAACTAAGAACATTGCATCATCAAGTAAATTAACACCAAACTCTCCACAGATTTTAACTCCTGCTCTTGTAATCTGAAGGTCTTCCCAACTTTCTCTTCCATCTGTGCCGATTTTTATTGCATAATATTGTAACCAAATCCAACTACTTTTCCATTCAACATTAACTTGAAACAATCACACATTTAAACTATGTTCTTGAATCAGAACCATCCATCCATATATGCGGCAGGCCCCAGATCAGACGACCACACCAGCATGCATTTATTTACACAACACTGCATATCAAAACATAAAAAATTAAAGCATCCCAATATATATAACTTCATTGTTTCCCACAATTCATCTATACATATATAATAGTTAGATTAATACACTTTCTTCTTAGCCGATGATGTTTCTTTCTCCATGCGTTCAAACAAGCTTCCATCATAAACAGCTTTGACTGTGTCTTTGTGCAGCAAACCATTCTTGTCCTTGCACAGACTATACAGGATCTTCCATTCTGTCCAGCTAGCCAGCCTGCAATAAATTCCAACGTTAATTGTTGCATTTCTTTTAAGGAAAAATGTTCCAATTTCTTCCCTCTTGAACAAATGGGACAAAGAAATATATTGTACCATCCAAAGTAGTCCTTGGGAACCCTGTTAGCCTTCAGCATCCCCATCAGTTCATTTGATGTCAAAGAATGGGGATGTTTAAGAGCATGCTTGCAGAAAAGCTCTTCGAATTTCCCAGGAACGAACCTAGAAGATTGATGCACAAGAACAATTTAGATGGATAATTAATTCCCATGGAGGACAGAATTATGGTAATCAGTATGATCTATGAGAATTAATCAGGATTCATATTGATTTTATCCAAATGGAATAACAAATATTGGTGTTTTCTTTGGCATCTTAATTATCTTAAAATTGTTTGCATCATTAATTACTTTATCGTCAACCCTATGAAGAGCGAATGAAAATGGCCTTTTCTTCCATTTTGGGGGCTAGGAACAGAAAATCAAGTACACAGAAAAATATTAATTTTAAGCATGTCCATCACCTTTTCCTTTTTTTAATCACCATTGAAACCCCATACCAACACCAAAAAAAAAAAAAACCGCCTTTAACGACGCACTAAAACGTGTCGTTTTAAAAAACGACACCAAGATGTGTCGTTTACTGTTCAAATGACGCCTCTCAAAAACGAGGGGCAACCAAGGTGATTTGAAAAACCAATTTTTAAAAACGTAGTTAACAGGGACGGAGTCAAAAAATTTTATGGGAGGGGGCCGGCCAAAAAAAATTTCGGTTCCTTAGAATTTTTTTATTAAATAAAATTATTTTTGTTGTTTTTTAAACTAAAAACTACCTAAGGGCCAAAAAAGTAAACATTTGAAAGTATGAGCCAAAAGTAAAAATAAAAACTTAATGGATAGAGCCCAAAAAATTAAGAATAAGGACAAAAAATTTTATTGGATATGGCCATAAAATCTAAAATAGGCCAAGATTTTTTTGGGAGGGGGCCATATAACTAAAATTATAACCAAATTATACATTTTTTTAAATTTTTTTTTACTTTTAATTATTTTTTTTTCCTTATTTTGGGGGGGGACCATGGCCCACCCCGATCCCCCCCTATCTCCGTCATTGGTAGTTAAACATTTGGTAAAATTGGAATTTAACTTTTAAAATAATGTGCTTTTGGAAAAGCACGTTTTTTTCTATGTTTTTCAAACTGCTATTTTTTAAAAATGCACTGTCAAACGATATATTTTTTGCAATTTTGTTTAAAATGTCACAAAATTCCCAAAGCAGTCTAAAATTTGAAAGGTAGTGCAAAGTCATAAACATATGCTATACCTTCCTTCAGTGTCATAGACACCAGAGTCGCTCCCATGTTTGCCTTTATGAATGTTCTTCACCTCAATTGGGAAGAGCAGAGAAGGAGATTTTCCCTGCATGCACCAAAAGAAAGCCAGGTCAATCAATAAAGAAATAAAAAAAGAGGTGTGATACAGCCATAACTTAAACTCAACTAAGACCCAACTTCTAGACCCAATTTCTCTCTCTCTCTCCTCCACAGGTAGTTTTGTTTTTTAAGAGAAAAAAAAAAACTACTACTTAAGAGAAAAGTTAGGTCTTAATTGGATTTAAGTTGTAACTTTATCATTTTCCATAACAAAAATGATATTAACATAATAAATAAATAAAAATTGAAAAAATATGCAATCAAAATGCAGAATAAATAGCACTAATTAAAGCTATATATTGTGCATTAATTAGTACTTAAAAAAGTTTATTGCACCTATATACTCTTAATTAAACCCATATGCTAATTTAGAATCATTATATTATTCATTTAGCCAACTAAACCTCAAGCAGTATGTTGTGACATATAGAGAAAGAAAGGATTAGAATATATATATATTTTTTAACCTCAACTATGTTTTATTTGAATATTTTCAATTCGCAGCCCCAGATGGAATATTCAATTGGGTCGGATTTAGGTCATGTGGCAAACATTTGATTCCCCTAAATACTTTAAACAAAACAATACGTTCCGCTATTACAATATCATTAATACAGTTAGGAGGATTCCTCTTCATCACTTCACAAACTACTATGTGTCTCTATATTATAATATAAAATAACTATAGTTTTTTTTAAAAAAAAAAAATTAGAGTTGAGTAAAATATATTTATTCCATTTGCTAATCTACTGATCGATAACAGTGTACCCATTGACCTGATAAGCTTCACATGTTAACTATATATATATATATATATATATTAATATATATAAAGTTTTTCTCCAGAAAGATGGTGGCAATCGCATTTTATATTCCACGCCAATTGATTGATATTTCATCTTCAAAGGCAAGAGAAAGACAACACTCCAAAACAAGATAATTATGAGGAAGCTTTACGCAGAAAAATTATGCAATCACAATTAATTCACATGCACACCCTTCCTACCAGAAACAATCCCACTATTATTTTTTTCTTTTTAAGCTTTATTCTCTTAGACACCACCCTTCACCCATCTTTCCTGCAGATCCTGATGCTTAACTACTTAATTACCCTCAAAATTCATCATTCATGCACTCAAAACTTGTACAAGGCAACCGGTCGAAATGGTTCCTAGTGTTCTTATAGTTTTACATGAATACTGTTTTTTAAAAAAGTTAAAAAGAACTTACCCCATATGTGAAAAAATAATGTCTATATAAGATAAAGAGAATATTAAGAGAACCAAGAGCATTCCTCTTAATTATTATATAATAGGACATGAAATAAATTTGTTTCAGTACGCCTTTAATAAGCTTTCCTAACCTTATGGACTACTTTGAAAAATAATAAATGAATATTATTTTCTAAAAAAGTTATTTTCCCACTAGTTTTATGCATTAATATTTCCTTTAATGCATGTATTAATGAGATCTGCACAAGAAGAAAAGGGTTGGTGGATGCTGTGTTATAGTTAGTAAAATGGTTTGGAGATCGAGGAATGAGGATAAAGGACCCAAAAATTTGATTGAAAGATATGAATAAAGTTGAGATGAGCTTTAACCGACATGATTTTGTCACTGTTTTTAGTTCTTATCCATGGAAAACAAAACACAAAACAAAAAATCCTACAGATATTTTCCGGCTGCGACCGCAAGAGTGAAAGACAAGGCGGACCTTTGTCCACGTGTCAGTTATACTGTCCTCCCAACTTTATGATTGCCATTTATTTACATGATTATGACACTCCTTTATACAAAATGAGAGTCTTGTGAAATTCTTTTTATTTTTGGAAACTTTTACTTATTGCTCTTGATCTGTCGTATTTTTTGTAAATATTTTGTAAATATTTAAAATTTTTTATTTTGATATATTGAATTTTTATTTCATCTTTTTATAATAATGTTTTATTAAATCTTAACAGAAGAGTGTAAACTTTTAGAGATATAATTTTTTTTTTTTTTTTTGACATGTCCACAACAAGAGNTCCTAACCTTATGGACTACTTTGAAAAATAATAAATGAATATTATTTTCTAAAAAGGTTATTTTCCCACTAGTTTTATGCATTAATATTTCCTTTAATGCATGTATTAATGAGATCTGCACAAGAAGAAAAGGGTTGGTGGATGCGGTGTTATAGTTGGTATATGGTTTGGAGATCGATAGATATGAATAAAGTTGAAATGAGCTTTAACCGACATGATTTTGTCACTGTTTTTAGTTCTTATCCATTGAAAAAAAACACAAAACAAAACAAAAAATCTTACAGATATTTCCGGCTGCGACCGCAAGTGTGAAAAGACAAGGCGGACCTTTGTCCACGTGTCAGTTATACTGTCCTCTCAACTTTATGATTTGCCATTTCTTTACATGATTATGACAACTCCTTTATGCAAAATGAGAGTCTTGTGAAATTCTTTTTATTTTTGCAAACTTTTACTTATTGCTCTTGAACCGTCGTATTTTCTGTAAATATTTTTTAAATATTTAAATTTTTTTATTTTGATTTATTGAATTTTTATTTTATTTTAGTTTTTTTTTATAATAAATTTTTATTAAATTTTAACAGAAGAGTGTAAACTTTTAGAGATATAAATATTTTTTTACTGTTTCATTTAACTTTAATATTTAACTGATAAAAATAATTGAAATGAAATAAAATTCAATGCATTAAAGTAAATAATTTTAAATAGTAAAAAAATATTTCCAAAAGATCCTATATTTCCAGCTACCACTTTTTCTTTTCTTTTTTTAGTTTTTTAGTTTTTAATATAAATTAACCAATCATGTAATAACAATATCAAATACAATTATAATATCAAATATAATAAAAATAAAAAACTGTATTTTTAATTTAAATTAATTTCAATGTTTAATTTTGAGCGTTGTTTACCAATCAAAACGGTTTATTTATGAAGTATTTTATCAAAAGAATACAAAATTATTCGACGTGAAAAAATTATATTATTTTTTAATGTTTTAAATAGAGAGTTAAGGAGGTGGAAGACACGAGATAAACGACAAAGCATTTTCCGTTTATAAACGACAACTAAACAGTACTGTCTCCAAGTGGTAGAAGAAAAAATTTGCTCCAGAGAATGAAAACAGAAGGTTATTTGTAAAACAAAAAACAGAGAGAGAGAGAGGGAGAGAGGGCGGTACAGGACGGGTTTTCCGGCTGAGGCCTACGTTGATGAAGACGGCGGCGACGGTGGAGAGAAAATAACCGCACCCAATTGCACGAAAACCTGTCAAACAAAAACAAAAATCCCAATAAACCCATTAAAATTGTTAAAAAAAAAAAACACAGAAATGAAAAGAATTTAAGTATTGTGGGTGGGGGTGGGGGGAACCTTGAAAAGTTTCGGAAGGATAAATAAGGCCGTCGTGATTCCTGTCAAAGAATGCAGCATGTTTCTGCAGAACGTTTTGATCCGTTGGTATGATATGATCCTGGCCGGATTCTGCGTTCATATATTTATTTAATTAATACAATCATCATCAAGTTATATATACACTTGATTCATCAATCAAATAAAATTAAATAAGAAATAAAAGTAGTATGTATACCTTCCTGATTATAAGTCGAAGATGAAGATAAGGAAGCCATAATAACTCTATGATACGAGAGAGAGAGAGAGTAAAGGGTTGGGTTGGGTTGAGAGAGAGAGTTGGCAGAGACAAAGAGCAGCGTTTGGACTTTTAATAGAATCTGGTTTAACGTATTCATTTATAGTAAATAATGACCAACACGCCTAGGCGGCATGTCACTCTTTTTGTATTGCTTCAAAATCTGAGTCTCTATTTAAAAAAATATATAGTTTTCACTTCAATATATATAGTTTTTTTTTTTTTTTTTTGAATAGTAAAATAAATAAAATAAAATAAGATTTTAACTTTTTTTGAGAGAAAAATGTAAGGATTATTGGTAATAGAAAAAAAAAATTGATTTGCTTTTAAGAGAAATGGAAAAATTAANTATATATATATATATCATATAGCATTACACGCTATATAAAGGATAAATGACAAAAGATGGAAGAAGCGAAGATCCTTATTCACATCTGCTAGTTGTGGAAAATTAATCACGTTAAACGATTAGCTGATGAAGCAGCACACTGGATTGCTAAGTTAGCATTGAACCTTAATGATGAACACTTATGGAGGGAATCCATTCCCCATGTATTTGGGAACAGGATTTTCTCTCGTTCAAATGAACATGAGAATATTCAGTTAGTTATACTTTAGTGGTATTTTTGTTTTTTAACTTTTTGAGGAGACAAGAATATTCACCCATTATAACTAATTGAATATTCTCCAACTCAAATGAATTAGAAATGATCATAATTCGTGTATCCAAAATATTATATTGGCCAAACAAACAAGTTTCACTTAAAATATATATATATCCTAATTTAAGAATGAATTTCATATTTTAAAATCCCATCCATTCATTACATTTAACATATATACAAGAATGAACGTATTTCTACTACGGAAGGAAATGTGCAAAGAGTTAAATTATATGATGCGAAAACTATGGTTGGGGGAGAAGGAAAACAGTTCCAAGGTTCACTGGACGACATACAGCGGAGGAAATAGAACTATTTGCGGTTATTACACGTAGTGTTTATGAAGATATGTCTTCATAAAGTGGTCTATGAAGATATTTTTGCCCATCCAAATCTCCTTAACCTTATCAAAGAGTCTTCTTCCTCTTTCTAGGCTTACAAAACTGTGCATGAAAACGTAGGTGGGAATGGAAGTCAAAAGTTGGATGATGTGTATTTAATATGGAATTAGCCCGGCCACCGCAAGGTTATTAGGAGATAAACTGGGATGTGACTATAGATTCTAATCACTAAGCAAATGGTTACTGCCCTATTGGAGCATAATGATTCAAAAGTATATTGTCGGGTTAGTTTGTCAGATGATATATACAAATTGAAGATAAAATGACCTAAGTGCTACACAAAGAATGTATTTACTTTAGAAGTGCAAAATACTCAACTTAGTGAAAGCTTGATTAGTGGTGACTTGAAAGTTTGTTTAAAATCTTTTTTTTTTTTTTTACATGTCCACACAAGAAAGTAGAATTCAAATTAGTGAGATCCGTTTCATTAGGCGTGGTCTCAGCCATTTGAGTTATTTCTTGGAGACTTTAAAATTAATTTTAAGTATAGTGAAACTTTCTCTCAAAAAAAAAAAGAGTACAATGAAAAATTTTCAACATTTTGAACAGGTGGTAGAGTAAAGGCAACATAAAGGAATTGGAGGCTAAATTTAATGCTTGAGAAAAATTGCTTACATTGGGATTGAAGAATTCCCCTTTGTTATCACTAAGAATTAGTTTAATTGGCTGAGACCACGCCTAATGAAACGAAGATCACTTGTTCGAATCTCTCTCCCCCTTTTTCCGTGGATATGTAAAAAATGTAAAAGATACTAGTAATTTAAATAATAAAATATTATAAATCAGAATCGGCCGCCAAAAAAAGTGAAAAAAAAAAAATAGAAGAAGATAAAAAGTAAAAGTATTGCTTAGTGAGTACTCCAACTAGAACCACAAGGTTTCCAGATTAGGAATCTTAGGATCGAATCAATTTTTTTAATATAATAAATTGGCATATATAGGAAGATTGTAGGACAATCTATGCGGGAATAACAATAAAAAAGAAAGCCAAATATTTTAGAGAAAGCAGTTCAGAGTAGAAGTAGAAGCGAAAGAAGTTTGTTTTAGCTTTAGCTTTTGCTTTTGCTTTTGCTTCAAAGGAAACAAAACATAAGAGGAAGAGGCCGTTAGTGGAACAGGAATACTTGTACGCCACATCCTATGTTGAGTGCGAACACTCGAACTGCCCGACACCAAAATATGCACAAAGCGCTGCGGTTGCGGGACCCTGCCCGCCATCATATCCTTCCCACCACCCTGTCCAAAAAGCAGGCGCCTAAATCACTAAACTTGTGCTGCTTTGAGTCATGTTTTCGTGACGGGCACATCCATTACTCAACGCTTTTCTTTTTAATAGCCCTTGCTCAATATTTTTAGTGTTATATGTATTTTTAGGTTGCTTAAACATATACCCAAACTAACGTGCTTCAGGTCTGTTTGAGAGTGTAATTTTAATAAATGCGATTTTAAAAATTATGTTTTTAAAAATTGTGTTTTTGAAATCGTTACTTTTTAAAATCAAACAGACGTTTGATAAAATATGTTAATAAGTACTCTTTTTTTTTTTTTTTTTTTATCAATTGAGTGTTTGGATAATATTAACATATAATTGCGGTTTCATGGTCAAATAAGTAAATATTACCTGAAATTTTTTTTTTTAAGCGAAATTGTGATTTTGGTTTAAATTCTCACTTTTTCAAATGAGCATCATCTAGTCAATTTATTGAAATCGTGGATTTTTTCACGATTTTAAAGTTTGCGTTTTTAAAAATGCAATCTTAAATACTCTAAAATTGCGATTTGATTTAAAAATACAAACAATAAATGAATTCAAGGTTTGATATGTTCAATGAGATAAGGATATAATAATCAGAAACAATATAGAATTAATTTTTTCATTTTTTTAGCACTAAAATTTTTCATGTATTCAATTGTTCAAAAAATAATTCACGGAAATTGTGATTTTGGTTTAAATTCTCACTTTTTCAAATTAGTATCCTCTAATCAACTTATTGAAATCGTGGATTTTTTCACAATTTTAAAATTCGCGTTTTTAAAAACGCAATCCCAAATACTTCAAAATTGCCATTTGATTTAAAAATATAGATTATTTATTTAAAAACGTACTCCCAAACAGACCCTTACTCTAAATATTGAGTAAGAGCTACTTTCAAAAAAAAATATATATATATAAATTGAGAGGTGGGCACTTAGATACATCAAATCATTATTTTGTGACAAATATGCTACTTGTTAGGCTTGCCCATTTAGGTTGGAAGGAAATACAAAAAAATGAAAATCATTTGTCACATGTGCTAGGATTATTTTAATGGACCATAATCTCAAAGGGTAGTTCAATTGGTTGGAGACCATGCCTTATGAAGCAAATATCATTAGTTCGAATCTTCTTCTACTCTCTCCTTGTACAAACATGTCAAAAAAAAAATATTAATGGATCAAAGATTCAAAATCACCATTAAATATGTAATTATTGGACGCAAATACCCACGAACATCCCATTCGCAATTACCTGTATACCCTATGAAAGATGAAGCATCTTTTAAAATAGATTGACTGAAGTCAAATCTCCCTCCCTTATTCTCAAAGGTTCCTTTTTAGTATTTGATGAACACCAAGTGAAGGGTTCACCTAAGTAATGGAGTTCAATCGAGCAACAGTAGAACCATTTAGGGCTTGCTTCTGTCTGCGTTTGAATGGATAAAAATATGTTTGACACTCAAAAAATTTATTTCAAGAAAAAAGAATTACATGTTTGGTAAAAAAAAATTAAACTGTTTGGTAAAAAAATAAATATGAAAAGTACTTTTAAAAGTCCAAAAAGCCTAAAAATGGTAAAAACACATTTTTATAAAAAATTTAAAAATAATGCTTTTGCAAAAAAAAAAAAAAAAAGACTTAAAATCTCTATTTTTCAAACACAATCATAAACATACCCTTAGTATTTTTGTACACCTAAGGTAGGTATATGCTATAATTTAGGATTTTTTGTCCATGTTTCACAAATCCAAGTAGAAAACACACATTCTTAAAAGAGGGATGATAAAAACTCAACTTTTTTTGTCCAACTTTTACCTTTTTTTTTTTTAAAAAAAAAAACAAAGTAAAAAATAAAAAAAGTGTCTAAAGCAATAATTTTTTTTTTTTTTGTCCTTCTTTTAATTGGTGTTTTTTAAAAAATAAAAAATTCAATTTTCTTCATAAAATTGTCATTTTTCATAAAAATTGACCATTTTTATGGAGTAAAATGTTTTTTTTTTAAATACCAACTAAAAGAATGACCAAAAAAAAAAAAAAAAATTATTACTTCAAACACTTTTTTTTTTTTTTCAAAAAAAAGGGACAAAAGTTAGGCAAAAATTGGACAAAAAAGTTGAATCTTTAGCATTTTCCTTCTTAAAATTAGGGGGGTTTTTTTTTTCATGACAATTGTTATGATTGGAAGCTATTTAGTTAGTTGTTACATGTTATCCTTATGATTTTCGTCAAAAGCCCTTTTTAAAATGTAGTCGTTTTGTGTGTCTCGTGTGCTCAATGTATCTCTATTTTGTTTGCTTCGTGTGCTATTTATTTATTTATTTATTTATTTTTTGTCTTTAGCCTCGTCAAAAATAGTGTTTATTTTGTCTCATCTAAATTATATATTGGTAGAAATATTGTGGTCCCCATTTAAGAATTGGTTATTGACAGACACTCTTTTGATGCAGTCCCCTACAGATGTCACCATTTTGTTATCTTTAGGAATAATGCCTAAGTTAAGGTCAATGTACATTAATATAACATTGTAACACTACTATTACTTTTTTATCTGAATGTTGTCTCTTACTGATGTCTTATGTTAATTTTTTTATTTTTTTATTGACATGTTCGCATAAGAGGGGAAGAAAAATTCGAATTAATGACTTGCACTTCTTTATGCGAAGACCCAGCTAATTGAACTACCTCTTGAAAATATGTCTTATGTTAATGGTGAGTACACTGGATTTAATGTCAAATACACTAGATTTATATAATGTCTTTGATATGGTCAATGTACATTCATGTTATTTTTTTTATTTTTTTATTTTTTCAAAAAAGAAAAATGTTTTAAGGATGGTTGGTCGAGAGTTTATCTTTGAGTTGCATTACGGGGGTAAGATGAATACGAATTTATGTGCACATATGTGGGGAGTGAAGTAGATGTGTATAATGGGGCATATGAGCTAGACAAATTATCATTTTTTAGATTGAACTTATCGTAAAAAAAATATGGGTAAATTACATTTTATCACCCCAAAGTTTGAGGTGATTTTCAATTCGACCTTCAATGTTTCAATTTTTACAATGCATCCTCCAAACTTTCAAATTTTTGCAATTCGACCATTCTTAATTTTTTTTTTTTTTTTTCCAAAATGTCCCCATCCCAAGTTAAATTTTTTGTTAAAAAAAAAAAAAAAAAAAATTAAGGGGTGGCCGGCCACCCTAGTTGGGCATGGGGGTGGCTTCGGCCACCTCAAACCGGCCACCACTTAATTTTTATTATTTTATTATTATTATTATTTTTTAAACTTGGGATAGAGGAATTTTGTGAAAAAAAAAAAAGAAAGTTAGAATAGTCAAATTATAAAAATTTGAAAGTTTGGGGGGTGCATTGCAAAAATTAAAACATTAGAAGTCAAATTGACAATCACCCCAAACTTTAGGAGGTAAAGTGTAATTTACCCAAAAAATATATATGGATATAAGTCAGGGACCTTGTTTATTACTTAGTGCCAAGTAGTAGTCTTCAAAATGATTTAAGATTAATTTCATCTAATTATGATGTGTTGAAAATGGTTGATGTCCATAAAGGGACACCAATTGTTGTGTTGTACATTGTCTCATTTGACGAACTTAGAAGTAATGAAGTGTAAATTGAGTATGATGATGATGGTGGGTATTGTAGGATTTATGGTGTAATGCCCCTCAAGTTTAAATAATTAGAATAATTAACCTGGAGAGTTATTGACAATTTTTCCAAATTAATTAACTTATATTTTTCGAATCTCTCTCCCCTCTCTTGTGTGGACATGTTAAAAAAAAAAAAAAAACTTTTAATTAACTAGTAAAACTATCATATAACACCTATCATAATAAATAAAATAACAAATTGTGAAAAAATAATGACTTGAACTACAATTAATACCTAAAAAACGGAAAAATGATCATCTCCATTTCAAATTCTTTCAATTTCTTTTATTTTGTGCATTTTGAATGATAGTGTTGTAAAAAAGCATCTCTTAAATAAATTACAACCCAAAATTCATAGCTAACTATCTCAATATATATCATTAAAGTTCATAAATACTAAAAATACAATAAACCGCTTGGGACTCTCACTTGACGAAAAAACTCTAAGCTCTAGCTAGATTTAGTGCTTGCCAAACAATGAAACAAATAAGTGTTTGACATGTAGAAAGAGTAGTAATTATATAAGTCTACGACTTAGTAAATAAATACCATATAAAAATAAACCACGGCATGAAGTGAGCCTTTATGTAATTGATTGAAAACATTTATTTGAAGATAAAAAAAAAAAGTACAATAATTGTGTCTTCTGTTTGAAGAGAAGAAAGAACAAAACGTCAAAACCTATATAATTGGTTGAAAATATGACAACTCAACGGGAAAATCATTAGAAGAATAACTAAAGATTTTCTTCACATAATTTTTCAAGGTATCAGTTATTTTTGACGAAAGTTATTCATCAACAGATTCGGAGACATTAATGAAATTGAATTATAAAGTTAATTAATAAGAACCGTAGATTTGGAGGGATTGAATTATATCTTTTTATTTATTTATTTATTTGGATTAACTATAATTTTCTCCAATCCCATTCCACTTAATCCACCATAAAGGGTTTCACATATGCAAGACATTTGGGCATGAAAAGTAGACCATGTCCATGTTGATTCATGTGATAGAATTAAAAATTATGCTATGAAGATACTCTTTTTTCTTTTCATTTTTTTTTTTGAAAAAAAATATATTTTGCCTCCATGAACTATCCATTCATTTGTACTTTTACCTTGATATTTAAAAAATAATATTTTGCCTCCCAAAGTATTTAACATTGACACTTGACTTCCATGAAGTGCACTTTACCCCCTTGAAATATTTTGAGTTAACACTTTACCTTTCTAAAGTAACTAAGTTTGGGGGTAAACTGTCAACTTAAGGATGAGTAAATTGTCAATTCAAAATCTTTTAGGGATAAAGTATATTTTATGGGGTCAAGCGTCAATGTCAGATACTTTAGGGATAAAGTGTCACTTTTTAAATATTAGGGTTAAAATGCAAATGGTAGATAGTTGACTTCTAGGCAATAAAGTGTTTTTTTTTTTTTTTTTTCATTTTTAATTTTTAATTATTTTTTAGCTGTGAAGAGATGTCTCCTATCCGTCGACGCAACATATCTTGGTTTACGTGGAAAGGAAAGTAACTTTTCAAGTGACGGCAATTGATAAACCGTGGCGTGAATTAGCAGAACACAATCTTTACATAATCTTATATTGAGATTAGTTAGAATGGGCCTCCTTTCTTTGATGAGTTCATTGCTTTTGGGAGCTGATTATTTAAATAAAAGAATATTCCAAAACCCTAATGTGCTTCTCTCAATTTTACTTTTTAGACCCCAATTTTTAATTTGTTAATTGAATACCCAAGTTTACAATGATTTTAAAGGGATAAATGTCAAATTAGTTTGTTTGATCGGCTTAAATTATTAAATTATAAATCTATTATTACAGTATAAAAAATAATTTAGAGGTTATCGTTCAGCCACCTATGGGGTTGGCTCGTTGGCCACCCTCCTTCCTTGGCAACCATCTCCTTTCTTTCTTAAAAGAAAAAAAAAAAAATTTTAAGTTTTATATATTTATACTTTTTTATTAAGAATGACGTGTGTCATCGTTTTATTTGTACAGATGTGGTATACTAACGAAATCTGTTATGTAAAGTGTTTTGACAGACATCCAACACCCACAAACTAAATCACTCACTCATGAATCATGCAAAGGGCTAAGAACCTATCTAAACGCGTACCAAAAGCTCATGTTCTGAAACCAAGCAGGGTCGGCCCAATGGCTAGGCAAGTTAGGCCATCACCTAGGGCCCCTAATAAATGAAGCCCAAAATGTTTTTTAATAAGACCCCAAATTTTTTTTAATAAGGCCTTTTTTTTTTCTTTTTTTTTCTTTTTTTTTTAAAACTTAAGACCCTTTTTTTTAAATGAGGCCCAAAATTTTTTTCTATAAAAACTTAAAGCCTCTAAAATAAGACCCCAATATAATAAGTCCATTGTAAAATAAGACCAATTAACCCAAAAAATAAAAAAACAAAAACAAAAACCAAAACAAATATGCCACATCATTTTTTTGTTGGGGTCTTTTTAATCCCCCTCTCTCTCCTTTGTTAGCAAAGGAGAGAGGGGGATTTTAACAATAATATTATTAAAATGAATATTATTTAATTAATATTTAAAAATTAAAAAGAAATAAGGTCCAATTCCAAAATTTCGCCTAAAGCTCCCAAATACATTGGGCCGGCCCTGAAACCAAGACATGTATTCCAACCACATGCACTTAACCTAAAACCTCAATGCCAACTAGAGTATGAAAAAAAATGCATAGAATGCACACCAAGTGAAATGCAAATCGATGAAGCAGAAAGCACATGCAACAGATGATATGAGTGCAAATTAACTCAAAAATACCGAACATGTTTGACAAAAATTTATTTGGGACATTTTTTTCAAACAAATGCAATAGATGATGAGTGCAAGTTTACTCAATAATAAAAAACATGTTTGACAAAATTTTCATTGGACCACGGATACTACTCTTATATATAGTAGAGTACTCAAAGTGACCGTTTATGGATTTAGTAAGCTAAACTCCATAAAACTCCTTAATCAATATCAACAAAGAACATGTCGTGACCAGTTAGGCTTTCGAATTTCACGGATTCAAAAGCGGCGGATAAGTCGCATTTCTCTCATTTGCCTGTGAGCTAGGTCGGCTCTTTATACTATAAAAGAGTCAGTTCCGTGCAAATTAAGTCAATAATACAAAAAAAGGTTTGACAAAAATTTCATTGGGACATTTTTTCAAACAAATGATATGCATGACCAACAACAAATCTAAGACATAGACACCCTCGGTGAGTGCCGACACACATGATAAATGAGATGAAATGAACAAGAATAATCTAAACATTATGCAATTCCAGAAATGAAACATCAAATAAAAAATTCATAAATCTAAAACCTAAACTCTAAATTACGTTGTGGATTTTAGAGAATGGATGGAGAACTAGCAGACTTGAACACAGACCCCACACTTTTTTGGGAGAGGTCGAATTTTAAGAGAAAGTGAACAGTTTGAGTTAACCTTGTTGGTACATATACATGAAACTTCATGTGTGAATTAGGCAGGCAAACTCTTTAACCCAAAAAGTCAAACCTTTACGTCTAAGGTCTAGAGAGACTTATACACCCTACTGCCCTTTAGACGTTACACTATTTGAAACCATGTCCATTTGACCCAGTGGCTGATATACATGGGGCGACCCAGGGGCAGGTGCTCCCAGTTAAAAAAATAAAATAAAAATAAAGCATTTTTGAGCCAAAAATTTAAGGGTGCCCTGGGTAATTTTAATTTTGACCTAGATGTGGTCTATATCTTTTATGTAGGCTTTAATCTCTAATGTGATTTATTTTTTAAGATTTGAAGTTTTTTAAAAGAAATAATCATAGATTAATAACCCACTAAAATATATTCATTTTTTTAGATACTATTAATCATTTAATTATGTTTAATTTATTTCGTAAGTAGTTTAAAATATTATATATTTATGATGTCGTTAAATAAAAATTTGTAATAATTAGTTTTTTATTTTTTTAACATATATTACGTGATATATATATTATGATATACTTTTTATTATTATTATTATATTTTTTTCCCCTTTAGTGACTTTAATTCCTAGATTTGCTACTGATTTGACCGTTTATTATTTTACGGCAATGATTAGACACCAACGTACACTTCTATAAAAGACATAGGGTTCAATTTTTCTAGTTATAGTGTTCACCTTTTGTCCTTGCTTATGAACATCAACTTTTACCATCATCGGTCATAAGTGCTTTAGTCAAAGAGAGGTAGTGTATAAGTTTTAAATTTTAATTCCTAGGTTCAACAAACATATGGTTAATTTGTTCCAAAGAACTATCTATTTTTTACACTTAGTTGCCTATCAAGAACTCACACTTGCAGTCAAACTTAAGCTTGAGAAAGAAGTAGAGTGCTCAAGATTAACAGGTCATGGTTCATATAATTCATTTAACTTGTGCTCACACAAATAATAAGGAGAAAATACATTTTAACCCCTTGAAGTATCAACGCATTTGCGTTTTGACGCTCAATGTTTAAAAATCGACAAAAGACCTTTACAATGTATTTAAAGTTGGCAAAAAACACCACTCGTCCATCAAATCTGTCTATTTAGACAGAAATCAAGTCACATACCATACACATGAAATTTTTCAATCAAAACTTTTGAAAATGCTCTCGGAAGGTAAAGTGTAAACATAATAATAATAAAAATAAATAAATAAAAACACTAAACCTAAAACTTAAAACAAAAAGTTTATATACAAATTTTTTTTTTAAAAAAAGACACACACCATGAACAAGCTCTATTTATTTCGATAGAAAATATTTTCTACGAAATTATATTTCAGAAAAATGATTTCCCATAAAATATTTTTCGGTGTTTGGCTCTTACGAAAAATGAGCGACAACAGAAAACAATTGGCAACTATCTAACAACCNTTTTATTCCAGTTTCCTTCCACCCAGGGAGTAAATTTTCGAAAAAAAAAACCTAAGTATTTTAAAATTTCGGAAAGCAGACCCAAGGAGTTATTATATATTTTCCCTTATTATTATTATATTTTTTTGGAAAATGCTAGGGGTTCTCCCC
Source organism: Carpinus fangiana (assembly GCA_006937295.1). Classification (NCBI taxonomy): domain Eukaryota; kingdom Viridiplantae; phylum Streptophyta; class Magnoliopsida; order Fagales; family Betulaceae; genus Carpinus; species Carpinus fangiana. The sequence goes on from CM017326.1 coordinate 13,563,552, forward strand.
GTAGGTTCTCCTGGTGTTCTCCCTGCCACACGTAAAACACAATTTAAGAAAAAATAAAATTGTAATGGCCTCCACCACCGTTTTTTTAGGCATTAGCATCAAATTTGAGGCATTAGCACCAAATTTATGAGGCATTAGTACCAAAATTGAGGCATTAGCATCAAATTTAGGATGATCAAATTCATTTTGGGTGATACCATTCCTAAAGGGTTAACCTTTCACCTTTAGGTTTTAGTTTTGAATCCAAAAACAAGTTTTAAAGCATTAGAACTTATTTATTAACTAATAAAAATTAATCTGTTAGCAAAAAAACGTTATTACAATTTTATTTTTTCTTAAATCCTGTTCTACATAAGACAAGAAAAACGCCAGGAGAACACTACGAAAAAAACCCCTAACAAACCCCTATATTTTTCCCCTTTATGACTTCAATTCCTAGATTTGCTACTGATTTGACCGTTTATTATTTTACGGCAATGATTAGACACCAACGTACACTTCTATAAAAGACATAGGGTTCAATTTTTCTACTTATAGTGTTCACCTTTTGTCCTTGCTTATTAACATCAACTTTTACTATCATCAGTCATAAGTGCTTTAGTCAAAGAGAGGTAGTGTATAAGTTTTAAATTTTAATTCCTAGGTTCAACAAACATATGGTTAATTTGTTCCAAAGAACTATCTATTTTTTACACATAGTTGCCTATCAAGAACTCACACGTGCAGTCAAACTTAAGCTTGAGAAAGAAGTAGAGTGCTCAAGATTAACAGGTCATGGTTCATATAATTCATTTAACTTGTGCTCACACAAATAATAAGGAGAAAATACATTTTAACTCCTTGAAGTATCAACGTATTTGCGTTTTGACGCTCAATGTTTAAAAATCGACAAAAGACCTTTACAATGTATTTAAAGTTGGCAAAAAACACCACTCGTCCATCAAATCTGTCTATTTAGACGGAAACCAAGTCACATACCATACACATGAAATTTTTCAATCAAAACTTTTGAAAATGCTCTCGGAAGGTAAAGTGTAAACATAATAATAATAAAAATAAATAAATAAAAACACTAAACCTAAAACTTAAAACAAAAAGTTTATATACAAATTTTTTTTTTAAAAAAAGACACACACCATGAACAAGCTCTATTTATTTCGATAGAAAATATTTTCTACGAAATTATATTTCAGAAAAATGATTTCCCATAAAATATTTTTCGGTGTTTGGCTCTTACGAAAAATGAGCGACAGCAAAAAACAATTGGCAACTATCTAACAACCCTTAGCGAAGGTTCGATGAACTCCGATGGTGATTCGCCTGTTTAAGAAGGAGAAACTCAAAACTCAAAAAATGATTTGCAAAATTTAAAAGCGTAAACAATTTTTCCAAACTAAATAAGCTTTTTTCGGTCAAATCAAAAATATTTTCAGTTTGACTATAATTTTCAGTTACACAAAATACCAAAAAATACAAAAAAATAAAATAAAATTACGCTGAAACAAACAGAGCTTTGGTGAGTGACTCAACCCATGAAGTACAAATGGGAATTGAATCAATTTAAAAATGCACTTGAATAAATGTGGCCCTCTCTCTCTTTTTATTTTTATTTTTTATTACAGCAAAATAAGGACTCAAGACACAAAAATCAATGCAGATAAATAAAATATGCATGCCCTATGATGCATGTGTATGCATGAAACTAAACCTTAGACATGCCAAATGACCACCTAATCTAGTTATATTTCTCTTACCACTCTCCAATGGGTGGACACAACTCTACCACAATATTATTTCTCATAATGGTTGACACTTGACACCTTCAAACTTAGACTCAACTAAGATACAAACTCTCTTACCTTTTATCAACACTACTACAACCAAATTTTGTTGACATGTAGGGTTTTAGAAGAAGAGGCACCGACATTAAAACCCAACCCACACTTGTCACCAAAACGTTTATGAGAATTGTCACTATAAACATTTTCTAGAGACTTCACTTTCTCAACAAGCACACAATTCTCAGATTTTAAGGAATCAATCACTGTTGTAAATGAGACCTTTCACCAATCAAAGAGATTCCTTATGCTCAGCTTCACTAAACTTCGTAAGGGCAATTTTATTCAACTTTTTCTTCTTTTTATTATTATTTTATTATTTTTTAATTTTAGCACATTACTTGAAAATTGATTGTAAGTAACTTCGAGATCAAATTCTGTCATTTTGAGACTCTTCATCACGTCTCAACAAGAACATGGGGTTTATTTTACTTTCTTTTTAAATTTTTCTGTAATTTTATATTCCTTGTTTTTCTTTTTCTGGCTAGTTTGTTGTGCTACCTTTTTTTTTCTTTTCTTTTTTTTTTTTGACAGAGTTTTCCCTCTTTCTATTGACCATTGATGGTCTTGCTTGGTTTCCTCAGCCAACTACCGTAGGTCGTGCAGCAAACCCTTTGGATTTGTTTTGTTTATGGAACTTTGCCTTATATTACGGCCTCTTTTGGCGGTTTAAGCCAACTACCGTAGGTCGTGCAGCAAACCCTTTGGAGTTTTGTTTTGTTTATGGAACTTTGCCTTATATTACGGCCTCTTTTGGTAGTTTAAGCCAACTACCGTAGGTCGTGCAGCAAACCCTTTGGAGTTTTGTTTTGTTTATGGAACTTTACCTTATATTACGGCCTCTTTTGACGGTTTAAGTTTGTTTGATAGGTCAAGTCATTTATTTGATCAATTCCCAACAGTTCTCTGAAACACTTTGTTGCATTTGTATTTTATTTTCCTGTAATTTTCCTTCCCCCTTCCCCAATAGAAAAAAAGAACATTGGGCTAGTTTCGCAACCCAAAAAGATTTATGAAACACACCCATTATAACTAGAACCATCGGCACTCTTTACTGAGGCCGTGAAAGCTATGAAGTTACATTTCGTCTCATTGGATCATTAAAGTCAACAAAATCAAACCCATCACTCATGGTAACATTTGTGTTGCCCTTGGATTTCTTGTAATTAGGACATCCAACCCATACATGGTCGTATCCATTGCATTCATGACACACCCATTATAACTAGAACCATCGGCACTCTTTACTGAGGCGATGAAAGCCATGAAGTGACCTTTCGTCTCATTGGATCATTAGAGTCAACAAAATCAAACTCATCACTCATGGTAACATTTGTGTTGCCCTTGGATTTCTTGTAATTAGGACATCCAACCTATACATGGTCGTATCCATTGCATTCATGACACTGAATGTCCCTTTTTCTTTCTTCTCTTTATTTTATTTTTATTTTTTATTTTTTTTTATTTTTTTATTTTTTTCTTCTAATTAAAAAGGTGGAAATGGGCGACCATAATCATTTTTCCCCTTGGGCATTACTATCGGGTTCCCACCCACTATAAAATTTTCAGTTTGAGCCATAGTTGCTATTTGGAAAGGCAAGTCCATTACTACAACCCCACTAAGGTGTGAGTCGGTAAAACCCCATTCTTAGTAGCATCTGGTTCACGTAACTACTACCGTAAGCGAATTCGAACATGCGACCACTAGAAAGAAAGGAGGGGGGGGGGGGAAGGACTTTCCCCTTTGCTGTTTTACCAACTCAACTACCACGTTGGTGGTCCCTTTAGAGTTATTCAAGATAAGGTTCTTGTTGTTCCTATTTCTAAACCTTTTTGCTAGAAAGCCAAATCCTCAAAATCAATTGAGTCTTCATCAGAGTAGATAGCTAGGCACTTTCTTCTTAGATGTCTTTAATGCCAAATTTTTCATCTTTGGATGAGGCAAGAACGATTCATCAGTTTAAAGAGACCTAAGAGCATCCACAGCAGCCTCTTCAAATTTGGCTCTTCAAAATAACCAAAAGTAAACTTTTTATTATTTTAACAGCTCACCTTTTTAGAGCACATTTTTCAGCATCTCTACTTTAACAATTCACTTTTACTATTTGATTAAAATATTATTTTTCTCTTTCCTTCTTTACTTTCTTTTTCATTAAAATATTATTTTTCTCTTTTCTTCTTTACTTTATTTTGCAAGGCTTCATCGATTGGGTGTTGTAGCACCGGTGGAACATCTTCACGCTGTCCACCAGTGCTCGCCGGCGGAGAAGAAAGTGAGTGGTGCTCGCCGGCGTTTCTGGCGTCGGGTAGTGCAGTGGTGCTCGCTGGCGTTTCTGCAGTGTAGTGCAGTGGTGCTCGACGATTGGCGTTTCTGGCGTCGTGTAGTGTAGTGGTGCTCGCCGGCGTTTCTGCAGTGTAGTGTAGTGGTGCTCGACGATCGGCGTTTCTGGCGTCGTGTAGTGCAGTGGTGCAGTGGTGCTCGCCTGCGTTTTTGGCGTTTTCTGACGGTAAGGAAGAAAGGAAGAAAAAAACACAGAGGGCTGCCTGCAATCGTCGAAAAAAGGAGAGAGAAAAAGAAAAAGGAAAAAGGTGGAGAGAGAAAATAGAATTGTTTAAAGAGTAGAGAGTGAATAGTAATTGTTAACTTTGAATAAATACTGTTCACAATGTTAACTTTTTTGTTAAAATGAAGAGGCTGAAAAGTGAGGTTTTTATCCATTTTTGTTAAATTGGCTCTTCAAACTAACAAAAAAATGGGTTTAAAGAGGTTGCAATGAGTGCTCTAATAAGCTCTTCATCTTTTATGTAGTCCAAATTCTTGCTCTCCTCAATAGCCGTCACTCTAGGTCCAAACCTTTCAGGTAAAAACCTCGATATTTTCTTGACAATCCTATTATCGCTGAATTGACAATGTCATTCAACTGNGATGGTTTTGTGGGATTGATTCATGACCCAACATAAACTTTTTATTATTTTAACAGCTCACCTTTTTAGAGCACATTTTTCAGCCTCTCTACTTTAACAATTCACTTTTACTATTTGATTAAAATATTATTTTTCTCTTTTCTTCTTTACTTTATTTTGCAAGGCTTCATCGATTGGGTGCTGTAGCACCGGTGGAACATCTTCACGCTGTCCACCAGTGCTCGCCGGAGGAGAAGAAAGTGAGTGGTGCTCGCCGGCGTTTCTGGCGTCGGGTAGTGCAGTGGTGCTCGCTGGCGTTTCTGCAGTGTAGTGCAGTGGTGCTCGACGATTGGCGTTTCTGGCGTCGTGTAGTGTAGTGGTGCTCGCCGGCGTTTCTGCAGTGTAGTGCAGTGGTGCTCGACGATCGGCGTTTCTGGCGTCGTGTAGTGCAGTGGTGCAGTGGTGCTCGCCTGCATTTTTGGCGTTTTCCGACGGTAAGGACGAAAGGAAGAAAAAAACACAGAGGGCTGCCTGCAATCGTCGAAAAAAGGAGAGAGAAAAAGAAAAAGGAAAAAGGTGGAGAGAGAAAATAGAATTGTTTAAAGAGTAGAGAGTGAATAATAATTGTTAATTTTGAATAAATACTGTTCACAATGTTAAATTTTTTGTTAAAATGAAGAGGCTGAAAAGTGAGGTTTTTATCCATTTTTGTTAAATTGGCTCTTCAAACTAACAAAAAAATGGGTTTAAAGAGGTTGCAATGAGTGCTCTAATAAGCTCTTCATCTTTTATGTAGTCCAAATTCTTGCTCTCCTCAATAGCCGTCACTCTAGGTCCAAACCTTTCAGGTAAAAACCTCGATATTTTCTTGACAATCCTATTATCGCTGAATTGACAATGTCATTCAACTGAGCATAGAACTTGTCGAATGTCTCATCCTCCATCATTCTAATTTCTTCAAACTGAAGCAATTGTTGACGAGGCTCTTTAGAGTGCTATTGGAATGGTCACAACAAGACATCTCTATTGACGCAATTGCTAACCCCGGTTCAAATCTTTAACAAAACCAACTCCAAACGGCATACAAACATTTTTTTTATCACCAAATAAGCCAATACTAAAACCTATCAGGTTGTCCCTCCTATTTCTTTTGTGACACACGACTCCTACTAGGATTTTTTAAATCTTAAAGTCTTCTTCTCAATTATGATTTGAGACAAACGTGGGTTCTCATGCACACAAAACCCTTGTATATAGGCATGGCTACTAGGGGACTCTTTTTTGTGCAATTAGGTCAAGCTCTAACGGAAAAATAAGAACTAGCTTTAATGGGGTTTAAGATATTTATCATCTCATGACTTATTCTAGGTTACTATTAATTACAATTTATTCCACTAAAAAATTATGATTACACTCTTAGTAATTATTTTGATTAAATCAAACCTCTCTTGGCTTCTTATAATTTCTTTTGACCCCGCGTGAAATATCCATAGTAGAATTAAAGTCATAAAAAAATATTTGTAACTTAATTCTACTATCTCTTAATCATCTCTTAATCCTAGGGCTCCCGAATTTCTCTTGATTATTCTTATATTCTTGAAATCATATGTTTTTTTTTTTTTTTTTTTATAAATATTCTTAAAATCATGTTTTTTTTTTTTTGATAAATATTCTTGAAATCATATGTTTTTTTTTTTTTTTTGATAAATATTCTTGAAATCATATGTTATTAAATATACTTAATATTAGTAACTTTTTATTTTTTATTTTTTTATAATTAATGTTGTATATGTTAAAAAGCATAGAGAGACACAACCCCCTAGTAACTCTTTATTAAAATGCCCCAACCAAAGATTCAAAACAATCAATTCCCATTAATTTTATCTCAAGCAGATATTTCATCTCTTTTATTAAAAGCAAAGTGATTATGGAGTCTATAGTTTGTAGTGTTCTTACAACGGTTTATGTGATCACCCACCCAATATACTGAGATTTTGACCATAAAAGATGTCTCCTAAATGAACCAAAATGGCCTCCACTTTATATATGAGTTTACATTCCTTTCAAAATTCAGAGCCAATGCTACAACAATCGTAGTAGTCGTGAGTTCGAATTATTCAATTTACAATAATTTATAGAATATTCAATAAATGTCGAAACTTAAGCACTTATTGGCAAAACTAAAAACTTATAAGGGTAATCCGAAAAACAAAACACTAAGTAGTGGTTACAAGATCTGAAGATCAACAAGGTTAAAACAGGGTATCCTAAATTTATGATAGGAGCCATTGCCAAAATTCTGCAAAATGATAGTAACAAAACCTGAAGCATTTCCATATATTACAGTCCAGGTAACCTTGGTTTAAGGAGGGAGAGAAATGCTATTGAAATACTTACGAAATTCAGTTACATCATGCTCTAAAAGTGCAATAGCATACGACAACAACAACACAGACACACACACACATTTCTAAATACAATCAATGAGTAGGGATTAATAAACTGACAATTCAAGGTGGGCTCACATTATAAAAACACAATATCAGAGAAAAAGGTGAACTAGAGACAATGTGTCAAACTGCTCAAGGTTCCATATCAGATTGGTCCTTAATTGCATTTTCAAATGCATTGGCCATGAATAGGTGTATGATCCGATTTATAAAATTATTTACACTATCATATTCATTCATCTCTCACCCGACATACAGAATACATTCTTCTCTCACCTGACTTACATAAAACAACATCTCAGAACTAGCCCCTTTTGATCCATCCTTTCCTCTTCATTACCTGAAAACATATCGACACATTACTTTAAGATAACACCTATCCAAGAGAAATAAAATGCATTTTCCGATTACATTTTTCAACTGCATTCTCATGAATAGGTACCATCCAATTTATATAATTATTTACACTTATCATATTCATTGATCTCTCACCTGGCTTAAAGAATACAACATTTCAGAACTAGCCCCTTCTGATCGATCCTCCCCTCTTCATTGCCTGAAAATTCATCCACATATTAACTTGGAGGTAACATCTATCCAAGAGAAATAAAAGCCAGCTTTATAATCAAATCAATAGAAACAGGGATTGTACTGCTGTCCACGTAGTTAGACATCTTCCCATCCAAACCTAGCAACTAAAAGACATATGTAGACATCATGAGGAGGTTGCTCATGCCTTGCCCCCATGAATTTCCAATAAACAACATGCTTCAATCACCATCTCAACCGAAACCCATCAGTTCAAACCCACATATGAACCCCTGCTGTTCAGTAGACAAGGCTTACCCAAGTGTCAATGCTGCTCTAACCAGTTCAATGCCACTTCAAACAAAGAACCCCCACCCCCCACCCCCCCCCCAAAAAAAAAAAAAACAAAACAAAACAAAACAAAAGGTTTTTGTTTTGTGCAGGTAACGAAAAGATGGTTCATGATAGCAGAGAAGAACATGGACCAAATCATTTCCTAGAAGGCATTAACGTACTATAATTACATTGGTGTAGATAGAAAACAAAGGATAAGCCAGCATTAATTAATCAGAAGTAAAATGGACACACCTTCAGGAGGCTGAGTTAGCTTCCGGTTTTGGGGAGACATCATATCTTTCTTCAGTTGAGTCAAAATGTCCTCCATTGTATACTCCCTTTGCCAATTAGCAAGCATGGGAAACAAACTAGGTTCAACCTGGTAATTTGACCATCCATAAGCTTATCTTCAATCATATGACAGCATAAATTGCCTTAAGAATCTTATCACCTACCACTCCAGTTTCTTGATTGACACAAGTCATGTTTATCCGGGTCTGGAACCTAACAGTTGGTGGGTTATCTGGATAATCCTTCCCGCAGAACAGCTTCAACTGGTAGATTCTCCCTTCATGAACAGTCTGAAAGCAGCATGATTAACAAGACATCAATCTTCTCATTTTAGACGTAACAAGGAAAATAAGACACTAATAATGTTGATCAGTGAAAATATCAGGTCCTAAATTCCTAAGGAAAATAAATTGAAATAAAAAATCTGAAACATTCCTAGTTGTAGCTGAACCATCTCACAATTGTATTACAATTAACAGATACTCGTGTGTTTGGACATGTTTAAAAATGCCTAGCTATGACCAGAACTTTTTAGACACGTGGTTGACATGTGTTTTGACATGAAAGGACACCTTATCACATTAAACATAAATTACAGAAAACCTGGAATTGGATAATTATTTATAAATTGAACTCTTATAGAACATGGAGATTCCACATAAAAGGACGGTCAGGAGGATACCACCACATATACAGATAATTATGTCTCTCAATTCTTTATCCATGCTGCGTATCTATTTTTCTGCAAATTATTATTATTATTATTATTATTATTATTATCATGTTTTAACAAAAGAGAGAAAGAAAAAGATGATAACTGAAAATTGCACCTTTTAAGGTGTTCTTTCAGCCCCAATGACCACAAATTTCTGGGGCGCCAAGTGTAATACTGAGATTACAAATTTAAGGCAAGCCACCAAATTCAATGGATATTGTCTTCAGGATCACAAAATGGGAGCAAAAGACAGAAGGATAAACAATCTTCAAATAAAAAGAGAAACAGATTATGTGATCTTGGTAAAAGTTTTGATTGCAATTAATGGTAGCTATATATGGCTAAGATAACGATTTAAGAGGATATCAAGGTTCTGAACCTCACTATATTTAATATGTATCATGGATAATAGTATTTACTGCTTAAAAACAATAGAATTTTAGACTTTTAAGTCCTTGATACATTATGTGTCGTTGGAAATCACTACAATGAGAGTCCCAAAGAGTAGGTGACAAAACAGATACCGACTGGAGATGCCCATGGGAAACTTACCAGAGAAGTCCCACAACACAGTGACAGAACGAAGAAAGTAGAGCTTGGATAGAAAAAAACTGTTGTCAATCTGCCAAAGGGATTTTAACTATTTAAAAAGGTTTTTTTTTTGCTTTGCATAGTAGTAGAACCTAATACCCACTGCCATCGGACCTTATTACCTTACCATGTTCGCTGAGGCGCAGTGGCCTCTTCTATTGAAAATTAAATTTATATGATGAATTTCTGAAAATCAGAAAGTCTTTTTAAGGGGTAGCTTGAACTTGGATTGGACATATGGCATAATATGAAAAAAAAAAAAGAAAAAAAAAAGGGGAAAAAAAAGAAAGAGGATAGATCATTCTCCTTTATAGTGTCTTGACACTCATATATACTAACAAAAGCTGCCGGGTCCCACAACAGAAGAACCCAAAGCAAGCAATTAAAGCTTGAACTTCAGACAATTATTCAGCGTGTCAACTACAGCCCATACGCAACAGATGGTTGACTATGGTTATAATACAATATGATGCCAACCATCTGATTTGCAGCATGAATCTAATAATACTGCCAGTCCAATTAAAGCACATCTGCTCTCTCTCTCAATCATGTCAACTATAACCCTTACGCAACAGGTGGTTGACTATGGCTATAATACAATATAATGCCAACCATCTGATTTGAAGCATGAATCTAATAATACCACCGGTACAATCTAATTAAAGCACATCTGCTAGAACTCCTCACTCAGCATGTCAACTACAGCCGGTACGCAACAGATGTTTGACTATGGCTATAATTCGATATAATGCCAACATCTGATTTCCAGCATGAATTTAATAATACTGCCAGTCCAATCTAATTAGAGCACACCTATCTCTCTCTCTCTCTCACACACACACACACACACATCCACTAAAAGCCCCAGTGTTTTTACATTCTTCTAAAGCACTCAATCCGTCTACCGTTCTACTGTCTACTTGTCTACAGTGTTTTTTTTTTTTTTTTTGGGGTTTATTTCTTATCAAAAAACATGTCCATATTTACTTAGTTAAACAAAGTATCCCATTTGAAAGATAGTCATTAGCACAAGATCACATTGATTTTAAGAATAAGTAAAGGCAGGCAGTGCACACACACCCAAAGTACAAAAGAAAAAGAAAAGGAACCTACATTGGGGGGACCAATAATAGTCCCTGTCCACGACTGCATGAATATATCATCAGCATCATCCATTCCATAGCTGACAGTTCCATCCCCAATTCCTTTTTCACCTCTCTCAAGTTCTTCCAGTAATCTGAAATTCCTAGGAACTGTAATGACCACAAATTTCAATCAAATAGTTACAATCCACCATGCATGTATCATAAAATATAAGCTACTGCGAAAGATTTGCCAACAAGATAGTTGTACTGACTGATGAAGATTGTTAAATGCATATTCATTCCAGTTTTCAGGAAGAAAAAAAAAAGGCAATTGTAGAAACTACATTAAGATTCAGTTGCATCAAATTTATCTTGATTCAGTTATGGGCAACCACCTGTGGGATGGTTATAAGAGATCATGCAGTATCATTCCATTAGCAACACAAGGACACCAAGTTCTTTTTCACAACATTTTCGACAATAATTCCAAAAGCAATCAGGGAAAACTATGTGTCAAATAGTCACAAAAATCTCACACTACCATTATGTTTGTAACACTAGGGCATGGAGACTTCTTTTATATAAGTAATTTAAGTTCATTAAAAAGAGTAACGGTGCAACCCAAGTACACATAAAAACATACAAGAGAAATACCAAACCAAAACAAGAAAAAAGATCTTAGAAAATAACAAAAGCTAGAAAAATGAAAGCAATTCAGGGCAGCAGCCCATTGGTATAGGGTATTGAAGAAAAAAGCTTTTAATTCCACCATTTTCTTCTCATGGTCTTCAAAACTTCGATCATTTCTTTCTCTCCAGATACATCACATGAGGCAGGACGGAACCAACTTCCACACTATTGTACTATGAGGACTACCAAATTGCCCTCTCCAATAGGCGAAGATGTCTACGACTAGTCTAGGCATGACCCAATCTAACGCAAAAAAACTAAAAATAAAATTCCATAAGGAACTAGCAATCTCAATGGGGTAAGAAGTGATCAATAGATTCCCCCCTCTTCTTGCACATGCAACATTAGTCTATCACTACGATATGCCACTTCCTCATGTTATCCATAGTGAGAATCTTCCTTAACACGGCAGACCAAGCAAAGTACGCCACTCTTAAATGAACTATATTCCACCAAATATTCAAAGAAAATTAGTACTTTCACAAGGAATCAGAACATTATACAATGATCTAACATCAAACAACCCTCTCTTGGGTTTTCCAATAACATTCTCTATAATCCTTCAAAAAGCATAAGAACTTCCTTTACATCCACCTTCCATCCTAGGAGGCTACTCCAAGAAATAAACTAGATTTCAACATCATTAATCCTGATCTTATAATTTCTGGAAGTCATGTACGAAACTGAATAAATCATCAATGTAGAGCATTCTCACTTAAAAGAGAGTAGAGAAGTACAGTTTCCCTTGATTACATGTCTAACATCAGCCATGGTGCTCCTTCAACAGGCATTTCTTTTCACAATTTGTTGCACTACATATTGACCAGCATCATGAAGTGAATATGCTTAGTGAACAAACGACCATCAACTCCTATTTAGCCATTCTGGGCATGACAGCATCCACAAAATAAAATCCTTCCATGCCCTTCATTCAGCCTCTAAATGTCACCCACTTATTGCCCTTCCACCTTGTTTCTCTACTCCCCAGCTAAAGAAAGTGTTGCAAAATTTGGTCCTCAACCCGTAGCTCCTCTGTTGATGCATGATTACATGCAAGAACCACAGACCACAATGAGGTATATGGAGTCACAGTAACCTGAGGGTGCCACAGTATCCCAGTTATCATAAATGCTCACTCTGACAAGGGGTCCACCATGAGTTGCAACTTGATGCATCATATGAGAAGAACTTGACTGTCTGATTAGCAGCATTTCAAAATGTAGGCTCACCCATTTGATAACTTCATTTAAACTTGCCTTCTCTATGATGCCACAAACTTGGTCATACATCTCTATCAGATCCTTGGCAACAAACCTGAATGCACCATGTATGTGGCCCCAAAATAGGATTAAGGGATGTATGTCTTTCAAGACAAAGGTACTATCTGGTTTCCCTATATTGCACAGAAAAGCAAAACTTGCTGGAACTAACCTAGGTTAAAGTTTCAAAGATAGGTTCAAAAAGAGTAACAGGAAGACAAAGCAAACATCAGCTTAAAGCCCAAAGATATTTATGAAGTATTTAAAATTCCATTAACCCCAACAATTTTTAATTCAACACCAAATATTGTTTTAATTTTATGCCATCAATAATTAGAATATCAGCATGAAATCCAATATTTTTATTGCACAAAACCATTAAAAAAATTATTACTATAGCATCAAACTTTCACGGGAGATCCAAGTATAAAGATTACTAGCATAGCAATCACATCCACTGGTCATCACCATTGGGGTGCATACCTTCTAATCAATGCAACTTAAACCAACACAAAGTAGCAAGTGCTGCAATTTATCCTAGAACCAAAATAGACCAGGCACTCCTAATGACAAATCCTAATAAATTTTTTTTTTTTTTTTTGGTGATAAGTGAAGGAAATTCATTAGACATGCAAGGGACACAACCCAAATACACAAAAAGTATACAAAAGAAAACACCCAACAAATCAAGAACAAGAAAAAAGAGAACAAAACTATGCATAGCTAGAGACACAAGGTAAAGAGGTAGCAAAGCTCCACTCAAATAAGGTTTTGAGAAGACATGTCTGTAGAACTAGACTCGTTCTCTCTTGATCATTGAAGCTTCAGGCATTTCTTTCTCCCCATATGCAACAAATAAGGAAGGAATTGCACTCTAAGCAAAAACAATTTCTGGCTAAGCCCCCAATACCAAAACGCCAAAAGGTCTACCACCCGTTTAGGCAGAACCCACTTTACCCCGAACACTTGAAAAACCACAATCCATAGGTCTATAGCGATATCACAATGAATAAAGAGATGACCTAGAGTTTTCCCACTTTTTACACATATAACACCAATCTATCACTATGATGTGATGCTTGGGGAGATTATCCATAGTAAGAATTTTTCCAAGGGAAGTTATCCATGTAAAGAAAGTCAACTTCTAAGAAGCCTTAGTCCGCCAAACACTCTTCCAAGGGAAAGGGGAAACACCATTAGGAATTACAAAACATTGAAGAAAGAGGAGACAAGAGTCCACCTACCAATCACGCACAACACACCAACTTGGTCAAGTTATCGTCCTAAAGAGTTGTATCATTACTAACACTCCTAAGGCCAACCACCGTTGCATCCCTATTCCTAGAAAGACAAAATAACTCGGGAAAAGAAACGTTCAAAGGACGATCTCCACACCAAATATAATGCCAAAACTTGGTACGAGAGCCATCACCCACCTCCACACTAGTAAAATTACAGAAGATACCCACCCTCTCCTAATGTGTTTCCAAAGGCTCACCCCATAAGCTCCATTGACCCATTAGTACACCAACACCCCCGCCAAATTCCCATACTTTTTATCCACAATCTGGTGCCAAAAGGCCTCTCTCCACAACAAACCTCTAACAACCACTTACCCAAGAGGGCTTGATTGAACATAGACAAGTTCCTGATCCCTAACCCTCTTAAATGGATAGAAGAGCAAACCTTCTTCCAAGTAACAAGATAGAATTTTGGCTCATCAACCAAACCACTCCACAAAAAATCTATCTACAATTTTTCTAACCGATTTGGTACACTTACCGGGACAGGGAAAGGCAAGAGGAAATAGGTAGGAAAGTTAGACATAGTGCTCTTAACCAATGTTACTCAACCACCATTAGACAAGTAAAGTCTTTTCCAACCAGCTAATTCTCCCTTCATTTTCTCAATGAAAGAATCCCAAACAGACTTAACCTTAAACGGAGCACAACACCCAAACGGAGACCCAAATATTTCAAAGGCAAGGAAGAAACCCTATGAGCCAACCCACTCACATTGGGAATGTAACCCACCGGAACCAACTTCTAGTTAGCCAAGTTAGTCTTCAAACCAGAGGCGGTTTCAAAACAAAGGAGGACACATTTCAAGTATCGAATCTGGCCTGGAGCAGTCCCACATAAATGAGTGTATCGTCTACAAAAAAGAGATGGGATGTAGAAAAAAGATCATCACTCCTAGCCCCCTCTGAAAAATACCAAAAATAAAGCCCGCATTCACCGCAGCTACCATCATGCGACTCAAAGCTTCCATAACAATCACAAAAAGAGGGGGGAAAGAGGGTCACCTTGTCTCAGACCCCGAATGCTATTGAAGAACCCATTGGGCATACCATTAACCCATTGAGAACCAAACTATAGATATGCAATGAGCAATCCACTTCTGGCACTTCTCCCCATAACCACATCTCCCTAGCAAGTAAAGCAAAAAGCCATAAGAAAGCCAACTGGACCCTTAGCCTTATCCTCATTCATGTCTTTTACTACCTAATAGACCTCCCTTTCCAACCAAACGAAAAGGGAGGTCATCCACATCTAGGCGCCAATGCTTACTCTCAGAGTAGAGCTAAGAGTAAAAATGAATGTTATGCTCCTTAATATCCAACAGATTGGAGGAGGTAACACCATTGCTAACCAACTTCTCTATAGAGTTGCAACTTCTATTAGAATTAGCAATATGGAAAAAGAACTTGGTATTTTTATCGCACTCTCTTAGCTATAGTGCCCTCGACTTTTGCCTCCAACACACCTCCTCCAACAAATTAGTATAGATTCTCTTCCCCAAAGAGAGGGTATTGTTCCTCGGCTACATCTAGGATTTGTAGCTCATCAAGGATAGGATTTTTTCTCTGATCAAAATTCCAAAACTCCAAGTCATTCCACTTCTTTAAATCAGCTTTCAAAGCTTTAAACTTCTTAGCTAAAACAATCTTGGGCATCCTTGAAAGCAATTGGAGTTCCCAGTGTCTCACCTTCTCAGCAAATCCATAAGTTCTCAACCACATGTTTTCAAAGTTAAAGTAACTTCTACCCCTATGAGAATCACCACCATCAAGAAGAATAGGAAAGCGACCCAAAAGATGTCTGGGTAGCCTGCTCTAAGTAACAACCAAGAAATGAGCCTCTCAAGCAGGAGAAAAATGAGAAATCTATCAATTCTATACGGAGAGGGGGAGTCCCAATTGTTGGACCAAGTGAAACTTCTACCCTGGAGAGGCATATCCATGAGACCCTGCTCAAAGATAATGTCTAAAAATTCTTCCATAGTGGGAGAGGAATTAGCCCCCAATCTCTCATTAGGGAAACCAGAGAAATCACCCCCAATACACCGAGGGATATCCCACCACGAAGCTAGACCTGCTTTGACCCGGAGTTTTCCCAATCCTTTAACACATACAACACCCAACTAGCGCTATGATATGACGCTTGCAGAGATTATCCAAAGTAAGAATTTTCCTAAAGGGAAGCTGTCCATGTAAAGAAAGCCAACTTATAAGAAGCCTTAGTCCTCCAAACCCTCTTTCAAGGGAAAGGGGAAGCACCATTAGTAAGGAGAACCTTATAAAAAGTTTTAACCTCAAAAGATCTTCTTGAGGGCATCCAACGAAGACTATCATCACCCTCCCGACCTACTAGCAGGAAAAAATAATAATAATAATAAAATAAAAAATTAATACCCAATGCTGTTATATGACACTGACCTCAAAATTCAACCCACAAACACCACAAATCTAAAACTTCCTCCAATAGGCATTTGCCATAGCTGAACATCTCAAAACTTAGCAAGAAACAATCAAATTCTCCAAACCCAAATCGTACCAAATCAAACCAAGAAAAGAGCCCATATTTTAGAAACAAAACCAATCCAAATCCCTATGTAATATTCGCAGCAACACAAAACAGAATGCTAAGAAAATCCCATCAAAACTCCCACAGAAATTTACAAACTAAATGGCAACAACCACATGATCGATAGAAAAGTAAATGAATAATAAAAACAATAGAGTGGGAATCTTAGGTTACCGACAACACTGGATCCCTCAGAGCCCATTTGACCCAGCTAGGGTTTCTGAATAGTAGAGAGAGGAGGAGGATGAGAAGATGTACTCGGGATGTAAACCGAAAGTCCAACGCTTGTTCTCGCAAACTGCGAAGGTCCACCTCCTACAGTCCTACACATGCATCATGGACCAACAAGAGCAGGGATTAAAGGACTGGCAGACAAGGAAATGATTTTCTGTGCGAAGTCTATCTGCTGTTATTCTACACCTTCGAAACTAGGATTTCTTTTTTTTCCTGGAAAAATATTTTCAATTATTTTTAGTAGGCAGCCGCGGTGCCACGTACGCTCTTCGGAGAACATATACACAAGACCACGAGTGAACGTGGCCTTTTGTAAATGATTTTCTTCCAATTTGTTGTCTTTAAATTGTCATTAAACTCTTAATTTTGTTAATTAATCTTTTAAATTTCCCCCTTCCTAATCTCCCCCTCCCTTTCTACCTGTTTTTTTGGTTGTGTGTGTGTGTTTTTTTTTAAGGTGTTTTCCGGTCATATGTAGCAACTCCAATCAGTTCCGTCCACCCTCTAAGGTGTTGTACCGCCCATCTCCTCCGTTCACACCACCACATGCTAATGTTAGCCAGTGTCCATCATCTTCTCCACTCCGATTACTGCTGTTTTTGATGATTATGTTTCTTGTTTTGTTTATTTTGAATAATAGTTTTTTTTTTTTGAAAATTATATTTTACCCCCCTAAAGTTTGGTATGATTTTCAATTCGACCTTTAATATTTTAATTTTCTGCAATTTGACTATTATGACTTTTTTTTTTCTTCTAAAATGCATTCATCCCAAGTTAGTAAAATGAAAATAAAAAATTAAGGAGTGGTCGGTCTGAGGTGGTCAAAGCCACCCCCAGGCCCAACTGGGTTGGCTGGCCACCACCCCTTAATTTTTTATTTTTTATTTTTTATTATTATTTTTTTAAACTTAGGATGGGGGCATTTTGGAAAAAAAAAAGTCAAAATGATCTAATTGAAAAATCGCCCCAAACTTTGGTGGGGTAGAGTGTAGTTTTTCCCTCTTTTTTTTCTTAGATTTTGCTCTTGTGAGCGATCTACGACGAGAAGGATGTAGTTTCCTGATCGTTTTGGGTCGAGGAGAAGTATATTTAGTCTTCTTAGGAGCAGATCTATGCTCTTTTTTTCTTTTTTTCTTTTTTTGTGGGGGCTAGGTTTTCTCTTTTTTTTGTAATTTTATTTGAATAAGGATTGTCCAGACCTTTGGGTTGTGGATGTGATCCATTTTTTGGAGGATGAGTTTCGACGTAGGTTTTTTGCTCCAAGGCTGAGAAATATGAGTTACTTATGCATTGATTTAAATATATCTGTAACAAATATAATGTTACAACTGAAAATTAGTCATAGGTTAGCAGATATTGTTGTCATAGAAAGATTTTAAATTTTGATTTTTATGTAAGCATCTATGACTTGTAATTTCGTAGCTTCAACTATGATTTTCTCAGAGCTTTTTGCTCTGTAATATAAGAGCGTTTATGCTTATGATCCTTCTTCAATGAGACTAAAATAATTTCTCTTTGAAATATATATATATAATTAACCTTTTTAGCATTTTTCCGATACGATAAATCATTAATATTTTTGTCTCACTTTTAACGGAATTTTACAAGCTGCACAATTCTACACGTGAGACCCATTAACATGTTTCAACATATCTTGTAGATCGTTCTTAAGCTTTTAATTTGCTAATTAATTTTTCAGCATCTTTAGCAGGTAATATATATGCAATTTAGGGGTGTATACTTAGTCCCAATTTCTCGATTATTGGCTAAAATCAGGAACCGGAATTGGGATATTTGATTTTTCATTTTTAAAAACTGGAACCAGAACCAAGTATTTGATTAACCAATTATACAATAATTGACCAGTTTTGGTTGTTACTCGATTATCCGAACTGTGTAACCAGTTTTTGGGCTTAGTTTAGGTATTAGGCCTATTTTTTGGGCTTATTTTAGATATTGGGCCTAACTTTTGGGCTTAATTTAACCATTTTGATTTTGTGCCCCATTTAAAAAAAATAAAAAATATTAATAAATGAACTAAATTCGAAAATATGTATATAAAATTAAAAATATATTGTTATTATTATTATTATTATAAATACCCGGTTACCCGGTAATAACCGAGTATTTAAAAACCTCAAAACCGGTAATCAGAACTAGGCACCCCGGTTACCGATTTTTCCCAACCGTTTCTTGGTATTTTTTTTACACCCCTAATATACATGATTTCATTAAACTTTGTATCTTGTTTATAATTATTATTTTTATACAAATTTAATAGATCAATTATTAAATTTGTGAAATCATGTAGATCTTACACAAATTCAATAATATATTCTTTCTCATTCACTATATAAAAATGGTTAAAAAAATTAATTTTATCATTTTTTTTCTATAGAAACAAGATGTTACTTGCATACCAACATATAATCTTATGCCAACATATCCTAATGGAGAGTTTAAGTGATTTACTATATGCCTTTGTCCTTAGTCTAGCATCCAAGAGTTTCCTCATTGTGGTATTCATTTTCCATTGCTTGTTCCTTAAGTCATTCTCCCACTGTTACACTAATTTATCGGGCCTAATTAGTATATGTTGTAACATTTCAGGACATAAATTAACTAGTAATTATTTTTTGGTATGTCTTTATTTACTAAATAAATAAGATGCAAGGACAAAACCTTCTTGGAGTATGAAGTCCAATTCAACAGTTAAAAAGGCGTAGTGCTGGCCCCATTGACTTGAATTCAAGTCAAACGCAACAATCTCCACCTTAATTTGAACTCATCAAGTCCCCAATTCAAATCTCCTCATGGCGTCTCCTCCAACACCCACACGGGTAATCACAAGCTACAAACAATAATCAGGTTCAAGCAACTCTTGAACCTGAGAACCGAAACTAGCTTAGTCCACAAATTCGCTGGATTTTCCTCAATGACAATTTTCTTCAATTTGATATCTCCTTGTGTTATAACCAGATCACCAGCATAATCTAAATCGACATACCCAATGACACTGAAATCAATACCAGTGTCTCTGTCAAAGATTGAGCCAACATCCGTAGCATCCTGTAGACAACAAAGTATCCATTTCACTATTGGCTAGTAAACCTTATCAGTACTAACAACATTGAATGCATGTGAAATATTTGGACGAATGCACACCGTAACACACATGATACTCCCAAATGCATTAGAGTAAGGTACATGGACATGAAACGCTCCTCTTCCTCAATCTGTTGTATTAACATTGGTAATAGTCTAATATTAGTTGAATGAGACACATCAGCTAAATTTGTCACTGTACTACATTGAAGAAAGCAGGGACCATCAACCTTGTTACCATCCATCACAACCAATGAGCCTTTACTAAGCCTAATTCTAATACCCCAAAAATAAATTAGGGCCTCTAATTATGATGCTAGGGTTGGTTCTCATTTGGTAAAGTGTAAGGCCTTCGACTTTTTAAAGAACTTACTATTGCCCTGAATGTTCAACAAAGATACCGAATGTTCAATGCCTGTAGTGTTAAAGAGTCAGCATATATAGGGGTGGGCAAATTAACCGGTTACCGATTAACCAATCGATTACCGATATTAACCGAACCGATATAACTGTAACCGATAATTATCAGTCAGTAATCGGTTAAAAAAATTATACCGATAAGCTTATCGGTCGGTAATCGGTCGGTCAAAAATTTATTATCGGTTAACCGATATGAGTGATAATTATTTTTAATTTTTAATTTTATAATTTTTACTCTTTTGATTTTTATTTTATAATATAAAAAAGATGTAGTGGATCAATATAAAAAAAAGATTCAATAAGATATTTTAGCCATATATATATTTAGGCTCCCAAAAGGGCCAAAACAACTAATTTTTAATAAGTTGTTTTAGGCTTTAACCCAACAAAAAGTATTTGAGCTCTCAAAATAACTAATTTTTTGCCCAATTAGCAACTAGTAAAAAGCTCAATAAAAAGTTAACAAAAACTGGTTTAACCGATTACCAATATAACCGATTAACCGATAGCTTATCGGTCGGTAATCGGTCAAGAATCGGTTAACTGATAACCCTATTAACCGGACCGATATGACCGATATCCAGCCCTAAGCATATACATGGTAACCAAATGGAATGATTAAGATAACGAGTATGAGACCACTTATGGTGTGAATGTTAGGAATAATTTAGAAAGGAGGAGAAAGCATTGGAAACACTATCTTAAAAGGGAAATCTTAGATTTTTTTATGTAGAACGGAAAGCCTTATTCCATAAAGAAGAGCAATAATTAGGGAGAAACTCACACTGCCAAGTTCTACTAAAAATGTCATATCTAGAGTTCTAGATTTCTGATTGGAGCAATCTTTGCGGTGTTAGAAAGTTAACTCAAAGATCTACAAAGTCATGTTTACAAGGGTTCGCTAATTCTAATGGTTGCTAGGTCAAAAAGGCATCCGTTCACAAGTCATCTGTACGACTATATGTTATTTTTAGTTTTAATTGTTTTACGCATTTTCCTTTCAACTTTAGGAGGATCCGTTTGAATGGGGGTTTGTCTAGTCTAGAAGGGGCCTCGTAGAAGTTCAATTCCGATTCTATTTCGTATTTTAATTAGGTTTAGGATTTAGGGGCCTATAAATACATGATTATAGCCTCTAGAAACGCATATTTGGTTTATATTTGAGTTTGGTTAAATAAGAATACTCAGAGTTGAGTTTCTTTGTGTTTTTTCCTTAAACCTTATATGCGTCTATTGTTTTAAGAAGATTTCTTAGATCCTTTGATAGAATCAAGATCTAGAAGTATTTATCTGCTGCTTATTGATGTTCTTTGCTGTAGCCACTAAGTTATGCTGCATCATTTTTGAATCCCAAATAGACACTCAAAAGTATTGGAATGGATAAAATGATGTTTTTTCGGAAAGAACTTTTCCGGAATGTGGTTGCACGCGCAATTCCGAGACCTATAGTAAAAGTTATGGTTGTTTAACTGAACACTGTGCAATTGGTCAAACTACTAAAAAGTCAATTGCGAATGTTCACTAAGAAGTACTGAATACCGAACGCTCGACAAAAAAATACATTAAACGTTCGACAGAAAATACATTAAATGTTTGACAAGACGCACAACACAGAACGTTTGACAAATAGTACACTGAACATTCACTGACAATATGTAAGGAAAGTACAGAGAAGGTGCTAAACATATGTCCAAAAGTACATCAAACGTTCAACGAGGGACCACCAAATGTTTGTTGACCAAGTTTGGACCCTTGGGTAATGACCAAACATTCAAAAAACTGTGTAATATTACACCGAACATTTGAAACTAAATACCAAATGCAGTGACCTACAAAACTGTCACAATAGCGCCCACAGCTTTTCCAACCTTATATACCAATCCCCACTTAACCCTTAAGCCTCATTCTACCCTTGTTGCCCTGTGAAACCTCCATTTTAGTGTGGTTTTCGAAAGAAAATGAGAGATTTCTTCGAAGTTTTGCTTTAAGGAGGTAATCTTCTAAGCTTAACTTGTTCTTTACTTAGTTGTTATGCTATTTAAGTATTTTTCATAGTTAGCTTAGTTTGTAGTTTTGAGCTTCTAGTTATGTTATTGGCCTTAATCTTGGTTTAAGCTTAGGTTAACGTTTTGATGATATTAGATGTAATTTCTTTTGCATAGAGATGATATTTTGGGTTTAGGATTCTGTTAGAGATCATTGTAAGGCCTTAGGACTTGCTTAGAGGTGGTTTAGTCCTTTTTGGTTTGAAATGGGTGTTTTGCCCAGTACAGAACGTTCACACCTCTTTGTCTGAATGTTTGATGCCATGGCCAAACGTTTGTGCTTATTTGACTAAGCGTTCGATGATTAGGAAGAAAATTTGTTTTTGACATATTTAGGTCTAAGAAGCTTGCTTTAGATTGAGTTTATAACTAATGATAGGTCTTTTCTTAGTGTTTGAAGTTGTGGAGCCTCGAAAGGAGTTTATGGAAGAACCTTACGGCATAAGTGAGTACAAACTCACATGAATACTTGTTATTACTTTTCTCGCATTACATGACTATTTTATATATATCAAACATGTATATTTACAACTTTCATTAAATACAATTTGATTACTGTGAACTCTAATTTGTGGAAACGTATGTTGATTGACAAGATAATTAAATGATGGGAATTGTAAAAGCATACATGTAAAAGACGGAGAATATTAATTGATTCGTATGACATGGTACATTGACACTTGTGAGATAATTGCCATGGGCTTACTGTATAGGTTAACTCTATGATCAAATGTGCGTGTGTATATGTGGGCCTTAGATCCAATTATTTTTGTGATCGGCGAACAATGTTTGATTGGTTGGTCATTATAGGACATATATCACTACATGACATATATCATTATAAAATGTCAAAACTAACAAAACCTTTGCTACTGACAATCTATGTACTAGACAAGCGACTTACTTGTCCACTACCGCAATAGTTCTCCCAGAACCTCTGGAACATTTCTTTTATGTGATTTCCTTTACCAGAACTCCGATAGGCTTCGGTTGTTTTGGATAAGTTGATGAAGACACAACCTCTAACTCTAAGCGAGAGACTTAAACCTCTGAATCTTAAAAGCTCTCTTAGCACAATAGTATTCACTCTTGGAATACCTAAATGAAAATGTGCATTCAAATCCCTATACATATAGCACATACCTATTCAAAACTTAAAGTCAAGCTGCTGTGTCCGGACAGGGTTAAGTACATGTTTGGACATGGCTAGGGTTACGTCTTTGTAAACCCTACATGTAATACCCCGACAAAACACCTGTTTTAAAAGACTAATAATTTACTACAAAGTAACAGAGCTTTTTCATAAACTAAGGTTTTAATAAACTAGAAACCTAAACCCCTTATGAGAAAACCCAAATCCACTAAGATTTTCCAAAATTTCCCAAAACACATTCACTGACCAAACGTTCACTAGGGGGACCACCCCGGACATTTGCTCTTAACCTAAGTGCGAGTGTTTTCTTGGGGGACCACCACAAGCGTTCATTGACCAGTCTTTGAGCCATTGGGTAATACCTAAATGTACACATGAACCCTTTGATCCATTGTGTAATAATACGTGAAAGTTCACCTCCAAAGTACCGTAACATTCCCTGACACTCTAAAAAATAATTTTAATCCATTCTCCACCATTTCAAAGGAGTGCACACCCCAAGCCCTATATAAACCCCTCCCTTTGACCCTCAGCCCCTCCTCACACCAGAAAACCCTAACCCTAGAGTGATGAGTGATTTTGAAGAAGAAAGAGAAAGCCTTGGTGGAGTTTTGCAATCATCAAGGTATTTTCTTGTCCATTAGCTTAGCCTTCATGTTATTCTTATTGTTTTCTTAAGTATTACAAGTTTTAAAGATGCCTTGACAAGTTTTTGTACCCATTTTCTTACAAAACCAAGAATGACTTTGAAAGAGCTTTAAACTTGCCTTTTATTGCTTTTAGTTTGCATGATAGTATGATATGTTACTTTGCATTTATCCATTAGGAGCCTAGGATGATATATACCACACCCTAAAAGCATAAGACCATAATTGGGCTTTTGGCCAAGAGTTTCCACTCTTTGGCCAAATGTTCGCTGATGTGGTGATTTTACGACTAAAAATATCAATGATAAAATTAATCACTCGCAATAAAACGAATCTTGTAGGATAGGGCTATATTGAGGGTGTCTAACCTCAAGGACTATAGGGATTTCGTTACTAAATTCGAAAGACTAAATTTAACCTAATTAATTAAAAGAGATTTGTTTTGATTTTGTTTTCTAAAAGTAAATGCATAAAATAAAAGATAATTAAAATATGATAGAGAGTGTAGGGTATTGACTTCACCTCTATTCGCACAACAATGGTTAATCAGATTTAATTCCAGAAATTCATTCTATGCATGTTATAATTAAACAAGAAACTACCTTATTAAAGAGTAAGGATAATCTATCTTCAGTTGGCACGGATCGTCCACCTAACCACTAAGATGCGGCACGACCCGTCTTCCCTAGGTATAAACTATAAAACCCTTTCATAAGTTTCATATAATTAATGAAATAGCATAACCCATCTTCGGTTGGCACATATCGTCTACCTAAATTACACTAAACTAGGGTACAGTACGACCCGTCTTCCCTAGGCATGGCCTATCTTAATCCTATTAATCATATGTCTATTAAAACCCATTATATAACCATCATCCCCATAATCACAGAAAATAAGAATGATTTGAGATCAATAAAAGTAAAATACTTTCTAAGACAAGATAAGAATTTCACAAATATTGATTTTGGAATNACATATATAAATTGAAAGTCTGGAATTTAAATACAATCAAACAATTTTGTTTGGAAAGGGTTACATCAACACCCCACATGTAAAGAGGTTTAGCCGCTCATGACTCCGCTAAGTCTCCAAGAAATATTTTCTGTCTAAAACTAAGTTCCCCTTCTGTTGAAGCTTAGAGGCTTATTTATAGGGAGCAACAAGTCCTAGAAGCCCTAGGAAACCTAGAAAATTCGGATTTCAATCTCCTAGTCGAATTAGGAAGCAATCCATGTACAAATCGGAATAGGATTAATCCAGATTTGCCTTCTTCTCTTGTGGGACGATTTTGGCATAGCGAGAGTCTGATTTAGGAAAATTATATTTCAGCATGATTTGTAGAATTTTTAATTAGCTTTCCATTGCCGCTAGAATCACCTTAATCCAATATTTGAACTGAAAGTTATGGCTAAAATACTGAGACATGCTCAAAATCTGAAATTCTATCCGATCCGATTTTAACTCCAAGTGGAGAAATTTCGATTTTATCCTTTCCTTGATTTGATTAAACTTAACTAAATCATGTATATCCTCTATTGTGATTGGTTAAGCTTAATCATATCTTCTAGCTCCTCTCAAATTATGCTTTAAACCCAAAATTAATAGTTTTTCTTGCATCTTTATTAAATACCTGAAAACACAAAATCAAACAAATAACAATGCTAAGGAATTAAGAAATGCGAGTTAAGGGGCTTGAATGTGCAACATTTGGAGCTTATCACACCCCCAAACTTACATATTGCTAGTCCCTTAGCAATATAAAGCAGAAAATAAACTGAAGAATATAAAGATAAATCCAACTTTTGTGAGATGTACGGTTGCATTTAATATATGCAACAAGCCTTTTAAACCCCTAGGAATTCCCTAGAGGATGAGTGGAGTCTCATGATGGTTTTCCAGGAATGATACCCACAAACATTATGCAGAGTTCATGTTATCTAAAAATTAAAGCATCACTCAAACCATGATTCTCATTCATTAGCAAACTTAAGAAGTTAAACTCCATCTTCACAATGAATTGGAATTTAAAGTCTAATTACTTACAGCATGCAAGCTAAGATATCACAAGCTCGAAATAGTGTAAAGTGAACTAGCACAAGACTATGAAGCTTCCAAACAAATTCAATGTGCAATGTCTCTATATCTGAAGATTTACTAGAAGTTTTATCAGAATGAACAACAATGGCATTTTTTTTTTATTTTTTATTTTTATTATTAGGCTTTGCAATGTTTAGTTCTCTTAAGCTTTCTAATTGACCCATGTAGTGAGTGTTGAGTCAATGACTCCCAAACCAGATGGTTTTAGGGTATTAGGTGTAAAGACACCCCTAAGGACTTACTAACTCAAGTCAAAAAGGCTACGAAACTAAATTAGCCATAATGTTAACCACATCAAAACTCCTCATCTTTTGACATGAACACTCAATACTTAATGAGCCAAGAGGCCCAGTTACTCAATGAAAAGCTTATCAATGATTATCATCATTTTTTTTTTATTTTTTATTTTTATAAAGCTAACCAAATCAAATCTCTTCACCTTTTGACGTGAACGCCCAATGCTTTGAGACAAGAGGCCCAGTTACTTAGTGAAAATCTTATCAATGATCATTTTTTATTTATTTATTTTTATATGCATATGCCAATGTATTCAACCAACAAGTCATCCAGTGTCACCCAAAACATAGAGATATACACATTAAGACCACATGTCATCCTCCACAAACCATGTGCTAATGTGCTTGTGTTAGAGCAGATCAAATATGTGAATTTTCAACTGTCTAAAGTAAGTAACAAAACTCAAAAATTCTATCATCAGATCATGTGTTCAAAATTTCAAGCTCACTGATGAACTCAAATCACAAATTTTTTAGGTCAACCAAAATTTTAGGACAACATGAACATCCATTTTGTTTTCAAAAATAGGACAAGTGTGTGTAAATGTGTCTCTCATACCCCCAAACTTGAATCATGCATTGTCCCCAATGTATGGATAGAACTGAAAAATAAGGTTAAGGGTATAGGAGTACCTGAATGAGCAGATGTGGGTATACCATACCCCCAAACTTGTATCCAAAAACACATGTCCTAGATGGAGATCACGTACCCTGGTGAAGTAAGGAGTCAAGCGCACAGGGTCTGCGCTTGAACCTACGAAGCTGACTCATCTAGTTAAAATATATGGAATCTACCAATTCAACAGAATCCATATCCTTGATGCGCTCAGTGTTCTCTGACCCTTAAGTTTAAATTTGAAGCACCAATCTTTTCTTCTCTTGGACCACAGATAATGGATTTTACCTATATATAGGTAATTCTGAATTTCCGCATATTGAGGTAGATCCCTCTGAGTATTCTCAAACTGTTTCTCATCCGGTATGGAATCATGAACTGGAATGGGAGCTTGAGGCTTATATGGCATCTCGAGAATAGGAGGTGATGGTGAAGAAGCCTTAGGGCTCACTTCCTTGCCTTTTTCCTGATGTAGACACTACAAAAAAAAAAGCAATTTAGTGTTGGTTTTGTAGTGACGGTTTAAGGCAAAAAACCATCACTAATAAAATAGTGACGGTTTAATAGTGTCGGTTTTAAAGGGTAGAGAATCATGGGTAGGGAAAACTGGAAAGGTGACGGTTTAGGCAAAACCGTCACTAATTAGTGACGGTTTTGCCTAAACCGTCACCTTTAGAAAGGTGTCGGTTTAGGTAAAAACCGTCACCTTTTTTAAGGTGACGGTTTTTGAAAAACCGTCACCTTTTGTAAAGGTGACGGTTTTTCAGAAACCGTCACCTTTAAAAAGGTGACGGTTTCTAATAAAACCGTCACTAAATTTATAGTATTTTTTTTTAAAAAAAAAATTATATACGGTTTTTTTTTTCTAGAAAAAAACGGCACCTGTAGGCAAGGTGCCAATTTTATTGGCACCTTGCCTACAGGTTGAGGCACCTGTAAGGTGCCATTTCTCAAACCAAAATTGGCACCTTGCCTACAGGTTGAGGCACCTGTAAGGTGCCAATATTTCTCAAATCGACACCTACACATACAATTGCCTACAGGTTGAGAATTGGCATGCCCTCTGCCAATTCTCAACCTGCCCTTTTAAAGGTGCCAATTGTCGACCTGTAAGTACCAATTCTCAACCAATGAAGGTGCCAATTTTCAACCTGCATGTGGTTTTATTGCACATACAATTCCTAATAATAAACCCCACATATATATGTGCAATAAACCCTACAAAAGCCAAAATATGTGCCAAAATAAATTATTAAAAAAAAATTAGCATGACTTTGTTGCAATATATATGTAGCATCTTGTAGCTTCTTGCACAATACAATGCAATACAACTTATCAACTTAACAATATATATATAATGATATATAGATTTAATGCAACTCAAAATCACAACCCAACAACACTTTTAAGTCAAACTCATAAATGACATCCAATTCAAGACTCAAGTTTAACTTATAAACAATATCCAAAACAACACTCAAGTTCAACTCATAAATAATATCCAAAACATAATAAAAATGTATTGTCATAATATATCCAAAATGTAATATTTAATTAAGATATTAAAGTAGATCGACCAAACAAAATATTTAATTGAGATGGGGATCACGTCCATATTCATCAGCTCACTCGTAGACCAACAGTTGTTAATGATTAGCTGCAATACATTGAAAAAGAAAACAAATATAAAACATTAAAAAAAGTAATTGCAAAGACCAAAAGAGCAATGATATTGTTAATATAAATGTATATTGTGTAGGAGCAAAGACAAATATAAAACTTGTGGCATCATTGCTCATCCAGAAGAGCAATGATGCCACAAGTTTTCTGAAATACAAAAGTACATGTCATTCATCAATGCAAGTCCCCTTAATCTGACCATGAAAAAGAATTGAACTAACCCACCCCACTAGGGAAACAAAAAAGAAAAAAGGGGCCAACCTCCAAATTTTCAAAATGTTATGAAGTCGCTCCTAACCTCCCCAACTCACCAACAACTCGCTCACCCTTCTAGGCATAACCCAATATACACCAAACAGCTTAAAAGGCGAGCTCCATAAATCTATTGCTACTTCACAATGAAAAAGAAGATGACCAATGGATTCCCACTCTTCTTGCACATGCAACACCAACCACCAGAATGACGTTCCGCTTCCTTACATCTAACACATTTTGAAAAAAATTTCTACCACTCCTTATATATTTCTACACCCCCATTCCACATCACTTGCCTGCCTAGAAATATCCCTGCCTGATCCCCACTAAGGGTTTGAAATGAACTCCCCATCCTTGCCCCATGTCATGCTCAAAAACCCGCCCCTGCCCTATCCCCATTCATCTCATTCGCTCCAGTGAATCATACAAACACAACAGAACAAAACTCATCTAACAACAACACCTCATTCTCTCGCGTGATTCTTCAAAAACTACCCCACCACATTGACAAGCTCCAGGTCCTCCAAACACGCCACATATCAATGGGGCTATCCAATATGAAAGAAGTTGGCAACTGAAGCAAAATCCAATCAAAACAAAACACAATCAAAGGCATAGGTTTAAATCCACCAAAAATATCATCAATGACAAAATAACCAACTGAAGATCCCAAAACCAACAAATCCCTTCATTCCACCACTAGGCACACCCAACCCTCGAACGAAACCACACAAATCCACCACAAACACCATCAATAAACAAAATAATCTCAAACATAAAACAATGAGAAATAAAAATAAATAAATTAAAGTTCAAAAACTAAGAATACGAGGCTTGCCTTGAATGCTTCGCTATTGTCACTGTCAATAACCAAAAAAAGTGGTCTTCTTGTAAAGGGAACAAAGTCACAGGGATAAAGGCAGTTTATTCATGGAAGAAAGTTATTTAGTGTTAGAAGAACAGTTCAAGGGTGACAGAAAATCAGAGTCAAACGAAAGACAATCTTATTGTTTGAAGCTTTCACATATCAATGGCATGGCAAGCTATAACATTAATCAAATCGCATTGTACCATTAAACATAAGGTAGGATATTAAAATAGAAACCTTGCTCTACCATTTCTGCCACTCAATATATATAATTTGTTTCCGCATATGAGTATATCACTTTTTAATCATCTCAATCATGTCATCTTCAACTGGTAGGAACTACAATAAAAAGTACTTTGTTGTCACTAGTAACATTCAAAACATAGTCTAGACATGATAACCGTCACACTCCGGCCCCTCATGAACAATTGGAGTCACCACTCACAACAACACTACAGTAAAATCAATTTGAAAATTTCACAAAATCACATTTATGAGGACATTTGAAAAGTCATACGATAAACACTGGATCTATACAGGATAGAACGAAAAAGGAAACTAGCTTCTAAAGTTTTAAAGAAAGTCTAAAATAACATTCAAAGATGTAAAAATATGGATATATTCAATTGTGATGGAGATATATACGTACTTTATGTGGAACAACGTGAAATGTGTGTGTCTTTACTCAGCACAATGTTAACTCCTCCACCATTTGCATTAGCAACTCTATCATCTGCATTGTTAGCTCCGTCACCTGCATTTATTACAAAAAATAAAAGTAAAAGAGAAAAAAATAAATATAGAGTAATAAAGTGATGGTAAAAAAGAGAACATACTTTAAGAGAGGGTAAAAAAAATGAGCTATAAAAAAAAATGACTAAATACTTACCATCTATCTGCACCATTAATTAGCTAGGGAATATGTTACCTAGTACTATTATTCATCTATCTCATAATGGTAAACGTAAGAATGTTACCTATATGACTGGCTACTGATGATTTCGCATTGACTTGGATTGGCGGGTACTCTGTGTCTGGCATTGAAAATTGGCTGCGTGTACCCGTTTTATCCATAACAAGCTGAAGCATCTTCTGCATCTGCAGCATATCCTGTTGTTGTTTGCGGATGAGCTGTTGTTGTGCCTCATATTGTTTTGCATGTTTCCGGATGAGCTGTTGTTGTGCCTCAAATTGTTCAGCCTGTGTCTGGATGAGTTCTTGTTGTGACTCGTGTTGTGCTGCATGTGCCTGTAACCGCTCATTCTGTGCTTCCAATAAATCCTTCAACTCACCAATCTCATCTAGTAGGCCAGCAACCTGTGCAGCCGGTGATGGCATATTCGAGTGACGACTAATTCTGCATGGTAGTGCCCCAGGTACCCCCCGTACACGGCTAGAATGTTTCGACCTCCCCATAACAGCCGCATACGCGTCGTTCTCTGGCCATAGTATTGATCCGTCAGTGGAAGTAGATGTTAATGTATTGTCATTTGGCATCAATTCCTTCATCTTCTCCTACACAATATACATTTAGGTTAAGCACATATATACTACCAAACGCATTGACTACTTAACATATTTCTATATAAATCAATAGCTAGCACAATATTTACTAATATTAAATAAATGTTTAGTTAATGTATATACAATTTTCTTCTTCGTAATGTCATTGACGGGGCTGCCATCCTTTCTAGTATGGGTTATTTCGAACATCTTGGTGCGCCATGGTTTTTCACGACTAGCTCTCTCCTACAACAAACACATGTAAAAAAAC
Source organism: Carpinus fangiana (assembly GCA_006937295.1). NCBI lineage: Eukaryota > Viridiplantae > Streptophyta > Magnoliopsida > Fagales > Betulaceae > Carpinus > Carpinus fangiana. The sequence continues at coordinate 13,595,298 of CM017326.1, forward strand.
AAAAAAAACAAAACAAAAAACAAAAAACAAATGAATTGAAAATTACAAACATTATATTCATTAACTTATAATGTATGTTTATGACATACCATATCATAGGCAATTGTAGCATAGCTCCTAGACCCACATGTGTGTGGATGCATGTGCAACTTCCATCTTTCCGCATTCTTCCTTGCCCGCTCCTACAAAACTTACATTAATATATATGTAACTATGATAAACTTGTTATAAAGTGCATATAATATATAGCATATCTTAAAAGGGACATACCTTATCCTCATGGGTTAGCCATCCCTCGATGGTGATTTCAAAGTCCTCTGCATCGAACATCTCGATGTTTGGCGTCGAAGCCAAAATACTCTGTAAGGTATCATCCTCTTGAAGCATAAGAGATTTTTTCGTCCGATACTTGAAATCTTTTCTCTTTTTACCAAAATCTTGGAATGCTAGATGTTTGACATGATCGATCGGGTGATCCGGCGGGATATGAAATTTCATCTACACACAATGAATTAATATATAACATTAGTATATACACACACACACAAATGTATATTAAAGGACAATTAAAATTGACAAGATAACAAATTGCACTAGGTTCATACCATCAAAGCTGTCCAAATTTGTTCTTTTTTATCCTTCCCTATCCTCCGCCAATGCGAAGGAGATAAACCAACAAATTTGCCGGATCGCACATACTTCCCACCAAGTCGGCAGAACTTTCTACCACTTGTGCCTACGGGCATCCCAGACGAATTCAACTGAAGAACAACCTTCTTTCCAACAGGGATTCCCCATATATCATTCACACCCCCCGCATCCCTCTCATGAAATGTACCGTTTCGATCTGTATTATTGTTTTAACACATAAAATGAATATAGTGTTAGTGGTTTTATTCAATGCAAACAAATTTAATATGTTAACTAATTAATTAACATACGTACCAATCGTTTGGACCTTACTACTGTCTATCATCCGATGAACAAGCTCTTCTATGTTTTGAGTCTCACTATCAATCGGCACTTCTGGCGGTTGTGTCTCTGAATCATCATTGTTACCATTATGATCATCCTCCTCAACATTACGATCTCTAGGTATGTCATGTGGAACATTGTGATCATATACAAATTCTGGGATTTCTGGCATCAATTGGTCCCCTGCTAGTAAACTGTGCCACTCACTCCCATTATATGCTACCGCATTATTTGTAGGCTGAATTTGTTCATCATTTTCAATAAATGTCGGACGATAGGGTGATGGCTCATGTGTCTCGTCGTCGGTAGAAGATACGACTGGTTGTGCAGGTTGTGCTCTATCCGGGATCATACGTGTGGGAAGCCGCGTCGATGGTCTTCTTGTTGGAGCCATAACATTGACCTGCAAATTTCACAATCAAAGTATTAGATCACAATCAAATTATTAAATCACATTCAAATCATAAATATCAAACAGTTTTTAAATAATTTATTAGAATTTAACATACATTCAATAAAAACTATATAGTCATACTTGCTACTTTTGTTGGCCAACATCCACTTCGATTGGAGGTATGTCGTTTCGGGTAATTTCAATAACATCATCTACATCCGCATTTATGTTCAAGTTGAGCGGCTCACTTTCATGGTAGTTGATACGTGCATCATCATGCCCTTCGCCCTCACCTACATCGTACACATTTCTTGGTTTAATCCTTAACACGGAACACCAATTTGGATGTCTTTCATCTTCGACGTAAAAGCATTGCGATACTTGTGCGGATAACACGTACGGATCATCAGTAATTCGTTCTCCGGTGTGCACCAAATTTGTGAAATTCACTAAAGTTATTCCATATTCATCAATCTTGTACCCCCTCTCCCTTGTGATGTCCGCCCAATCGCACTTGAATAGCACATACCTAGTCATGTCGTAGTATTCTACCTCAAATATTCGAGTTAGCTTCCCATAATAGGTTTCACCGTCTACAGTCGGCACGCACACACCACTATTCTGAGTTGTTTTTCCTTCATCATGTGACAAAATTCGAAATAAATTACCATTAACTACGTAACGATTATATTCAAGTGCGGTTTGAACAGGCCCTTTAGAATGCCATACTAGCTTTTCACCAAGTTCATTTCTCCTTCTCTCGTCCATTTGGTCGATCTGAGATTTATTATAAAAGCACAGTTAATTATGTATGACAATTTAATATTGAATTACATCGGAATCAACATGACATGATTCTTACGTAGTCACGGTACCAAACAGAGAATTGCTCCTTATGTAGTCTATCCAATTCATTGTCCGTAAGGCGACTCCTGCTGCTTGATTGCTTAAGAATATTTAGGTGCATCCTACGTAAAAGATTTTAATTTGTTCAATTTACAAGATGTGATATATTTAAAATAATATCGAAAGACTTACACATATATTAGAACTCACTCTCGCAATGGAAGGAAATCGTCCGAGTTAAATAGAATATAGCGATGAACTTGTGACAATGTGATCTCGTCAAGGTTTACTCGTGTTCCGGACCCTTTAGCCTCATCGGGATTTCGTTGAGGCCTATTGTGTACTGTTGGTGTATTTTCTAAATACATCGAACAAAATGTCACCAATTCATTCGCTAGGTAACCTTCCGCAATTGACCCTTCAGGTGCCGCCTTATTGCGAACCAAATATTTGAAATATTTAAGTATCCTACATACAACAAATAACACAATTGATCATGTATGACCTACGATATTCGGTGTAAGAAAATGAATTGTTCAACAACATATTAAGGATACCTTTCCCATGGATACATATACCGATACTGAACTGGACCACCAAGTCGACATTCACGAACTAGATGTATGACAAGATGTACCATGCTTGTAAAGAAACCAGGTGGAAATATTCGTTCTAACTTGCACAAAATTATGGGAATGTCATTCTCAAGTCGGTTTAAATCTTCCAATGTCAATGTCTTTGAGCATATGCCTCTAAAGAATGCTGATAGCTCTATCAACGCCTTAACAACCCTGTTTGGCAAGGATCCACGAAGTGCAATTGGCAGTAACGGTTGCATTAGTATGTGGTTGTCATGACTCTTCAAACCGAAAATTGTACGTTCCTTAAGTTTGACACATCGAGAAACATTAGAAGCATATCCGTCAGACACTCTTACATTCTTAAGCACTTTCAAGAAATTTGATTTATCCACATTGGACATTATGTGACAAGCTGCGGGCATATATGTCCTCCCATTAGCCTTGGTAATAGGATGGAGTTCCTGTCTCAAACCCATTTTGCGGAGGTCCTTACGGGCTTTGATGTTGTCTTTTGTTTTACCTTTCATATCAAGAAGAGTGCCAATTATGTTGTCCAACACATTTTTCTCTATATGCATAACATCAAGATTGTGTCGTATCAAATTATCCTTCCAATATGGCAACTCGAAGAAAACACTTTTCTTATGCGGCAAACCATCATCATTTGAATTTTGACTCTCTAATTGCCTTAAAATGTCATTGCCAGTTGGCACAACAGGCGGACCATCCAATTCACATGTACCATCAAATGCGGACTTGTTCATTCTCCACGGATGATTAGGTGGTAACCATCGCCTATGCCCCATATAACAATATTTCCCCCCATGTGTTAACCACATTGACCTTGTATCCTGCATACGGTAATGACACATCTGCTTGCCCCTGGTACTATAAGCAGACAAATCAGCGTATGCTGGGAAGTCATTTATTGTCCACATAAGTGCTGCTCGCAACATAAATGACTTTCTCAATGAGATATCAAATGTTTTTACCCCAACATTCCATAATTCTTGTAACTCTGATATTAATGGTTGTAGGTAGACATTTATATTCATTCCGGGTGAAGATGGCCCTGGGATAAGCAATGATAATATGAAAGATTGTTGTTTCATGCACAACCAAGAAGGTAGGTTGTACGGAACCAACATGACCGGCCAAGTGCTGTGTGAGGAGCTCATGATCCCAAAAGGATTAAAACCATCTGCAGCTAACCCAAGCTTTACATTCCGTGGGTCCAATGCAAAGTCTGGATGTATCTCATCAAAGGACTTCCATGCTTCACCGTCTGCCAGATGCCTCAAAACACCATCTTTTGTGCGACCATCAGCGTGCCACCTCATATGAGAAGCTGTATTTGTGACATAAACAACCGTTGCAACTGTGGTATCAATGGAAACCACCGCAACACCTTCACAGGCCGCTTTTTACGATTACGGTATTGCCCATCTTCATCTTCATCCATAATTTCATCTTTCCACTTCGATTTACCACAAAATTTACAAGAGTCCAATGTCGCATCGTCCTTCCAAAATAACATACAGTTATTTATACATGCTGGAATCTTCTCATATCCAAGACCCAAGTCCTTCAAAAACCTTTTCGCCTCATATGCATTTGTTGGCATAGCTTCACCATCTGTCGGTAGCAACTGGTTTAAGAACTCCAGTTGAGATGTGAAAATCTTGTTACTAATTCCACCAATACACTTCAAATGGTAAAGATGTAAAATTGCACCTAGCTTGCTATGTTTAGTTTTTTCATGAAGGGGCTTTTCAGCTTCTTTAAGCAAGCTATAGAATTTCTTCTCATTTTCGTCATCAACCACTTCATCAACTACATCTACCACATCTGATTGAAGTTCCATTTGAGGGACGCTGTCGTTACCTCTGACTTCATGCATGCCGAAAATGTCAGCCAACATGGCATGCATAGTTCTAGACTCGTCATGCATTGGGGGTGTATCTGTGGTCGGCCGTGTCGAACTGGATCCTTGAATGGCAGATACATCAACATTTTCACCGTGCAACACCCATTCAGTGTAGCCAAGCAGAATTCCTATTCCACCAGTCAAATGGTCATATACTTGTTGTGGTCGTAGTCTCTTATTGAGTCGACACTGCTTACAGGGGCACACAATTGTCTCATATTCTCCAGAGTTTTGAATTGCAAAACTAACAAACGACTTCGCTCCTTCCATATACTCTCTCGAATATCTAGGTTTTGTCATCCAACTCTTGTCCATAGTGTGACTACATCATAAACACAAGTATAAGAGGCATAAATAGCACTTCATATAATTATGTTTACACAGCCATGTTTCATGCACACCTTAGGTTTACACACTCATTTTCTACAACTTTACATTGATTGTTTTCATCAATTGTTTCCCATATGTTGCGCATGTAATCTGCCCATCTGATTATTCTAGAGCAAAACATAGAATAAGGTTTGGTAATGTTCAAATTTATCTCATTATTTGGTATCCAATTAAAATTTTAGATTTCACATAATATATATATATATATGACAGTTTAAAAACCACTGCCAAGACATAGAGAGTCAACAATAGATGAATAATGAAATCATAAACAGCATGACTAACAACATATTAAATAATATAAAAAATGAAAGTAATGGAGGATCTTCAACAAAGCTAAGAAGAGCTGCATCACAAAAAGACATAAAGATTGTAACTCACACTTCCAAAAAATTCCATGAGAAGAACTAGAAACTATTTATTTATTTTTTTTTTATGAATAAAATGACTATAAAAAAAATATTCTAAATGAAACTAAAATCCGACAATGTTATATTATTGAGGGAAAAGATAACGGATGAAATCAGACAATCAGACAATGAAATATGACATCAAAACTGTGCGAAATTCTTCGAACCACTAAAAAGAGAGCATCTACGAACTCACCGCTATGGGAATTGGCTGCTGAAAACGTTCAGTAGATAAAAGCAAATCTTCGTAAGTAGTGGTCCAGCTGCAAAAGATCATACACAACATTACATAGTTATCTAAATGAAACTCCTCATAAAATTATACATAAACGATTATGATGCTGATTCTCCTGTGGCTCCCTTTTATCCAAACAACCCCACCTCTCCAGCAACTAAGAAAAAAGGCTTTTGACCTTCAAATATTAATAGATTTCATATGTTTATGGTGAATTCAAGTTGAACAGATCTAGAATTGATATGACAGCATAGCATAGCAAATAGATGATGTAGATTGAAGGTTGTAAGGTAATTAAGGAAGAGAGTGTTGAATAGGGTAGAGAAAATCCTAGCCACCCAAAGAAACAGAGGATATTTCCGAAAAAAACTGAAATATTATTCACAAAATCAAACACTGAACTTAGCCCAAAAACCAAGTTTTAGTAGCTCCAGAAAATCAAAAATGGCAAAAGTCTAATTCTGACACAAAATCAAAGTGTGAATCAAAATAGGGATTTTGCCAAAATCTGGTGAAATCCGGTAAAATGAAATATTTCCTAAAATGGCAAAAAAATCTCCATGAAATGTGAGCTGAAATAAAGTTTCCAAATTATGGTCTTACACACAATAGCAAAAATTATGCTCAGTTTACTGCACGTTGCGCGTTATAGCCCCAATTACACCCAGTCATGCCAATTTTACCATTCTTGCATTGATCCTCTCTGTCAAGGTATTATTAGGGCCATGAATTCAGCATCACTTCTTTGGGCAGCTAGGGTTCTCTCTATCCTATCTAACATGATCTCTCTCTTCCTAAATTACCTAACAACCTTCAAGCAATACTTTTTGTTTACTATCCTACACTGTTAAATTAATCCTAGTGCTGTTCAGCGTCAACCAGTGAGATAAGGTCTATAAGCTTGTCATACGTACCAAACTTTCTTACTTAACATTCAATAGAAGATGAACTAGTTCCTAAACAATGGAAGATACCAACCTGGCCTTGGCGAAACAAAGCTTTCACATTATCCTCATCATCACGAATTGCAAAGTCCGCGTCCAACAATGCTCCTTTTAGATCTCCTAATTTCAATTTACAAGCCTAAAGCAAGCATGCCAAGCATTGGTAAGTTATGTAAAAGGAAAGGAACCTTAGTAATGTAACAAGATTGTCAATCAATAACAATGAAAATTCATGACGACTAATACTAATCAAGCATATGTGAGAATCCTCCATTGCGAAAATTCAAACTCACATCCTAATACATGCTCTGATCACTTGGGAACTTCATTTGGCCATTAAACGACCATCCTTAATGGTAAGTGAGGAAGTTCTTACAAGTACATTATTTTCAACATGCTTTCATGGTTATTTTTTATTTTAGGTTTGAAAATAATCTTGATGTTACATGCAAATAAACAAATTTATATATTTTAAATTATTTATTAATATCTTTGACTTGAAGAACATAAACATGATCGTATACAATTGGAAGCTTAAACTCAAAATATGTTAGGATTTAGTCAAAACTAAGACATGGTAAAATTACTGCAAGATGCCCCCACACCATGGAATAGATCCATTCTGTCAAATACATTTAAAAGACAACAATTGTCCAACTTCCACCGACGTGTACACTAGTTTTTGTCATAATTCCAAGAGCTCGAAATGAGAAGATTCTTATGGTGACCTTTTTCTTTTCTTATTAAAACTAATAATAATAATAATAATAATTATTTTCCTTCTCTTCTCTTGACTTAAAAGAAAAGAGTCGGTGAAAAGGAAAGAAACCATTTTCTTGTTAAACTACCCTGTTTTTTTCCTCCATATTGGTGGACTGTTGTGCAATTGATCCCACCTGATGAGAGACTCGTGCAAATAGAAGCTTGTTAATTTCAATCTCCATTGTTTCATAAGCATGATAAGCTACTCTCATTGGTATGGTGACAAAGATGGGGCAATGAATTTTTCTATAATAGGAAAGGGAGAAACCTACGGGTCCGTTGAATTTTTCTATATTATCATCGTCATGTTACAATGGGTACATCTTCAAACCCAAACAAAAATGGTTGGCCTATCTCCTAAGCAAAAACTGCCTTGATCTTCTCCTTCTGGTCCTCTGTTAGAGAGGTTGGGAATAGAACCTCAAATTTCACATAAAGATCCCCTTTCTTTGTGCTAAAATGCAATGGCATACCCTCCCCTTTGAACTTCCTCACTTCTTTGGGCTTAGTTATTGCCTGAGTAGTCAGGAAGATAGTCATGTCAGGCTTTGTTTGATAAAACGTTTTACAGCGTAACATAAAAATAATTTTAATGTTTCTCTTTGGAGCATTTCATCAAACACCATAGCTACACCACAGCTTCTAAACCAGCTTCTCAACCATGGCATTTCTTCTGTCAAAACCTCCATCAATATCCACCACCAAGCCTACTGCCAAAACAAACGTAGCCTACCGGTTGTTACTTCTTGGGTTCACCGGACTCTTTAAAAAAAAAAAAAAAAAAATGTAGGTGCCATATATTTGGCCATTTTTCGATAGGTTGAGGTGAAATCTGACCATTTCATTAGAGGCATGTTTCCTGACTGTTTTGCTTTTGTTAACTCTATATAATGCCTCTCTTGTAACCAAGATAATGATTAAGAATGAAAGACAAAATGTAGTCCTTTAATATCATCTTCTTCTACGAATCTCCTTCTCCTTCTTCACAAATCTCGTCATCTTCATTTTGTATATTTTACACCAAACAACATTAACAAACCCCAAACCCCAAACCCAAACAAGACTAACAAAACCCAAACCCCAGCAGGAACAAAAAAAAAAAAAAAAACCCGAACCTCATCAAGTGAAATCCCTAACCCCTAAATGAAAAAAAAAAAAAAAAAAAATTTATACATACCAGTAGTTGTCGTTCGAGGAGGCCCCTGCAGAACCAGTTGAACGTAGAAGGAGCGCGTTGCAGTATCGGTGGAGCGAGCGAAGACGACGACTGTGCAGAGAAGGGGCTGGACAGAAGGGGCTGGAAGGGGCAGGTGCAGAGAAGGGGCTGGAGAGATCGAATTGAAGGGGCTGTAGAGAAGAATTGAGCTGAAGGAAAAGGGGCTGTAGAGAAGAATTAAGCTGAAGGAAAAGGGGCTGTACGCAGAGAAGAATGCTGAAGGAAGAAGGGCTGTACGTAAAGAAGAATGCTGAGAGGCGCGGCCGCGGGGGAGGTAGAATTTGAGAGGCGCGAGTTTCAATTTTTTAAAGGTGTCGGTTCAACAGTAACCGACACTTTTAAAAGCCAAAATGGCGTCGGTTTAGTGAAAACCGACACTATCAAATAGTGTCGATTTTCACAAAACCGACACCTCTAACAAATGGGTGTCGGTTTTGTGAAAACCGACATTATTAAATAGTGTCGGTTTTTACAAAACCGACACCCATTTAACTAATGGTGTCGGTTTTGTGAAAACCGACACTATTTGATAGTGTCGGTTTTCACTAAACCGACGGCCATTTTTAAAAGGTGTCGGTTTTTGGAAAACCGACACCATTTGCTATAAAGTACTGTCGGTTTCTTAAACCGACACCTCTTAAACCGTCACTATTCATCCCTTTTTTTGTAGTGAGATCCTGTAAGGCCTCAATTTGCTCTTCCTTCTTCTCTTCCATGTTGTTTTCGACCACTTCTTCACTCCTCAGTGTGGTGATAGCTTGCTCAAGATAAGTACTCTCATATACCATGTAGTGTTCATCAGAATTGGCATTGGCTGACTTTGAAACTCTTCTTCCTCTCTATTGATGATATCAGCTATTAGTTCTATCTGAGCCTCTAGCTTGGCAATGGATTGAGAGTGCGAATTTATTGTCTGTGATATCTCACTCATCCTACCGTTCATCTCGCCCACTATGTTGGTTATCTCGTCAACCCTGCCGTTTACTTGGCCCACTATTCTGTTAAACATGTCACTCATCATTTTTAGCATCCGATCTTCAAAAGTAGGATCTAACCAAGGAGGTGAATCCTCTTGGTACTGCTGCTGTGGAGTTGCTTGATATTGAGGGGAATAGAATTGATCATTGAACTGCGAATATGGCTGATGGTGCAATTCATGACCTTGTGGAGCATACTTTCCATAATCTTGAGCTTGCCACGAGAAGTTAGACTGGTTGCTCCATGCCGGGCTATAAGAATCAGAATAAAATTCATTCCCCTGTCTAGAGAACGGCCTGTTCATATGCTCATAAGAATAATTAGAAAATTGTCCCGCGGTAGGACAATTTCTAACATGATGATAAGGACTATTGCAATATAAACATGGTCCATAGGGTGTTGGAATGCTTCCCCACATGAACTAAACTAATAGAAATAAAAGAATAAAAGAAAATAAAAATAAAAATAAAAACTCACAAATGGCCCGCAAGTGTGCTTGAATGAGGATGAAGAAGAGTCTGTCCAGAGAGTGAACGATCGCACTTCAGGGCGCGTTTGATCGCACTGCCAAAGAGAGGAACAAACGTAGGGGCTGAGGTTCGATCACAGCGGCTTGTTGCTTGCTTACAGACCTGTGCTCGATCGCACACGGGTGGCAATCGAGCGCAGTCACAGAGATTGGCACCTGCGAAGCTGAACGTGAACTTGAAAAAGAAATTAAACTGCGAAAATTGAAAATAAAGAAAAACAAAACAAAAATAAAGATTAAGCTAAACGTAATCCTTAAAAATTAATAACGAAACCGTTAACAGTCCCCGGCAACAGCGCCAAAAATTGATGTGGTGATTTTACGACCAAAAATATCAATGATAAAATTAACCACTCGCAATAGAACGAATCCTGTAGGATAGAGCTATATTGAGGGTGTCGAACCTCAAGGACTGTAGGGGTTTCGTTACTAAAGTCGAATGACTAAATTTAACCTAATTAATTAAAAGAGATTTGTTTTGATTTTGTTTTCTAAAAGTAAATGCATAAAATAAAAGATAATTAAAATATGATAAAGAGTGTAGGGTATTGGCTTCACCTCTATCCGCACAACAATGGTTAATCAGATTCAATTCCAGAAATTCATTCTATGCATGTTATAATTAAACAAGAAACTACCTTATTAAAGAGTAAGGATAATCTATCTTCGGTTGGCACGGATCGTCCACCTAACCATTAAGATGCGACATGACCCGTCTTCCCTAGGTATAAACTATAAAACCCTTTAATAAGTTTCATATAATTAATGAAATATCATAACCCATCTTCGGTTGGCACAGATCGTCTACCTAAATTACACTAAACTAGGGTGCAATACGACCCGTCTTCCCTAGGCATGACCTATCTTAATCTTATTAATCATATGTCTATTAAAACCCATTATATAACCATCATCCCTATAATCACAGAAAATAAGAATGATTTGAGATCAATAAAAGTAAAATACTTTCTAAGACAAGATAAAAATTTCACCAATATTGATTTTAGAATTTAAGAACAATTGCATTTAATAATTAAGAACATAATTCAATTGTAACAATTCTCACAGTTATATAATCAACATATATAAATCGAAAGTCTGGAATTTAAATACAATCAAACCATTGTGTTTAGAAAGGGTTACATCAACACCCCACATGCAAAGGGGTTTAGCCGCTCATGACTCCGCTAGGCCTCCAAGAAATATTTTCTGTCTAAAACTAAGTTTCCCTTCTCTTAAAGCTTAGAGGCTTATTTATAGGGAGCAACAAGTCCTAGAAGCCCTAGGAAACCTAGAAAATTTGGATTTCAATCTCCTAGTCAAATTAGGAAGCAATCCATATACAAATCGAAATAGGATTCGTCCAGATTTACCTCATTCTCTTGTGGGGCAATTTTGGCATAGTAGGAGTCCGATTTAGGAAAATCCTATTTCATCATGTTTTGTATAATTTTTAATTAGCTTTCCAATTCCGCTGGAATCACCTTAATACGATATTTGAGCTGAAAGTTATGGCTAAAATACTGAGACATGTTCAAAATCTGAAATTCTATCCGATCCGATTTTGACTCTAAGTGGAGAAATTCCAATTTTATCCTTTCATTGATTTGATTAAACTTAACCAAATCATGTATATCCTCTATTGTGATTGGTTAAGCTTAATCATATCTTCTAACTCCTCTCAAATTGTGCTTTAAACCCAAAATTAATAGTTTTTCTTGCATCTTTATTAAATACCTGAAAACACAAAAACAACACAAAATCAAACAAATAACAAGGCTAAGAAATTAACAAATGCAAGTTAAGGGGCACCCTAAAGAGTAGGATGTATGCCTAGTAACCCGAACATGCTAGCTTATGGTTTCTACGATCCCTTTCGTTAGATAGAACTTATTGTGTCACTTGAGGAGTTCTTTAGAGCTATGTATAATGATGTGTCGTATTTCGTTATAGTAGGGATTTGTGATGTCAGAGGACTCATCAAGCGTACAAGGTAAGTAAACATTTATGACTGTTTCCTTAAAAACATGTGATATGTTAGCTGACTGAGCTCTCATATGATATGGGCATGCCTATTTTTGTATAACTTGGTAATTGCATTAATAACTGATTGATAAGATGCATCGTATGATATGGTATACCGATACATGCGATATAATGGCTATGAGTTTACTATATAAATTTGATTCTATGGTCAAATATCTGTATGGATGTGATATAAAGGTCTTGGATCCAATGGTTATTTCGTGACTGGAGCAACCTTAACAGGTAGGTCACTACAGGATGTATATCATTAGTAGCGTAGGCCACCCGAGGTCGGACTCAGTCTGGCTACTAGTGTTATGAACGGTAGAATAAAATAATCGGGATACTCGTATTATATTATAGGTCTCTCGGGATAACGCCAACCCCGCTGAGAATGGGTAATATCTCGAGCAAACCGTATATAATAATTATGATGTATTAAAGCACTAGTTTTATGCATTAAAACTCTTAAGCGATTGCCACTGGAAGTACACTCATTTCTTTAAACAAAACAATATTATGGTGTATTAGTAGAGACAACACCTCTTTTAAATCTTTGTCAAATCGTTTATTTTTGCTCAATAATAACTACCTTATGTAGTACCCAACTATGAGGTTTACTTACTAAGTCTTTAGACTTACACGGTTATTACATCTTGTAGGATGTCTCTTTCTAAGAAAATGGGAGTGGTGAGGTTGCAACTATGAAATTGTTTCAGACAGAGATCTTCGTGTTGTTCCCATGTTTGATCAGGTTATAACTTTTATTAGTTGCTTAGTGTCTGTTTCGAGGATAATATGTGATTCCTTTATGGTTATAAAATTTTCTCAAATTTATCTCACATTCCTATGCATTAACTCTGAGTTTGCTTAGAGGGTGGTTTCTGAGTTAGCTACTAGTTAGCTTAGGGTAATTGTCAGTGACCCTACTAGACCGGTCAAGGCTAGATTTTAGGGCATAGCACTACATGTCTGAACATCCAATGTAGAATGAACTCTTTGGAATTTCTATCTGGATATGTCCCCAATCTGTTCGAACATGTGTTGTGAATTGAAGTCTTCAGAAATCATGTTTAGACATGTCATGCAAATTGATGTCTCTAGCACTATTGCCCATTGGACAGCAGCAAGACAAGTCTTGCGTTATTTAAAGGATCGGTAGATTTTGATCTTTTTTATCGCAAAGGTAACATTAACCTAAATGCCTATTGTGACTTAGATTGGGTAGGAAATCCGGATGACAAACGCTCCACCATTAGCTACTATGGCATTTTTCTTGGGTCTAATCTTATCTCTTGGTGTGCTAAGAAGCAACACACGGTCTCTCGGTCTAGCATAGACGCAAAATACCGCTCTATGGCTCTTGCCACGGCTGAGTTATTTTAGATTCGAATGCTCCTTAAGGAGCTCATATTTCTCTTTGTAATCCTCCTCTCCTTTGGTGTGATAATTCAGGTGCCTTGTCATTGGCTTCTAACCTTGTGTTTCACGCTCGCACGAAACACATTAAGATAGATTCTCATTTTATTGGAGAAAAAAGTGACTCATCATGCTATTCAATTGCATTATATATTTACTATTCTACAGGTTGCTGACATTTTTACAAAGTGTCATACTGCCTCACGGTTCCATTGTTTACATCTCAAACTGAAGGTGGCCCATCAGTATGGCGGGGGGGTGTTAAGCTTATAGAGAACACAAGACTCTTTGAGAAGACCCAAGACTCTCCAAGCCTTAGCCAAGCATCATTAAGATCAAATATAAATTAGAAAAAAAAAAAAAAAAAGCATCTTTAAGAATATTTAGCATCATCACCAAAGAGAGTTTGTACATGATTCTCAAGCATGAAGTCATGCATCATAAGCAGAGACGGAACTAGAACTTTTAGTTTAGGGGCAAAATTAAATAAATAAATAACAATAATAATTCTTGGGGGAGGCGGCAAAATTTAATTTTTAAAGGTCTTTTTTTTATATATAAAAAAATTTGTGATTGAAGGTGGGGGGGAGGAGGGGGAAAGGGTGGTTCTGCCCCTGATCACAACAAGCATAAGACTTCCTTACAGACCCATTCATGTACCACAAGAGTTTCCTTCCAATCACATCAATGGTTGTCCAAGATTTCCAAACATCAGATCATGATCTTCTCATGCATGACTCACACACTGTAGTGACTTAAATAATTAACTAGGCATAAGTAGTTTAGTTATGAGGGTTAATTTGGGCTTTGAGTCACTAAGGACACTTGAAGGGTAATTTAGACTTTTAGGATGGACGAACATACGCTAGGTCTAGTGGATGTACACTCCTGTCTTTTCCTACGGACGTATGCTAGGTTTACCGAACGTACACTCTTGTTTCTAGTGTGAACGTACATGGGGGGATCACCGTATATACGCTCTACAAATAGTACATGGAAGTACGTAAGACCACACAGATGTACGCTACTTTTTGAAATACCCTCCGGTTAATACCTAAACGTATGAGACAGTCTTTGTACTACTATGTAAAAGTACCAGACGTACATTAGGATTGGCAGACGTCCGCTACTTTTCTGAGAAGTTGGTAGAGCCCCTCAGCTATAAATACCCCATATTCCTTATGTTTTCTCACGCCTAGGGGTGGGCACGGGTCGGGGCAGGGCGGGTATTGGCCTTTTCCCAGCCCACCCCGCACCCAGTGGGTTTGGATTTTTCAACTCGCAACTCGAACAAAAATCACAATATCCGCGCATGTTTGGGGTTTGCTGGGTGGGGCGGATCGATGCGGGCTGTGTAGTTTGGGCAGGTTGGGTTCTTCTCTTCCATTCTGTCTCTTCTGTACGTCAAACAAACAAACACAAGTTGAAGTTACACAACCCAATAGGCAACATCAAATGATTCAAACCTACAAACAATGAAAAAAAAAAAAAAAGAATGGTTCAGATCCATTCATGAAAGTGGTCTAGAGAGAGAAAAATACTTGGATTTGTGGAGGTGGGAGCGGCGCAAAAACCCATGGTTTAAGGAGGTGGAGTGGAGGCGCAATAGCCCGTGGTCTGAGGAGGTGGAGGGTGGTGTAATGAGAGACAGACGAAGAGAGAACATACCAGAGAGAGGGAGAGAAAGGGAGAGAGAGAGAGCAAGAGCGACGAAAAGAGAGGGAGAGAGAGAGAGAGAGAGCAAGAGCGATGAAAAGAGAGCAAGAGAGATGAAGATAGTGCAAGACGGCGCATAAAAGAGAGTTAGGGTTTTTTTAGTTTTATAGTTAAGTGGGTCGGATCGGGGCGGGTGGGTACCTGTAATGACCTAGATTTTAAAACTCCTATTGAAATAATATTAAATAGATTAAAAGGAAAATAAATAAATTAGAGTAATGATATATGAATTAACGATATTAAATAATTATTTGGTGTTAAGGGTATATATTACATTGACTGTTGACATCTTTTTAGTATCACTTTAATTCTCAAATTTATCTTCATAAGTATGTTTATGGGCATAATTAAACACAACTTAGTGAATAAATTATTTATATTAGTGTTTGGTGAAATCAAAAATTTATTTGAAGCTTTTTAATTTTTTGGCTTAAAAAGCAGTGTCTTAATTTTCGTATTGTCTAGTAAAGATTAAAACTACTAAGGAAAGGTAGGCTAGCCACTTTTGTTGAAAATTTGGAGGCTTCTTGTAAGAATGATCATGAGATAATGTCTTGAACCATTAATAAGGCAAGTGGGCAAGTGGCAAGTGTGAATGCAATTAGTTTAAAGTCTAATTGAGTGGGAAACTTTGTAAGGGTCAAAAAACTGAGTCAAACAAACTCGGATGAAGTCGAACCAAAAATATAAAATGTTTTTCTCGGAGTCCTCTATCTACCCTCAAAATTTCATGTCAATCGCAGTACGTTTGGATATAAAAAAAAATCGGAGTGCACTGCCCTCATGTTGGACGAAATTGATAAGGTGGACTAGAATCATTGAATGTGGCCTAGGTTCATGTTTTTAGTTGAATACCTCTCAACCCTTGGATTAAAAGTAGGAAAATGAATCCTAGCCATCCATCCTCTTATAGATAGAAGCTTGTATTTAACCCTTAGATCAAAAGTATTAAATTGAATCCTAGCCATTCATTTTCTTATAAATAGGAGGCTAAGTAATTCATTTTTTTCACTTAAGCTCTTTCACTTTCTTAGCAAGAGAAGATTACTTGCTCCACCTTTCTTTCTCTTCCTTAGCTCCAAGTCAAAAATCATATGGCTTAGATCATTCTTGTAGTCTTCAAGTGTTCATAGTTTTCTAGTTAGCTACCTAGAGAAAATTGTGTGGAGTTATACTTCAAGGCTATTGGGTAAGTATTCCTTGTGTAATTATAATGATTTATTGTTGTATTATTTGTTCTCATCTAATTGTTTAAGACCCAATAAGCTTATGGTGTAAAACAAAGCAATAAATGAATAAATGATAAGAGTTCATAAACAAATTGATTAAAGGCTTATGATATTATCTATATTTATTACATATACTATTTACTTTACAGCTTTTATATTCAGTCATTTATTTTATTGTTATTTAAATTTAAATTTATATTTTTGGCGGTACGGACCATCGGTCTCAACCCAAAAATATGAATTCAACATTTATATTCAGTCATTTATTTTATTGTCATTTAAATTTTAATTCATATTTTTGGCGGTACAGACCATCGGTCTCAACCCCGAAATATGAATTCAGTATTTATATTCAGTCATTTATTTTATTGTCATTTAAATTTTAATTCATATTTTTGGCGGTACGGACCATCGATCTCATCCCCGAAATATGAATCATGCTTTATATATATAGTATTTATAATACCAGTTTTTATTTTGTGATATTGGCCATTAGCCTCGTCACCAAAAACGAATTCATAAATAAAACTATTTATAAGTAACTATCTCAGATTTATATGATAAAATGAGTAAGTAAAGATGAAGTGACGGATAATAAATAAATATAAAAAGATGAGGGTCTCTAAACAATGATATTATTTAAGAATGAACTAATATATATATTATTTGTATGTATGTATTTATATGCAGAAGTATAGCAGAAATTCTATACTAAGAAGTGTAAGTATGGATGTACTTACTGAGTATTAGCTTTGTTTTATTGTCATAGAAATTCTTATTTTGCCTTATTGATATAATTTTTACATTATAACTGTTGCATAATGTGTCTAATAATATGGGCTGATAAGATAGCCATCTTAAGAACAAGCTGGGTAGATTGCCGCGAGTAACTGTCTGTATCTCAGTGGATAGGGGTATATAACCATCAAACAGGCCTAATATATAATTAAGCTGGAGCTGTGTAGTCGCCAGCACCAAACAGGTAAAACTCTTAAGTGTGAGGGACATAACGGACGTAAACGGGCGAAGAGCTCATGACAAGAGGTCTGAAGAAAGATTATCATAAAACACAAACTAATATGTCACTACGCTGCATTCGTATTTCATTCATCATTATATATTTTGTTTCATAATCTTACATTGTCTCAAACTAGTCTTTTAGTCTTTATTTATAGGAAAATAGATTGCTCACTTGTTTGTCTATGTAAACATGATAACGTCATATTTATATAGACCTTGATGCAGGAATAGAGAGCGAGGACGATGGTCCTTTTATTGGTTTTGATGGTTGATAGATCATCTATTGCGAGATTGATGTTACTCTTTGAAGCAAGTCTCATTTATGTTAATCGCTTTTATTACATAGTGTGATGTGTGCTAACTGGACAAATAATACTATATTAATTTAGTACTGTCTATGGCTTATATTTGGTACACCTAATGTGTACATATGTTGTAATGAAACCATATTCCTATTTTCATTAAATAATATATCACCTGGAGGTATTTCAATCAGCTCAATTGTGTTGTGCAAATTATTCATAGGCCATAGAAAAAGAAAAAAAAAATTATATACATATTCCACTGTAAAATTGTATTTCTAAAGGAGCAGCGTAATGACTTCGATATTTGCTAAATTCAAATATCGGGGCGTTATAGTACCCACATAAAATAAATCCTTATACCAACCCGCAACCTGCCCCGCCCCATACGGATTGGACAAAATCCTACCCGAATCTGCTAAAAACTCTTCTAAATTTCCTCGGGTCGGGGCATATTTGCGGGTTGGACGGTTTGCCTAGCCCTACTCACGCCTTTCTTCGCCCCCACGCTGCCAATAGACTGTTTGTAAGTATTTTGTGTGTTTCAGTGCTGTCGGAGGAGGAACGCTTGAAGTTTCCCTTCACGGAGGTAATGCTCAATTACCTAGCTTTTTAAATACGTTGTTATGCTGCTCGATTTCTATCTTGTACTATTAGTCGTAGTTGTTAGCTTAGTTATGCTTTAAATCTTGTTTAGGTTAGCGTTTCGTTAACTTAGTATTGTCACGTTGCATGAAGGTTTTATTTCAACTTAAAAGGCCCTAGAAAGCCCTTTGGTAGGTTTAGGGGTTAGTTTGGAGAATAGGAGGACGAGTAGAGAAAATGACGTTCTCCTTGAAAACCTCGAAGCGAATGTATGGTCTCGAGACCAGACGTACGGTCCAAAGTGTCATTGCTGACGTACGGCCCAGAGTGTGACAGAGGACTTTATTTTCACCAAACTGTCCATAGCTCCTATTTTTCTTATTCTAGAATTGTTTTAGTAGGAATATGACTAATAGAAGGTTTTCTACAGATTTGAAAAACCCAAATCATTCGGAATTCTCAGAGACATTATTCGACCCAAATGAGTTTTAACTCACATAATGCTTGATATTATTTTCCATGCACTGCACAATTATTTTGTGTACTAAGAAAACATGCATATTTGTAACTCTCACAGTTTGTACTTGTTGTACATGAACTCTAGTATTTTAAGAAAATGTTGTGATAATATGTTAATAAAATGAAACTTGTAAAAGAACATGCATGTAAAATACAAACAAGATAATGTAATTTGCATCGTATGACATGGTACATCGGTACGTGCGGTATAATGGCCATGAACTTACTATACACGTTAACTTTATGGTCAAATATGCGAATTATATGGGCCTTGGATCCAATGGTTGTTCGTGGCCGGCGCAGCCTTAAATGGCGGTCACTACAGGATAGACATAATTAGTAGTGTGGGCCACTTGAGGTCGGATTCGGTCGTGCCGCTAGTATTTTATACGGTAGCGTGCAATGGCTAGGGCACCGGCATTGTACTATAGATCCCTCAGGACAATGCATAGGTAATATCTTGGGTAGACCATACTGTTGAACTATGATGTTATTCTGTATCATATGCATATATTATATATCTATATCACTCATAATATAAATTGTCATGATGAAACTGTCATTTGCTTTGTAAAAACATTAGAGTTTATTATTAAACTAGCATGGGTATTATTTGTGTTAAGAATCACTAAGACTTACCCCCTTTTTATTTATGTTTTCCCCCATCATTACATATATTTGTGCGGTCTAGCTATCCTAGGCAAGGATGCCGCAGGAGCCAACTTGGGTAACAGCACAAGACTTGATCCGTGTGATTTTTTAGGATATATATCATATTTGGCTGAGAACCATGTGGGAGGATGGAAGAACTGCCCGTGCGGACATGATCGAGATTCTGATCTCATTAGCCATGCTTAAGCTTAGATTTAGGCTTTGATGTTTTGACCTTTTTCAAAAACAATGTTTAATACTATCTTATGGTCTGTATCCCTACTTGATGATGGTTTGATGACCAGTACATTTTGATGACTATCTATGTTATGATGATGCTGATGTTATATTTTCTCTGGTTCATATTGTGTGAATATTAAATTATTAATCTCTAATTCCTATAGTCTTAGTAAAATCTTACGTCGTAGCTTTCTTGTTACGACGAGAAAGGTTGAAATCCCTGAGTCATGTTCCGCGAGGAATAGGGCTGGGAGGTGAGCCATGAGATCAATTACTAGTTAATTGATTTGCCAATCGGGGTCGTCACACACATAAATGCTATGATCCCATTCATTGTCTTATATTTTCCTCATGTATATTCTCTTCACATCTGGAGTTGTATTTGATAGTATAGGACTGATTTTGTTTCCTTACACGCATATTCTATCTAATTACCTTTTCAAGTTACTCTTTGTACATCAATGTAAATAGATATATGTAGCTCTGTTTTGGTTAAGTTGACCAAAACAATTCTCTATCATAACTTTCAGGGGGACATTGGCAATAAAGTAGTAATTTGAGGAGAGTATGTATACTTTTCACTAAAAATAAATATGGAACATTGATGAAACTTAAGAAGTGATAGGTAGTTTTTGATGAAATGGATGAATGTGGAAATGAGAATGGAAATGGTGTTGATAATGAACTCCAATTAGAGCTAGAGACAAATCACAAGTGAATCCAATTGAGGCTGAATACAAACTACAAAGACATACGTCTAATTCATTCTCTGATTCTTGTTAATAACTAAATGGTCTTTAAATAGAAATACAAGTAAATAAAGCTTAAAGTGATAACACTTAAAGTTATAATATTCAATTTCAAATAAACTCTAATTATAATAAACTAATCTTAACACTAATTTAAATAATCTAATCCTGATGAATTGGAATTGCATTTCAATTCAACTATTATCCAAACTAATCATAACCTCATCCCTATCAAGAAGTTAATTGTTGAAATTAAAAAGCGAGAACTAAATTGAAATTGGGATAAAACATATGGACTAATTTAACTTTTCCCATGAAAATAAAAGCAAGACATGTTGATCCACATTTTCACCCTTTATCTTTTAGGAGAAGATCTCATTGTGAATGCATGTTAATGAAGCCTATACCAGTTAACCATTGCGACTTGCAGATTGATGGCGCTAGACGAGGCCTTTTTACTCTGTTTATCTTTCTTCTTTTCCCTTTTAGAGAAACAAAGAACATACTCATGAAGCATTGCTAAAGAAAACATCTGAGCGAGCTTCACACAATCCTACTCACAATATCACACCTATCACTAAACTAAAAAGTATTTCATATATATATATATATATACTAGATCCAAAGTTACAAACCAATTATGATTAAATATGAGCAATGAATGGTCAATTTAATTAAATCATTTCCTATGATGGTGAATCAAAACATGGGGGCCCTTAAAGGGGCTCCTTTCCTCAGCTTCCTCCTCTTGGATAACGATATTGCAAGGTATTTTCTGTCTTCAATTGTTACATTCTCTAGGTCTCCATCTTTCTCGTTAGTCTGATTATTATATATGGCTAAAACCTGTCAACAATTATGAGAAAGATGATAAGCAGATTGGTGCTTAGTTTTTAAAAGACTTGGTAATTTTACAGATCTCGAAAATTCAGAATTTATGATTCTCAGTAGCAGTCAGTATCATTTTTAATACTGAGTTTATGACTCTCAAACCAAGAGTATAACCATAATAAGAAAATGAAAATGAAAAGGATCTTTTTAAATAATTAAACAGAAATAATGTACTAAATGGATCCTATCTATTTCCCCCATGTAGTACGTACTATACAATTTGAAATCAACCCTTTTTTCACTTCTCTGCCTGTTGTGTCTGACTTCCACAATGCTAGGTGAATAAATTTTAAGATAAATGCAGATTTTGATAGAATATATTGTGTGAGATTACCGGTTATCCTAAAAGTTTAAGCTGATAAAAAAGGGTAAATTTAATCATCTAATTAACATTTTAACATTTCTCTTCATTGATGTGTTCAAACTTCCTTTTAATAAATGGGGCCTAATACGCAAAATATTTAATTGAAATTGATGGTAAATTTGACGGAGTCAAAATTTGATCGAATGTCCGATCTTAAGATCTTTGATGAACACTATAACAGATTTAGTGAGTAAAGAGTTGAAGCCATGCTATCATGTGCCTAATTTTTATCCCTCCCATTAAGTAAAAAACAATAAGAAAAGAGGAAGATGAGAAATTGACCTTGCATGCTATGCTGCAATAGAGTGAATTATCTTGCAGACTCCTATCACAGGTGATGCACCTATACTGATCCCTTAAGTTGTTCTGCTGCTGTTGTTGGTTAGGTCTTTGCTTCAAGAACACCACTTTCGCTTTATTCGTATAATATGTCTGAGAACAACAAACTACACATAATAAGTGGCTATATATATATATTTGATATATCCGCGCACAAGGGAAGAGGGGAGAATTCTAACTAATAACCTCCCCATTATGAGACGTGGTATACAAGCAATTAAGTTACTTATTGAAGACATGACTGCATATCTATTAATTGTGTATGTATGTATTGACAGATTTGGTATTAATGCTACAAAAATTATCACGTTCCTGCAATAGTTGTTGGGTTTTTTATGTGTGTTTTTATATTTATGCCAGCATCAACTCCATGATAAAGAAAAACCTACAGCGTTAACAATGGAATTACAACATTCAAAATTCTGCTGGGATTACTTGAAATGTGTTCTTACATCTTTTGGACTCGTACTTTTTTTTTTTTTTTTTTGAGTGGACGAGTTTTGAACAAGTTATGTACTATCCGACCACAATCAATATATATGACTGCTTTTTCGTACTTAGACTCTAGCTGCCACATAATTTAATAGAGCACCGCATCATCGATATTTATTATATGTCGGTCTCTCAAGATACAACTAGTCCAAATTGCAATTAACAATGAAGACCTCAATCTTTCTTCCAATTTTCTGAGAAAACTTCTAGCGCGCGTTGCCTGTCTGGAACAAGCAGGCTTTACTAGGAGTGTGCAAAGAACTAGTTAGTCATTTGTCTGAATTTTGTCTGGAAAAATGATGATCATCAAGGCCTGATCCGTATCCTTTTTTATCCTTTTTAATATGAAAGACTAAATTTTTAATATTAAAATAGGGTAAATAATGGAATCAATGTTGAAACTAATCAGTACCTTTGACTTTAATATTATTTTAAATCACATATATATTTTCCTAAAACCTTAAAAGAGTGGAAAGAGGTACGGCTTCTGATTAACAACCCGCCCCTTCCACCTTGATGAAAAATGGCAGAAACAAAATATAGAAGACTTGAATTCTTTCTAGCTAGTTGGTTTCGTGTTCATTGTAAATAATTTCTGCATAACATCTAATTCAGAGGTAAAAAAACTATATATGTATATGGAGATAAATATATAATTGCAGGCATGCATGCTGAAAACCATGCAAATCATATAATTTGGAAACAGCTTAAGTTTACAATTACAAACCTGTATTCCAGAACAGTCGAAGAGCTTGCGTAAATCTTGCCGATTTATAACGTCACTGTAGATGTATCTCCGAATCTTTGAAGAGCAGAAATCAACATATATATTTTAGTGATCATAATATATATATAAAGAACATGAAGAAAGAGATGACAATATATATACATAGAGAGAGAGAGAGACCTTAACGTGCTTGTGACGCTTGTGAGCGGGAAGACAATTGGAACATAAAGATCGACGGCAGTCAATGCAAAAGTGATCCAAATTGTTCTTCTTGGCATTTGGATGCATGATGCAACAGCTGCTAAAGAATGTCGTTTTCTGCATTACAATCAGCCACGGAGGTGCCCCCGCATAGATTTTCTGCAAAAAAAATATGAATTTTAAAGAAGAAGAATGAAGAGAATGAAGAGTGATGGAGAAGAAAATAAATATATATTTCTACATCATTTCGGAATGCATGGAGTAGTTTGATGCGTACGGCCTCTTTCATAGTTTTGCGGGATGAGACTGTAAAGGGTTGGACGTGTTTAAAAAGGAGATGGAGATTTGATTGACATAAAAAAAAAAATTATAATAAAAAATTAAAAAAAGAATATTTTTGTATAAAAAATAAATTTTTTTTTTAATAATAATAAAAAGTAATTTAGTTGAGTTGAGATAAATAATACAGTAGAGAAGAGCTAGGGTTGCCACGTCAGCTCTGAGAAATGGCTATGACTATGACTACTCTCTCTCTCTGTGCATGCATTTTAATTTGATGAGTTGCATCGGAGCCGGGACATATATAGCGTATCTTTTCTAGATCCCATTGTCCAACAACACCATTAAAAGAATTTTTAATTGAAATTTCTGATCTTCCAACTAGTAATTTTTTAATTCTAGCATGGTATATCACTACAAAAAAAAAAAAAAAAATCTATAGCGGTAAAAAGTGGCCGCTATTTCCAAATAGTGGAGATAAGTGACCGCTATTTGGCGGCTGCTAATAATCTGACGCTAATGCTAAATAGCAATGACTTTTTGGGTCACCGTTAATAACTCCTCATTAACAGCTACTTTTGGTCGCCGCCAATAATTTTTTTTGGCCGGAAAAAAGGTTCAAAATAATCTTGTAGTCATTGCTATTGATATATCATTAGCGGCAACCACCAAGTTGCCGCTAATGGTATGTCATTTGTGGTGACATCAGTGTTGCCACTAATGATTTGAGAAAAATAAAATTAAAAATTAAAAAAGTAAATACCGGCAACATAGAGTTGCCGCTATTCCTCCATCATTAGCGGTAACATATAGTGGCCACTATTTCTCTATCATTAGCGGTGACATTATGTGGCCGCTATTGGTATATCATTAGCGGCCACTACGGTGTTGCCGCTAATGGTATATCATTAGCGGCGACATCAATCATTAATGTTGTCACTAATGATTTAAGGAAAAAAAAAAAAAAAAAAAGAGTCAATAGCGGCAACAATCATAAGTCGTTGCTGATGAGGGGTCAATAGCAGCGATAATAGTCGCCGCTATTGGGGTTGCTACTAAATACCAAAAAAATTGGTATTTAGTGTCCACAATTAGCGGCGACAAACATGTCGCCACTAATGACTAATTATTAGCAGCGAATTTAGAAAGTTGTCGCTAATAACCCCTCATTAGCGGCGACTTTGGCATCGCCACTATTCGTTTGGGTCACTGATGACCAATTTTCTTGTAGTGTATATGTTATCTATAAAGCCTTATAAGTTTGATGCAAAGACTATTTATATTTTTCATTATTTTGGTAATTATATTCTTTTAACTTTAAAAAATGTTAATTTATGGTTATTATCTTTTACAAGTTTACAATGTCAACCATATTCCATTCACAAATTCAATGGTAAATCCTAACGGAATAAGTAAAATTTCCAAAATACCATGTCCAAATTCAAAGTACTTCTGTAATTTTATAAAAATCTTAAGGGTATTTTGAAAATTTTCACTCATCAACCATTTGATTTAAGGTGAATTTTGACAAGAGATATTGTAAAAGTGGTGAAAGATTAGTGAAATATTTCATACATTGCAAATATATGAAATATTGTAACCCTAAATTTACACTTTTTAAAGTTTAAGAGTTTGATAACAAAAGTGGTGAAAGATTAGTGATTGTACGTAAAATTTTTCCTTTGTTTTATATATGGTCATGATTACAAGTTTGTGTAACTAACTGTGTACAGAATATCACATTTTTTAAATTCTTTAAAAAACGTGCTAACATTAATATTGTGTACACTGTTAAATATTTTATCAACTTTAAAATCCTTACTTTAAAAAAGTTACTGTCTTGCCTGAATAAAATTAGAAATTTCTCTTGTATCATCTCAAAAATATCGTAATTTCTAAAATTACTGCTGAGTGCTTAATCATTTGATATTTTTAAAATCACCTTACTCTTAGAGTCACGTAAAAATAACTTTTTAGAATTATTCATCCTGCCTACCTACCTACCTACCCTAATCTCGCTTGGGTTTTTTTGTTTTTATTGTCCCTTTTTATTTGCGTGTGCATATTTAAGTTACATTTAAAGCAAAAGCCTGCTGCCATTTACTCTCATGGCCAAAGTAACCTTTGCATTCTATCATGTCGCAGCTCGCCATTATTCTGTGAGTAAACTTGCTTCTTCACTTCTCCAGCATATTGTTGGATAATTAATTCAAATGGTGTGAATTTTGCACCTAACTCACCTACCTTCATCGTACAATGCCCAACATAAAAGAATTATCTGTCTTTGACTACCTAATCCTAATTCTTTCTTGAAATGGACGTAGAGATATGCACATTTTTGGCTTTCTAATAAATAGGCTTGAACTATACAACTCTAAAGTCATTAAGATCCTGTACCCCGGTTTCCTTATTTGATTAGGGGAAAAAAAAAAAAAAAAAGTGGTTAAGATGCATTTGTACCGTTAGATGTGATATATTTTCTCTTCGGGTCCTTTTTCCTATTTTCTCACTTTTTAAAATTCTCATTAGATTTATAGAATTCATGTGTGAGACACATATGATCCAACATATATATTTAATTGTAATTTTAAAAAATGAGAGGATAGGAGAAGAACCAGTGAAAAAAATTGGATCAAAATTTAATAGTAATTCATCCTTAAATCTATCGTTAAATTTAATGGCTAGATCACTTTAGAGCATCTTCAGCAATTAATGACTATTTTAGCCGGTTAAAATCAGCATTTTTAGTTGAACTACTATTTTTTTTTACAATGGACTCCGGCATACTCTTTATTTTACCATCTATTTTATTTAAATATTATTTTTTTTAATCTTATTTTTATTATTTTTTATCCGTACCTTTTCTTCTCCCTCTCTCTCTCTCTGCAAAACCAGAGTGGCAACACCAATATCAGATCAGACCATGGAATGCAGGGATAAAAATTCGAGAAATGGGATCAAATCAACACAGAAAATGCTAGAATGCAATAAACTATCCATATTTGACCCATAAAAGTCTATGTGGCATCATTCATTTATTGTATTGTGGGTTATTTTTTCACTACAAAGATATTTTAAAATATTTTTTTGGGATGCCATATAGATTTTTAAGGGCCAAATATGGATAGTTTATTGCATTCTAGCATTTCCCAATCAACACCTGAATTCCATTGAACGTCATAGACATTTCCACCTGAATTCCATTTCCACATTGAACGTCATAGGGATAAAAATTCAAGAAATGGGATCAAATCAACACCTGGAAATCAGATCAGACCATGAAATGCAGGGATAAAAATTCGATCAGACCATCTCTCATCTCTTGGCGTGATGGGTTGGAGAAATGGGCTACAAAACCAACCCCTCATCTCTCTTGAATTCCATTTCCACATTGAACGCCATAGCCATGGCTTGGTGGAAGTGCTTCTTCTACGGCGACAATGGATGTGGTGGGTAGGCGCCATACCCATGACTTGCTGGGTTCAAGACTTCGGTGGAGGAGGAGAGAACAAGCATCGAGGGAGAGAGAGAAAGGGAGGAGGAGAGAAGGTAAAAAAAAATAAAAAAAAAACCCTAATGGGTAACTTTCATATTTGAAAGTTTACTATAAAACCAGTAGAGAAAATTACTACTTTACAGATATTGTTAGAGGAAGAAAAATTCTAAATTTAACTTAAAAGTTAAGTTATACGAGCTGTTGGAGATGTTCTAAGGGATAAGAGAGAGAATAAGAGTCCTGCATATAGCATTACTCGTTTTTATATTAAGTTGGTTAGTATTAATTTCCCTTAATTTAGGTCATTAATTTTGGTAATTGCGTTATTTACCTTTCATGTATTACCAATGATATGAACTTCACCAACAATTGTGATGAAACCTAATAACAATGATGGCATGGAACCCCAAGATCGTGAAGATAAGATTTGTTGAGCCTTGACCCGTCACCTAACAAGATGAAAACTAAGACTACGAAGGATTGAAAATGTCATACCAAGAAAACCTAAGAATCTCTCAAGAAATCAAGGTGATAAGTTTGGTTGTTTGAACGCCAAAAGATTAACTTGATAAGTTTAAAGAGTTCTTTTAAGAACCAAGAGGAACACAAGACCTCACAAAGATAATAGTTTTTCTGAAAAGACAAATTTTCATTAAAATTCGTAATAATCTACTTATATACTGGGAACAACCCTCCAAGCATAGGAAAAGCCATAACTACAGCTTTAAAAACTACACAAACATTAACATAACAAGCCCCCATGTTTTTAGACTTCTTGGACTTCTAGAGACAACCAAAAAAATGGATAAATGGCTAAATTCATTCTCCTATTTAATATCCTAGAAACTCAACAAATTCACACCCTTTAATGGTCAAACCATGCTGGAAAAGCATGCTAATTAACCTCATCAATTGCTTTGATGACATGGACTAAACCTTGATTATTATTTGAGCCCATCTTGGTCTTTTTAGAGTCAGCCCCATTTTCTTGGATTAGCCCATTTAGTGCTTCCTTGAAACATTTGGCTTTAAGTCTTGTAATTGGGCCACTAGGAAGTGACAAAGGATCTTGTGCAAATTTAGCTCCACTTGTAATTGGGTCACTAGGAAGTGACAAAGGGTCATGTGCAAATTCAGCTCCATTCCCATGTGTATGATTAGTATGTCCAGCTCCTTGGTTTGCATCATTCTCCCCCTCTTGAGAAGGATTTGCCCTCAAATTATCACCTACATCAAAAGGAGACAAATCAACAACATTAAAGCTTGCACTGACACCATACTCACCTGGCAAGTCAAGCTTGTAGGCATTATCATTGATGCGTTCCACTACTTGAAATGGTCCATCACCCCGAGGTAGGAGTTTTGAACGCCATTTCTCCGGAAAACGGTCCTTCCTTAAGTGCAACCAAACCTAATCTCTTGGTTCAAACACTACCTTCTTGCGTCCCTTGTTGGCTTGATGGACGTATTGTTTAGTCCTCTTTTCAATGTTCAGCCGTGCCTTTTCATGAATCATCTTTACAAATTCTACTTTCTTTTTGCCATCTAAGTTCACACATTCACTCAAAGGTAAAGAAGTTAAATCCAAAGGTGACAACGGGTTAAAACCATAAACAATCTCAAATGGTGAAAACTTAGTTGCTGAATGTATACTTCTATTGTAAGCAAATTCAACATGTGGCAAACAATCTTCCCATGTTTTCAAATTCTTTTTAATGATAGCACGCAACAAAGAAGACAAAGTTCTATTTACTACTTCAGTTTGACCATCCGTTTGTGGATGACAAGTAATAGAAAACAACAACTTGGTTCCCAACTTTCCCCACAAAGTTTTCCAAAAGTAACTCAAAAACTTTGCATCCTTATCAGAGACAATGGTCCTAGGCATACCATGTAACCTAACAATTTCTTTGAAGAACAAATCAGCTATATGTGATGCATCATCAGTTTTATGACATGCAATGAAGTGTGCCATCTTGAAAAATCTATCTACCATCACAAAAATGGAATCTCTCCCCCTCTTAGTCCTAGGTAAACCTAAAACAAAATCCATAGAAATATTAGTCCAAGGTTCACTAGGTATTGGCAAAGGAGTGTACAAACCATGGGGTTTCAACTTAAACTTAGCCTGTTTACACGTGATACACTTCTCACAGATTCTTTCCACATCACGCTTCATATGAGGCCAAAAGAAATGTTCATGCAAAATTCCTAAAGTCTTAGCTACACCAAAATGTCCCATCAAACCACCACCATGAGCTTCTCTCACAAGCAATTCGCATAAAGAACACATAGGCACACACAATTTATTTTCTCGAAACAAAAATCCATCATGCCTATAAAACTTACCAAATGCCACTTTTTCACATGCATTGAACACATCACCAAAATCAGAATCTTGTACATACAAATCCTTAATGTATTCAAAGCCAAGCAGTTTTGTATCTAACATGGAAAGTAAAGCGTACCTTCGGGACAATGCATCAACCATCACATTTTCCTTACCTTGCTTGTATCTGATCACATAAGGAAATGTTTCAATAAATTCCACCCACTTGGCATGGCGTTTGTTCAACCTTTGCTGTCCTTTCAAATGCTTCAAAGATTCATGATCTGTGTGAATCACAAATTCCATTGGCCATAGATAGTGTTGCCAATTTTCCAAAGCCCTTACCAAGGTATACATCCCCTTATCATAAGTGGGGTAATTTAGGGCTGCCCCACTCAACTTTTCACTGAAATAAGCAACTAGACGACCTTCTTGCATCAAAACAGCTCCAACACCTATTCCTGAAGCATCACACTCAATTTCAAAAGTTTTAGCAAAGTTAGGTAAAACAAGCAAAGGTGCATTGGTTAACTTTTCTTTGATCAAATTAAATGCCTTTTCTTGTTCTTTCCCCCATTTAAACGGCACATTTTTCTTAATAACTTCAGTAAGAGGGGCGGCTAAGCTACTAAAATCATGCACAAACCGTCTATAGAAGCTAGCTAAGCCGTGGAAACTCCTCACTTGACTGATTGTTGTAGGCATTGGCCAATCTTGGATTGCCTTCACCTTTTTCTTGTCCACCTCAATTCCTCTCTTACTAACAACAAAACCAAGAAACACTGGCTTATCCGTCCAAAAGGTGCACTTCTTGAGGTTAGCAAATAACCTTTCTTTCCTAAGAATTTCCAAAACATATTTCAAATGCATTACATGTTCTTCCAAATTTTTGCTATAAATTAAGATATCATCAAAATACACAACTACAAACCTGCCAATAAAAGCACGCAAAACATGGTTCATCAAATGCATAAATGTGCTCGGAGCATTAGTTAAACCGAAAGGCATCACTAACCACTCATACAAACCATATTTAGTCTTAAAAGCAGTTTTCCATTCATCACCTTCCTTCATCCTAATCTGAAGAAATCCACTTTTAAGATCAATTTTTGTAAAGACACAAGAACCATACAATTCATCCAGCATATCATCCAATCTAGGAATGGGATGATGATACTTTACCGTTATGTTGTTGATGGCTTGGCAGTTAACGCACATCCTTCATGTTCCATCCTTCTTAGGAACTAATAACACCGGAACCGCACAAGGACTCATGCTTTCACGCACATACCCCTTCTCCAATAATTCACCTACTTGCCTCTGAAGCTCCTTGGCCTCCTCGGGATTACTCCTATAAGCAAGTCGGTTTGGAATTGATGCACCACGTATGAAATCAATTTGATGTTTAATACCCCGGATTGGAGGTAAACCATGAGGTACCTCTTCGGGAAGGACAACTTCAAACTCTTGCAAAAGAGAAACAATATCACTCAGCAAAGCACCAACGAGATCATTAGTACATAAAAGAGCCTCATTGTACATGAGTATAATAAGGGACTGGTGTGAAATTAAGGCTCTTTTGATCTCGCTTTTTTTTGCAATGCAATTGAATGTTTCCTCTCTTGCTCTCACTATGGCCGAAGTACTCTCTCTTTCCTTTTCACTCTGATCAATGTTTTTCTCTCCTTTTTTCTTAAACTCTTTTTTTTTTTTTCAATTTTGGCCTTCCTTTCTTTTTCCTTTTCTTTTTTTTTTTTTTTTCATTTGATTTCTGTAACTTTAATTGGTCCTCCTTGACCTATTTTGGAGTTAATGGCACAAGAGTAATAGGTTGCCTATTAAGAGTGAAAGAATACTTATTTGTGAATCTATCATGCGTAGCCCTCCGATCATATTGCCATGGTCTCCCCAACAATAAATGGCATGCATGCATAGGAACCACATCACAAAGAACCTCATCCTCATATTTGCCAATGGATAATGCCACCAACACTTGTCTTGTCACCTTGACTTCGCCACATTCATTCAGCCACTGTAGCTGGTAAGGAAGAGGATGTTTCAAGGTAGTTAAAGCCAATTTCTCCACCAAATAAGTGCTGGCTACGTTTGTGCAACTCCCTCAATCGGTAATGACACTGCAAACTTTGTTATTTACAAAGCACTGAGTATGAAACAAGTTCTCCCTTTGGTTACTTTCTTCCTCATTAACCTGCACATTGAGAACTCACCTTGCTACCAATAATTCTCCAACAACAGCATTTTGCTCATTTTCGGCATCCTCCAAAGAAGGCATGTCATCATCATTTACTTATTCCTCATTCTCCAACTCAAGCTCTCCTTGGGCGTTTATCACCATCATCCTTTTGTTTACACACTGGCTGGCTATGTGTCCCCGCCCCTGACATTTAAAACACTTAATATCACGTGTTTTAGAACTCGAAGCCTCGGTGTTACCTAAAGTAGTAGATGTCTTAGAGTTGGCATTCTTAGAGAGTTCAAATTTTGGCTTATTTTGTAGCTGCTTGTCCCTTTTTGGAGCTGTCTTCCACGAGCTGGTGGTAGCCATAGGTTGTCCCCTCCTAGCCAATCCCTTCTGTTTTAATTGTTCTTCCACCTTTATGGCTTGATGCACCATATCCGTCAACTCAACATAATGCTGCATCTCGACTACATCTGCAATCTCACGATTTAAACCATGCAAAAACCTAGCCATGGTGGCTTCCCGGTCCTCTTCTACATTAGCCCGGATCATAGCTACTTCCATCTCCTTGTAATACTCATCCACACTCTTGGAACCTTGTCTTAAGTTCTGCAACTTTTGATACAATCCCTATAATAGTGACTGGGTACAAAACGCTTCCTTATAAGCATTTTCATCTCCTCCCAAAGGTCCACCGGTGGCCCTCTATACCTCCTATTAATCAATAATTGATCCCACCAAACAATGGCATAATCGGTAAATTCAATTGCAGCCAACTTAACCTTCTTTATCTCCGAGTAATGATGACAATCAAACACCATCTCCATTTTAGTTTCCCACTCCAAATAAACTTCAGGATCATTTTTTCCTTGAAAAGATGGAATTTTAATCTTTATATTTCCTAAATCATTATCCCTCCTAGGCCTACCCATCCTAGCTTCTCTATTCCCATACCCACGCTCAAACCTGCCTTGGTTCAAATATGTATCATCAAACTCCTCCGACTCCGCCTCTTCCTCATCATTGCGCCATGTAGCACACCCCCTTCACTACCTATTGGGGTTGTCTTGTTGCTGGCCCCTAGGAGTTCCCGCTTCTACCCTGTCCAACCTCTCGTTAATGGGTTCTAATTCAGCCCTTAACATACGCCTCATCTCCCCTATCAACGCTTGCATTTGGAGGTTTAGAACTTCAGGTTGTCGAAATTCTTCTTCTTCTTGATTATTGGACATTTTTTAAGAAGAAAAAAAGCTGCAAAATAAGGTTAGAATCCTCACAAGCACTCCCTCACATGTTTCACTCAAGAATTGATACACTTGCACTCGTGTTTTCACTCTAAACGGCTTTTACCCTCTTATGGTCTCACACACTCCTGCCTCTTTCCACTCTTTTGTGTCTTTTTTAGTTCTTAATCGAACTTTAAGAAACTAATTCAAAATAATCTAGCAGCAATTGAAAAACAAAAAAAAAAATGAAAAACAACCAAAACTCATCAAAAGGTCAAGAACTTGAATAAGGTGAGAAACAGGATTCAAAGGAAGAAATGAACAACAATCAAAACTCATAAAAAGATCAAGAACCTAAATAAGGTGAGAAACAAGACTGAAAGGAAGAATATTTCTTGCTGGAACAAGAACTATTTTCTTGCCGAAACAAGATTGAAATGGAGGATTTTTTCTTTTCTTTTTTTTTTTTTTCGTTTTCGTTTTCGTTTTCGTTTTCGTTTTTGTTTTTTTATATAGTAAGAAACAGGAAATAGAACGAAAAAAAAAAAACAAAAGATAGTCAAAACTTATCTTAGAACCAAAGCTCTGATACCAAAATGATATGAACTCCACCAACAATTGTGATGAAACCCGATAACAATGATGGCATGGAACCCCAAGATCGTGAAGACAAGATTTGTTGAGCCTTGACCCATCACCTAACAAGATGAAAACCAAGTCTACAAAGGATTGAAAACGCCACACCAAGAAAATCTAAGAATCTCTCAAGAAATCAAGGTGATAAGTTTGGTTGTTTGAATACCACAAGATTAACTTGATAAGTTCAAAGAGTTCTTTCAAGAACCAAGAGGAACACAAGACCTCACAAGGATAATATTTTTTCTGAAAAGACAAATTTTCATTAAAATTAGCAATAATCCACCTATATACTTGGAATAGCCCTCCAAGCATAGGAAAAGCCATAACTACAGCTTTAAAAACTACACAAACATTAACATAACAAGTCCCCATGTTTTTAGACTTCTTAGACTTCTATAGACAACCAAAAAAATGGCTAAATGGCTAGATTCATTCTCCTATTTAATATCCTAGAAACTCAACAAATTCACACCCTTTAATGGTCAAACCACGCTGGAAAAGCATGCTAATTAACCTCATCAATTGCTTTGATGACATGGACTAAACCTTGATTATTATTTGAGCCCATCTTGGTCTTTTTAGAGTCAGCCCCATTTTCTTGGATTAGCCCATTTAGTGCTTCCTTGAAACGTTGGCTCTAAGTCTTGTAATTGGGCCACTAGGAAGTGACAAAGGATCTTGTGCAAATTTAGCTCCACTTGTAATTGGGCCACTAGGAAGTGACAAATGGTCTTGTGCAAATTTAGCTCCATTCCCATGTGTATAATTAGCATGTCCAGCTCCTTGGTTTGCCTCAACCATATTTATATTCATTTTACCTACCATTGTTTCTTTATAAATAGGAACATTTTTTTTCTTTTTTTGAAAATCAATCATCTTCATTGATTAGAGAGAAAGTTGCTCAAAAGATTAAGAAGTTGGCACTTCCATGAGGCAGTAAAGTTGACAAAAATGTCAGGCTTGAAATAACCATGATATTCCTACTCTTTATTTCATATCAACAGCACCACTACAGTACATTTAGATATCCGAGCCAGCATATTTTCCTTGAGGGAAACAATTTTTGGAGTAAGTGTTACCTTATTTACAGCGGGTTGAACAATTCATACGAATTTACTGTCTTAAATTTTTTTTTTTAATTTTTAATTTTTAATTTTTTCATTTTAAGTTATATTGGGTGTGTTGTATATCACTACTCCACTTTGTGTGTGATTTTTATTCTTCAAAAACCCTGTCTCATCAATAATAGGAGAATTGCCTCTATTATCTAAATATGGTTGGTTTTCTTAGCACCTTTGATATGATATTGAGCTGCCAGCTACCATCAATATTGATAAGAACATGGATTTTCGTATCACAACACATATAATTCATTAGATTACTATTACCAGTTCATTGATAGCTTTCTCACAAATTTGTTTTCCCAATTAGGTCTTTCTCTTGACATGACAGTGATAAAAATCTTGATGGTAGCATTTTTGTGGCCTTTTTTTGTTTTGTTTTTTTGACAGGCCATATTATACTGAGTTTCGTTGTTTATATAGCCATGGACAATAGGGCCTACTGTTGAAATTTTTTGGCATTGATCTTAATGGAAAAAGACAGCATTTTCACATTTATAGGTGACTTTTAAAACTACAATTGAATATGAGATGAATTCTTATTGAATTTTGATCCAATTGTATCTAGGAGAAGGATTCTCTCCATTTCTTTTGAAATGGAGGGGATCCATTTAATTGTTTTAAGAGGGTATTTTTATCAAAATAAAATAAAATGACAAAATTGCCCTCTAAAAACAACTAACTTGTTACTCTCCATTTCATTTGATCCAAGTCCAACCATCTATGGGTGAAAAAGTTGTGTAAAATAGCCATCTATGGGACCCTTAAAAGCGCTTTTAATTTTTTTTACCAAACGACTACTTTTTTCCTTTAAACAGGCTTTTTGAGTGTTAAAAACACTTTTAGGTCTCTCATACGCAATCTCAAACAGACTCGAAGTGTAGCATTCCTCTTAATAAACGCCAATAGTCTATCGACATACTCTTTAAAATATACTTGAGCAACTGTTTAACATTTATCGACGTATATAAACACCAATAAATTACCGACCTTTGAATAAAACATTGATGTAATACCCCAAAAAAACAAATCTTTTTATTAAACAAAACCCTTTCCATAAAGAGCGTTTAACAAGGGCTTTCTATAAAGCTGCTTAGACAAGACCCAAGACCTTTAGCATTAACCTAAACACACTTTGAACCTTTAGAAAATAGAAGCCAAACACTAACCCTCAGGAGCCGGACGTACGCTAGGTTTGGCGGACATACGCTGCTGTCTTTAGTGCGGACATACGAGGGGAAGGACCACCGGACGTATGCTCTGCAAACCGTACAAGCAGACGTACGTGGGACCACTGGACGTACGCTACTTTTTGGAATACCTTTTGGGTAATGCCTAGACATACGAGACATCCTTTGGACAATTGTACAAAAATCACCAGATGTACGCTAGGGTTGCCGGACGTCCGCTGGTTTGACAGGGAGTTAGTGGTGGACTTTCCCTATAAATACCCACCCCTACCTCTCTTTTCTCACGTTTTTCCACCCTTTGGTGTGCCCCTAGGCTGCCAAAACCCCTTTCTATGTTTTGAGAGAGAATTTGGTGAGAAAGAGTGCTTCAAAGAGGAATTTCCAAGGAGAGAAGACCATGTCCATGCTCAGCTTCGGGGTAATCCTTGTTTCCTTTGTATTTAACATTGTTGTAGCCTTTGGCTTATGCCTTGTTGAGTTTTCCCAAAATGTTCATCAAGTTTCCTTAAGAAATGATAATGTTTTCAAAGGACTCTTTCAAAGTTTCATTGTGTTGTGATTTCTAAAGTTGCGTGTGCTCTTTTATTAGTTTAGAGGAGGTTTAGAGGTCTAGAAGTTCTATAGGAACCATGCACTGATCAAATCTTAAAATGGTGTGCTTAACACACTGAGCGGACGTATGCCATCGGGGCCGGACGTACATTTAGTGGGCAAAGCATTAGTTTTCAAGTTTCGCACGTGCATGCTGTAGCCTAAATATATTTTTTGGTTAAATAGGCAATAGAATGACGGAGTCTTGTATCCGTTATGGCAAGACTTAGCTTCGTTGGAAGATTCGCTCAAATATGCGAGGTAAGTAGACACTTACAACCTTTTTACTTAAAACATATGTCAGTTGACTGATCACGAGTATGATATGAGCGTGCCTACTTTTTGTAATTACTTGGTAACTATGTTATTAATTAACTATTAAGATGTATCGTAAGGTGTGGTACGCTGGTACGTACGGTATGAACAGTCATGGGCTTACTATATAAATTGCATATTATGGTCAAATGTGTGTGTTATATGAGGGCTTTGGATCCATTGGTTTTGTGACCATAGTGCAACCATTCTCAATTGTTCGGTCATTATAGGACGGACGTCATTAATCGGTGTGGACCACACGTGGTCAGACTCGATAATGCCACTAATGTTACGTATGGTATATTGTGCAATGGTTGGGACACTGGCATTGCACTATAGATCCCTCGGGACAGTGCCATTATTGAGAAAGGGTAATATCTTGGGTAGACCATGTATGAGAGTTATGACTTATAATGCATTAGCCTTTTTTTGCATTAAAATAATTAGGTAATTATCGTCGATTCTACACCATAAGCTTTGAAAACTCTAAAACCTATTAAATGGTGTATTAATAGAGGTAATGCCCTCTTTTTGGTTATTACTCGAACTGCACGTTTACTTTCATTAATTGGTCTCATATCATACCTATGTTGTAGGGTTTACTTACTCAGTCATTAGACTTACACGGTTATTATTCTCTAGGTAACCTAGTTTATTGCTATGGAAGTAGCAAGAGATGCTACTGCCTGACTGGTTAGACTTTACTTATGATTACAGGGTTGTCTTTATTATTTGGTAGCTCCATGTTCTTACTTGATGAATTATAGCAACTCAGATTTATTCACCTTCCCTTACATTTTACTCTGACAATATTGAGAATGGCGATTTCCTATTTAGTCACAAGTTGACTTAAATGGGTAAATTACCAGTGACTCCACTGGAATGGCTAAGGCTGATTTTGGGGGCGTTACAATTGATGATTTAGCTTTTATTGGCATTTTGTGTGCACACTAGTAAAATAAAGCTGATAGAAGCTGTTTTTTTTTAAAAAAATAATAATAAAAAGATGTGGAGTATTATTATTGTCATAAAAGCAGGCACATCAAAAGCTTTTTTTTTTTTAATTTTACATATCTGCACAAGATGAGGAAAAGAGAGGATGGTGATTTGAATTAATGACATTCATTTCATGAGATATAGTCTCGAGCCGATTGAACTACCCATTGTGGACAACACATCAAAAGCTTTTGAAAGGTATTGAAACAAGATTTAGAAGATAAAAAAGAATCATAAAGGTTATGCAAATTCAGTTAGTGTTGCTTGCACAGATCTTCTCTTAATTTCTTCTAGTACAAATTCTCTCATAGATTCTTGGATTTTGGATTCCTCTTTTCATACATCATAAGCGTCTATTCATAATGATGCTATGTGTAAGGCTATTGAAGAAAGTGCCACAAAAGTCAAGAATTTTGATAGGGTTGTGAGCACACTTACTAGTGTTAGATACATTCTAGACCATAAGAAAAATCTAATATCTTTTGGCACATTGGATTCGTTGGGCTATAGTTTTTAGTTAGAGATAGTTATAAAAATAAATAAAGGCGTTTTGGTGGTAATGAAAGGTCAGAAAATTGGCAATTTCTATAAGTTACTTGAACCCAACCTTATCTACCGAGCTTAGCTAAACAGTAAAGCTCAAGCCTTTACCTGTGAGTGTACCTTGAGCTCGACAGCTAGAGCTTTTCAATCTTGTTCACGGCATTGTCCAAGTTTCTAAAAGTACCCCTAACTCCTTTCTTTATTCGGGGGTGAAACCTGTCATATCTCTC
Organism: Carpinus fangiana; assembly: GCA_006937295.1. Lineage (NCBI taxonomy): Eukaryota > Viridiplantae > Streptophyta > Magnoliopsida > Fagales > Betulaceae > Carpinus > Carpinus fangiana. Next base: position 13,634,109 of record CM017326.1, read on the forward strand.
AAGACTCGATTGAAGAACTAAGTCTTCTCCTTCCTCTATAAACTTGCAAACCTGTAAATCTTCTCTTGAAATAATACATCCTTCAAACATCATTAATATATATTCCCCCCATGACTGGGTAAGTATACTGGGAATCAAACCCAACCTTATCTACTTGGCTTAGCGAAACAGTCAAGCTCAAGCCTTTACCTATGAACTGGGAGTTAAACTCGACTCTGTCTACTAGACTTGGCTAAAACAACCAAGCTCAAACCTCTACCTGAGTTACCTTTCTCTGAGGTTGGCCTGGGTTTTCTTCTATCTCCAAGTATGGCTCATTTATCCTCATGTCTACCAAGTGTATCCCGTTTATCCCTTGTCTCCGGGTATGGCCCGAGTCACCTCCTATCTCCGGGTATGTCCTAGGTCTCCTCCTGTTTCCAAGTGTGGCCAGGGTCTCCTCATTTCTCCGGGTGTGTCCCAGGTCTCCTCCTGTCTACGGGTATGTCTCAGGTGTGTCTAGGATCCTCAAAGAAGGAGAAAAGAACACAATACAAAATAATCAAATCACATATTATACTATGATTTACGCGGTTTGGTTTAAATGAAATGAAGGTAAGAGTTGGATGACATGTGGTTTTAAATCAAAATGAGTGGCATTGGTTGGTGGCAGCACTATACACGAGTGGAATCTAGTCGCAACAAGTGCAAACAACTCCCGAAGTGATGTAGTGAAGTTCAAGTTCCAAGCTTTGAGTTGCTCTTCATTCCTAGCTCTCGCATCCTAGTTCTCAAACTCAGGTTGCTCTATATTCTCTGGTTGCTCCATATTCTCCGATTGATTTGCATTTCTAAAATTGTCCTTCATCTCAACCGTTTCTCTCTCAACAGGTGCTCTACGAGTTCTCCTAAAAGTTCTCTCTAAGTCGGGATCTAAAGGTATCAAATCTAAGTTTTGGGATCTCCGACCAAGCATAAACCAAAAATAAACTAACTAAACAAAAACAAACTATTCACAAAAATTAATAACAGCAGATGAAAGATAAAAGATAGTACCAAAATAATAAACAAATAAAGAAAAATAAGAATAAACCAAAAAAAAATAAAAAAACTTTGTACTTAGCTACTTAAGGTTTGTTGTTGCTGACTACGGAGATGCGCTCGAGCGCAGGTATGGTGCGATTGAGTAGGTGCACGAATTTAGCAATCTGCTAGTGCGCTAAATCGCCACTGAGGTGCGATCGAGCATATAAGTGCATTACGCTCGAGCGTCTAAGGATTGTGCTTGAGTGTCAGTCTAATGTTTGCTTACGCGCAATTGAAGAACTGTCGAGCGCAGGCGCGCAGACAGTGTAGCAAAAGGAGCTAGTGCGATCGAGCACAAGTAATCTACGCTCAATCGCTCAAACAAAGGCCAAATTTCCCAAATCCTTCTACAAACTCAAAAACATCAAACACTTTTTTTTTTTTTAGAACAACACAGAAACAAATAAAAATAAAGTAAAATCGTAGAAAGAAAATTACTAGTAGAAAAATAAAATCAATTTAAATAAAAATAAATTTTCACAAACAAACAATTCCCCAACAATGGAGCCAAAATTTGACGTACAAATTTAATTATACTTGCAAGCACACGAGTCGTTTGCAATACAGTATGTGCAATGCGAGGTCAAATCCACAGAGAATTATGTCATGACAATAGATTTTTATCTAAACTAATCATACTTTAACCTAGTTCTGAATTGTGTTGTGCAATGGTAAATTAAACAACAAAACTAAATTGATTTAAAACAAATTATAAAAGCACTAAGATTTTTGGAATCCACCTCACCAAATCAAATCATACATTCTCATGCTTAGTTCATACATCCGACAGACAATTAAACACAGTGCATGTTCTATTGTTTCTATTGAAAAATTCAATAAATCCATCCATTTAACAAAAGACAATGCATATCTAATTTAGTTCAAAAGATCCAGTATATCCATGTTTAGCGCAAAAGACAATGGATATCCAAAGTAAATCAAAAGATGAAATGTTTATGTCGGATGAAACACGATGAATATCTAACTTCGGCACAATCAAACACAATTTTGTCACATAATTGAATTGAAATAAACACACATTACATTAAGGGCGGAATTGTACGAACAAAACATGAAAACATAAAACTAATCAATGACGAGGCTTCATCTTCAACCTTAGTTGAAGGTTTAGCCTCTCATGTTAACAAGAGACAAAAGAAAATCAAATGAAATCATTATAAAATGAAAGCTTACAAAGAAATGACATTTGAAAGGCTAAAGAATGACAAACAATGGAGTTTCTGCTCTCAAAGGCACCTCCAAAATGTAGGTTTTACAAAATATAAGAGTGTTATTTATAATAAAATAAACTATGTGCTACCAAGTTATGCGTAATTGCGCTCAAGCGCACTCAATTCTTCAATATTTCCACGATACAGTGCGTAAGCGATGGAGCTAGGGCTACGCAGGTAACTCTAGCTTACATGGTCGTGCGCTCGATCGTGGCCTCTCAGGCTCGAGCGTAGATGCGCTCAATCGTGTCATGCTTAGGCTCGATCACAGATGTGCTCAGTCGTAGATCTATGCACTCGATCACATTAACAGGGATCTCAAACCGCATTTTTTGTTAAATGACCTGTTAGACACTAAACCACTAAAACTAACAAAAATATTAAAAAATAACAAAGTTAAGAGCTTAACAAACATAAGTTAAAAGGTCCAAATATACAATATTTGGCACTCATTAGAGGACACAGAGGATCAAGCGTGATTACCCTTCGTTGGAAGAATGTTTTGGCAGGCCTTCCAAAGAAAATTCTGCAAGACAAAAGGTCCTTTAACTAACCAAATCTTTTTCCATATATTTCCCACACACCCCACAGCCGAGCTAGAGCCCTTCCTTTGTTTGCCCATAGATTGTGCTAGGTGATACGCACTACGAATTGAAAAGCTCCCATTCTTCATGCCCACCTTAACTAGTTTATCATGTTGACTGTCGGGACTAATCACCATATTACATATAGCCGCTGCCCCTTCCTTCATAAATATTTATCAAACTGAAGGTACATTCCACCATTTTGTATCGTCATCAATTAATTCCGTAGCCTTTGAATCTTGTTGGGGAACACGGGTAGGGGTCTGTATCATGTGTGTGGTTGGTGTTGGAAGCCATCGATCTCCCCATATATTAATGACTTGACTGTTTCCCACCCTCCATACCGATCCTGCCTGTAATAACTTCTTAGTCTACCATATACTCCTTCATGCAAAAGATGGCCTACACCCCATTTTTGATTCTAGAAATGTTTTATTTTGGAAATACTTTGCTTTTAAATTTGAGCAACTATAGAAGTAGGATTTTGTACCAACCTCCATCCTTGTTTTGTTAAAAGTGCCTCATTAAAATTCTCAAGGTCTTGAAAGCCCAAACCTCCACTATCTTTATTCAACCCCATTTATTCCCAACCCATCCAAGCCATTCACGATTTGTTATCCTTATGTCCCCACAAAAAGCGTAGCATCATCGAATTAATTCGTTTACAATGAATCTTAGGGAGTTTGAACACACTCATTGTGTATGTATGAATATCTTGCATGACTGCCTTCAAAAGTACTTCTTTACCGGCATGAGTAAAGAAATGCTCCTTCTATCCATTGATACAATCCCAAGTATGTCCCTGTATTTTATTAAAAGAATGTATTCTAGATCTACCAATCAAGGCTGGGAGACCTAAATAATTTTCATAATTCTGTGTACTTCCCACTTCAGCTATTGACTTTGGATGTGCCCGAACCTCCGTTTTGGTATTTTTGCTAAAAAATATTGACGTCTTTTCCTTGTTGATGTACTATCCCGAGCTTTTCTCATACATTTCTAGGATTGCCTGTATCTCATTCCAATCATCCAAGTTTGCCCTACAAAAAAGCAAACTATCATCTGCAAATAACAGATGATTTATTTTCGGACCTCCCCTTGTAATAGGCAACCCCAAAATACTTTTCTTCTTTTTTGCCCTACAAAGCAAATGGTTGAGTCCCTTAGTACATAAAATAAAAAGATATGGGGAAAGTGAGTCTCCCTATCTCAAGTCCCTTGTGGGAATTACGTGCCCATGAGCTTGACCATTTATTAGCACCAAATACAACACTGTACGAACACATATTATCACTTTCTGGATCCAACTACGACCAAACCCCAATTTGAGCATGATCCCTTCCAAAAATTCCCATTCCACTTTGTTGTAAGCCTTACTCATGTCAAGCTTGAGTACCATATAACCCTTTTTTCCCTTCATTCTTCCATTCATGGTATGCAAAGCTTTGAATACTACCAAAACTTTATATTTGTCACGAAAGCACTTTGATAAGGGGAGATTATATTTGGTAGCACCTTTTTCAATCTATTAGCAATGACTTTTGCAATAATCTTATAAATCACATTGCATAGACTAATAGGCCTATAGTCGGTGACAGAGTACGGTGTCTTTTGGAATCAGGACAATATAAGTTTGATTTAGAACATAATTGAAAGTTTCTTCATTCAGGAATCCAAGAACTGCATTGCACGCTTCATTCTTTATTGTTGGCCAGGTTTTTGGTAGAAGCAAGCAGTATACCCGTCCGGTCCTGGAGATTTCAAAGGTGCCATCCCTATCAATGTCTTTTCCACTTATGTCTGTGTATATGTGGCCAGCAATATGTTATTCATATCAAAAGTTACCCGAAATTCCATTCCCTCCAAACAATTGTCCATCCCCTCCGAACCTCCTGAAGTGTACATCTTCTGAAAATATTTCACGAAAGCTCCCCTCACTTCATGCATTTGCCGCCATTCTTCACTTGCCTCATCCCGTATACATGATATTATGTTGGTTTTCCTTCTTTGACTTGCCCAATAGTGGAAATAGGGAGTGTTACAATCCCCTTTTGTATACCATGTCTGTTTAGCCCTTTGTTTCCACTTAAGATCCTTCTGATCAAGGATCAAAGCAATTTCTTTTTTTAGCTGTTTTATCCATCCCTAATTGTGTGGACCCTCATTGTGCTGGAGCTTTTGGAGTTGGGCCGTCTTTTGTTCTAGAAGTTTCGCTGAAAAGCCAAATTTTTTGCTCTATTGGGTTAGTGCATGGCAACAGATGTTGAGCTTGTTAGCCACTGTATCCACTCTATTTCTAGACTTGTGTCTTTCTACCCATGCTTCCCGCACCACCTCCTAGAATTCCTCATCCAACATCCATTTTGCCTCAAATTGAAACCCCAACCTCACATGGTATTCCTCCTCCTTCAAATGTGTAAAATGAATAAGTAATAGCTTATGATCAGATCACCTTGCCACCAAAACTTGCACTTCCACCTCTTAAAATAGTGAACACCATTCTTCGTTAGCTAAAGCCTGATCAAGAAGTTCCTTCATGAAACCTCCATCCTCCCTTGTGTTAGGCAATGTAAATTTTGATCCAACATATCCCAAATCACTGAGACAACATTCCTCTAAACTGATGCGGAATAATTCCATTTGACCATCCCTTTTCTCAGCTCCTCATTTCTCTGACATATCCACGATCCCATTATAATCATCTAGACTGAGCCACATGCCATGTATCAAATTATTAATATGTTTTAACAAAGTCCATGACTTGTGCTTGCAAGGCACCTTCGGGTTACCATAGAACCCTGTGAGATTCTATTTCCTCCCTCTTTTTGATGACTTGATGATCGCATTTATGTGGTTTCGAGAGATATTTTGGATAGTCAAATTACAATCCTCCTGCTAGAATAGAGCAAGACCGCCATACCTCCTTAATGGATCCACCACAAATAAATTGTCAAAACCAAGTTTTATTCTAATCCGCTCTACTTCACCTTGTGTCCTTTTAGGCTCAATGAGAAACAAAAGTTTGGGTTTCTTTTCCTTTGCCAAAAGGCATAGGTCATGAACTACTTGGAGATTCCCAAGCCCCCGACAGTTCTAGCTGATAAGCTTCATGGCTACTGGTGGGGCTGTGACATAGCCTCCACCATTCCATGATTTTTGGGTCATGCCTCCCTTTCTCTGTTCTCACCTCATTTTTCCCTCTATTCAGACTAGGTATTTCAAAAAATTGTACATGTTCTGTTCCTGAACTTTCCCGAGATTTTTTCTTTCACACTCTCAGGTTACTACCTATCAATGTTCCAGCCATGGCCATTAGACTCATCTCTATACACACAGGTGAAATTTTCCTCTTTCTTTTTGGCCTACCAGCTCCCACGTGACTCTCAGCCCCCTAGACCCACCTCATGAGAAGAAATATCTCCCCTTGATGACCTTGTAGCTGCTTTCCCCATATTGCCCTCTAGTTGGCTACTATTCTTTCCTTTTTCCACATTTCGATTTTACCCTCGTCCTATATCAAGAATCCAATTTGAGATCTTTCGCCATGGATCCCTCTTGGGATCTTTTTCATTAATTCCTTTATTTTGGCAATTCTTCACATTGGGGAATGCAGTAAAGACTAGATCCCTTCTTTCCTTTTTGGGGGGGCCAACGTTCCTAAGGTTCCTAGAAGACCCGCTACTTGCCATGTCAACTGTTGGGGAGTAGTTCGGGTGGTCTTCTACCGTCTTTCCTACCGCCACCGAGGGTTCCCCAGCTGCCATGTCTAGTTTGGAGAAGCCATTTCCTACTTTCTTCCTTGTTTCCTCCGTTAGGAACCAAACTGCTTACTGTTTCTCTCCTTCCTCCAAATTCAGCCTTTTACCTTTATTTTCAGGACATTTGTTTAGCCCATGGATGATTTGGCCAAAGTGGAAGTTGTTCATATTTGAAGACCACCCAGTAGAAGTGTTCTCCCACATTCAAAGGGACAACTAAGGTGTATGTCAACCCTCATTCTGAGACTCCTCCCCCATCCTGCACCATCCCCTCTCACATCTACATCCTCTAGCACGCCCAAAGTGTTGCCTATTCTGGTTCCCTTTGCTCTAGACATGCAAAGGAGAGGTATGTCATGAACTTGGATAAAAAATGGCAAGTGCCTAAAATCTACCCGAGAAGGGGCAACAAGGCCATTGAATTTGTTTAGCACCAAAATTTGGAGCTCAAAGGACCAAGGTCATCCTGCCATCACTCTTTCCTTGATCGTACCATCTGAGAATTCAAAAATCCGTATGTTTACTTGTGTCTCTGTGAATTCTACATGCCCCTCCACTTTCCAGATTAGAGCAAGAATTGTTTTGAATGCCCTCTTATTAAACTTCTTTTCCACCCGAATCCTTCCCACCAGGCTGTTCTCTCCTCTTGTACGAACCTCGAATAGATCATCATCAGTAATGGCAATCCCCACCTTTTCTCCTTTTGTGCACATGTAACAGCCCCGATGGGCAAATCAATTAACTAGTAATTGACCCCATGGCTCATCTCTTAGGCCTGTCCCTCGCGGGACAAGACTCATAGATTTTAACCTTTCTCCCCGAAACAAGAAAACTTAGCAGAAGACTTACTAAAACTATAGAAAATAGAGAGTAGTAATAATCATCACACACTTATACACCAGAGTGAACAAAATACCTCATAACATAGAAATATTAATCAAATGTACTAGTCCTCAGACCATCATCAAAAAGGGGTTACAAACCACAAAAATAATAACATAACACTATCTTAACAAAGGATCATATAGATCAAATCTTAAGCTTAAGAAGAGCTAACAAGATCAAAATCTCAATCATATCAGCACGGGCGATTCTTCCATCATCCCACATGGATTTTTTAGCCACACCGAGTCCATGTCCTAAAAAATGACCCGTATTAGATCCTGTACAATCACCCAAGTCTGCTCTGACGGCATCCTCTTCTAGGATAGTTAAACTGCGTTGATATTCGTAATGATGGGGAAACATAAAATAATTGGGTAAGTCCAAGACTTAGTGAATATTAATGCAAATAATGCCAATGCTAGTTTAGTTATGAACTCTAATTTTTCATAAAACAATAGTTTCATCATGACAGTTTATCTTATGGGTGTGATATATAAATACATAATACATGCATATGATATAGAGTGACAGTCATAGACTCATAATTCAACAGTATAGTCTACCCGAGATATTATCCATTCCCAGCAAGGTTGGTGCTATCCCGAGGGACTTGTAATACAACATCGGCAGCCCACGTATTGTACGCTACCATACATAATACTAGTAGCACAACCAAGTCTAACCTCGGGTGGCCCACACCACTAATGATGTCCATCCTGTAATGACCACCCATTAAGGCTGTGCCAGTTATAAAACAATCATTGGATCCAAGGCCTATATAACACACATTTGACCATAGAGTTAACATATATAGTTAACTCATGGCCATTATCCCGCACGTACGGGTGTATCATGTTATACGTTGCAAAATTATCTTGTCTGTATTTTATATGCATACTTTTATAAGTCTCACTTTCTTAACATATTCAGCACAACATTTTCCTAAAAAATTCTAGTGTTCATGTGTAGCAAGTATAAATTGTGAGAGTTACAAATATATATATGTTTTGGGACACAAAATAGTCGTGATGTGCATAGAAAAAAAACTACGAGCGTTATGTGAGTTAAAACTCACTTGGGTCATATAACGTCTCCGAGTATTCTAAATGTTTCGAGTTTCCCAAATTTTTGGAAATCCTTCTATTAGTCTTATTTCAACTAAAGCAAATCTAAAACTAGAACTAACAACAAAAGTCAACACTTAGGTAGCGTAACAATGTAAACACAAGCTAGGTAAAGCGACATTACCTCCTTAAAGTGAAAGTTCAAGAATCTCCTCACCGCTAGCTCCGAAAACTCACAACACACACTAAAAAATGAAGGATTTTTGCAACCTGGGGGCATGAGAGTGCGTGAGAAATAAAGAGGGGGTGGGGGTATTTATAGTTGAGGGGTTCTACTAACCCTCCAGAAAAGTAGTGAACGTCCGCCAACCTTAGCGTATGTCTGATACTGTTTATGCAGTGGTCCAAATGGTGATTCATATGTCCAGGTATTAACCAAAGGATATACCATAAAGTAGCGTACGTCCATGTGGTCCTGCATACGTCCTTGCACTATTTGCAAAGCGTATGTATGGTGGTTCCCCATGTACGTTCGCACTAAAAACAAAAACATACATCCTTCAAACCTAGCATGCGTCAGGTCCAAAAATCCAAATTGCACCTTTTGTGTCCTTAGTGACCCAAAGCCCAAATTAACCCCTAATTAAGTTACCTAAGCTTAATTAATTATTTGGGTCACTACAGCGTACAACTCCATCTTTTGTATTTCCTTCACAGTCAACCATTGGTTTATTCTTACAGAAATCCACTTTCACTCCACGTCCGTCATACGGGTGGAGACAGACCCTCACCTATAGCAGTTTCTCAAAGGATTTCGATGAGAAAACCAAAGGAAACTCTAGAGAGAAGATTCAACATACTTGTATATCAAAGAAACCAGTAGCACATCTTAAATTGGAACATTTTGTATTGAGAAGTAGTGTCTACTTTTCAGCATTCATTTTCTTATTTTGTTTTGTGTTTTTCTTTTCTCTTTTTCTCTTTTTATCTTTTTTTTTAAAAAAATAAGTAAATATAAATGTGTCACTTAGGGAACCATGAAACATGGCGATGGCATTTAATTAATTGATACAACAATTCATTATCATTCCAAAAACATAAACATGATAAATGCAAAAACTTTGATGTTTTTCTAATATAGTAAATGGAAAATGACATCGTAGCTAGGGGGTGTAAATCCGGTTGGTTATAATCGGCAACTGGTAACTAGCTACCAACTTGTAAATGTAACTGGCCCTACCAATATGGTTATCAGTTTTTGCATTTTCAAGCACCCGGTTATAACTGGTAACCAAATTTATATATATATAAAATATATATTAATATATTTATTTTTTGAAAAATAAAATAACGCCGTTTACTTTTGAGTTTTTTTTTTGGGAACAACTACAACAAATCCTTGTTTATTGGGTAGAAAAAAACCCTAATTATTTTTTTAAAAGCCAGAAAGGGTTAAATTTAGCCCAAAAAGTAGGCCCAAAATGCCTAATTTTTTAATTACCAATCTGGATAACTGATCACTAACGGTTATTACATAACCGAGTAACTAATAGCCAGTTACCAATGTCAGTTTTCTAAATTGACCAATCGGTTGCCCCGGTTTTGGTTAGGGTTTTAACTAATAACAACTAACTAGACCGGGGTTTTCACCCCTAACCATAGCCACAAAATTTAAAAGGTGTTAAATTATCACTTATCCTAAAAGTTTAAGTTGATAGATAGAGGTAAATTACATCAATTCATTATCATTCCAAAGACATGATAAATGCAAAAACGTTGATTTTTTTTTTCTAATATAGTAAATGGAAATTGTCACAACCAACAAACCCGACACAAAGTTAAAGGGTTTTAAGTTTGATCTAAACCGGTTCGGATCATAATTGGGTCACCTTTTTATGACCCAGTTATTTTTTGTGTCTGGCAGGTCAACCCGCGGATGACCTGCCAAACCCTTTTTTAAAAAAAAAAAAAAAAACTAAACAGCTAAACTAACCTAACCTAGTAACCCTAAGCTTTCTCAGTTCTCTCGTCACTCTCTCAGCTACGCCGTTCTCTTTCTCTCTCTCACTCTCATTCTCATTTCTCTACACCTCTTTCTCCCTCTCTTCTCTTCAGTGTTCACTCTCCCTCTCTCTCACATCTCGGATTCTCTGGGCCTCTGTCTCCCCCTCTCTCGTAATATCTTGGATTCCCTACACTCTTTATCTTCGATATGTTTCTCTCCCTCTTGCTCTAATTTTGTTTTCATATTTTTTTTTTTTCATTTGAAATCATTAGCACTTGCTTGCTTGTGGAACAAAAATGAAAAAAAAAAAAAAAATCATTTTTAAGTCTTTAATTTCTCTTCTCTTTTTAAGTATGTTCTATTTGGTTACTGATGAGTGTAGGAAGGGAAAGCAAAATTCAGGTAGTGAATGTTAGAATGCTTTGTTTATTTGTTGGGAAAATGTATGAAACTTAAACGTCTATTTTTCTTATCATGTCAACCCAATATGACCCAGCTATTTTAAATGGGTTAAATGGGTTGTGTCGGTTACAAGGATATTTTTTGTGTCATGTTCATTTTTTAGAGTTCAACCCGTTTAACTAAACAAGTTGTGTTTGTGTTTAGGTTAATCGGGTAGATGGTCATTACTGGTCATAATCGTGTTGACTGCCACCCCTTTTGTAGCCACCACATTTAAAAAGTGTTAAATTACCACTTTTCCTAAAAGCTAAAGTTGGTAGGAAAAGGTAAATTTAATCATTTAGTCAATACTTTAACACTTCTACTCATGTGTGGGCTCAAACTCTCTTTTAATAGATTAGACCCAACAAGTGAAATATTTAATTTAAATAAAGGAGTTAATTGACGAATCTAAGGTTTGATTCTAGGTCCTTTAGCTCCAATGTCATGTTAAATTACTATTTTTTTCTAAAAGTTTAAGCTGATAATTAAGAAGAGATAAATTTAATCATTTAATCAATATTTTAACAAAAACATCAATACACTAGCTGTAATGCTCCTCGTCCATTAAAGACATGTGTCGCAATATAAATGGTGTTGATGTGGCTTATTAATTAAGTCTGTTAGCTTTTTCCAATGGCATGGACCATTTTTTTTTTTTTTTTGTTTATCCAATGAGTATCTAATCACTTCTTAAACCTGAATGAACTATTTGTCAAAACCGGACCAATTTTTCATTTTTCCTTGAAATAAAAGGAGTTCCATGGCAATGCGCACCCTCTATTGATCTTCTATCCCTATATTGATCTAATACTCCTTGTTACTCGTATACTCATATCTTTAAAATAAAAGGTGAAAAGGTGAGCAAAAAGACTTCATATATATATATATAAGTAAAATCCCCGACTAAGAAAAAGGTTGGTTTAAATTCATTTTCTTTAAAATATTTTTTTCTTGATAAATCGCATTAAAGCATTTTTATTTCTTATATATGTGTGTATATATATATATATAAACAGTCTCTTTATATGGCCTATATTTGCTCACAATTACACCACAAGTGTTGAGGCTACGCGATCCAACCTTTGAGGATCCAACAACATATGTAGCCTCGGAAGTGCATCTCTAAAACTCTAGCTTTTGGTTACTTAGCTAGTTGAAGTTTTAATATGTTGTTGTGATATCAAATATTCGTTGGTAGCATCAAATGTTCGATGTTACAAGGAAACCCTAAAATTTTAAATCCTTTTTTGGTACACTCATGCTTGGATATTCATTTTACTTTTAACGAAAGTTCCTTACTTGAATAGTTTGAAAATATTTAAAAGATTCCAATGAGTTGTAGCCTCTGTAATGTTTTGTATAAAATTATCTCACGAATGTTAGTAAATAGATCGAAGGTAATTCTTCCGCATATTATCTCGTATAACCAAAGTGTTTTCATGACTAAGAGGCTTATTTTTGATAATATTCTAGCAGCTTATGTATAGTGACCCAAATAATTAATTAAGCTTAAGTAGCTTAATTAGAGGGTTAATTTGGACTTTAGGTCACTAGGATCAGCTATAAGGGCATTTTGGTAAAATTAGACTTCTGGACCGGACACACGCTAGGGTTGGCGGATGTACGATCTTGTCTTTTAGTGCAGACGTACGTTGGGTGACCACTGGTCGTACCAAATTTAGGTACTCGCAATTGTACGAACCGTAGTTCGTATAGCGTTGCGCAAGAACCGAGATCGAACCACAAGGAACCGTGTATTGTTTAAACGAAATTAACTTTGAGTCTAGGTCAGTGTTACTTTAACCTAGCTCCGATGTGAGTGATTGGTGACAACGAAAATATAAACTAACTTAATGCAGAAAAGTAAACAAAATAAAACACTAAGGCTAAGGTTTTCACCTCACCATTTCAAGAATGCAAATTGAAAATGCTAAGCTAACATATCCGTCTATCAGTTAAAAATAACGCTTTTTCTCTTGCGCCTATTGAAGGATTCAAGGAATTCGTCCATTTGACGAAAGACAAACCATAAATGGTTTAAGGCCCAAAGGATCCAAAGTGAATGTGTTAAGACACAAACTACTATGGATAAATGGGTGTAAACCGAAGGATGGAATGTATCCATCAGACGAAAAACCAAGAATAAACGACTACGGTGCAATCTCACTTGGTTTTGTCACTAAACCAAGTGAGAGACGATTAAGCAATAAAGAAATAACGGAAATAATTAACTTAAACATAAACAATAAGCATAAAATCCATGGTCAGGCTACATCCTCAACCTTACCTTAGTTGAGGATTTAGCCTCCCATGTGATAAAGAAGCATAAAGGAACTAAAACAAAGCATTAATATTAAATAAAATGAAATGTTACAAAGAAAAAGGGCAGAGCAGGGCCTAAGGTGGCAAACTGCTCTCAAAAACTCGCCCAAAAGAAAAGCTCTCATCAAAATGGATCTAGGGTCCTATTTATAGACTGACAGGTCACTGGCATGCGTTTGAACGTAGGCAGTGTGTTCGAACGCACTGATGAATTATGCGTTTGAACGTGCACTCCACGTTCGACCGCAGAAATATCTAACTGCGCAAGTTGGAAACAATGGACTCCTAGGGCCGGCTAGGGCAACCGCGTGAGATGCGGACTGACTGGGACTGCGTTCGACCGTGAGTGCGTTCAAACGCACCAAGTGCGGTCAAACGCACTTGGCAGGGATCCATTTCTTCCCTTGGTGCATTTTGCTCCTTTATGGCCATATTTTGTTGTAAGGACCTGCACAACACAAAACACTAAAAATACTAAAATTAGTTAGATATTAACAGTGCTAAAGGCTTAACAAATATAAGTTAAATGGGTTCAAACGTCAATGTTTGGCACCGATCAACCACCAGATGTACGCTCTTGTCTTTTAGTGCGGACATGCATGGGGGACCACCAAATGTACGTTGACAAATAGTACGCCGTACTCTATGAATAGTATGCTCTAAAGTACCGGACGTACACTACTTTTTTGATTGACCGCTAGATAATATCTGGACGTATGAAGTAGCCTTTGGATCACTGGTGAATAGTATACGGATGTACGCCCCTAGGACTGGATGTACGCTACTTTCCAGCCCTATAAATACCCCTCACCCCTTTGCCCATTTCATACTCAATCCGCACCTAAACCTTCTAGAGACCTTGTGTGAGTGTTTTGTGTGAGATTTGTGAGTTCGGAACTAGTGAAGTAAAGGCTCTTAAAGTTTCGCTTCAAGGAAGTAATACTTTTATGCTTAGCTCGTTTTTATGTTGTTATGCTGCTAAAGTGCTTTTCATAGTTAGCTTAGTTAGTAGCTTGTAGCTTTTAGTTAAGGTATTGCCCTTAATCTTGGTTTAAATATGAGTTAGCGTTTAATTCTTGTTGAGCATATTTCCTCTTGCATAGAGATGTTATTTTGAGATAGGAAGTCTTAGAAATCCTTTTGATAGCTTTAGAAACTAGTTTGGGAGGGTAGGAGGACAATTGAACCAAATGAGGTTCTACTTGAAACCTTCACAGAGGTACGGCCACGTGTAATACCCCAAAAATTATTTTCCTATTTTAAAGGAAATAATTTAAGGATAATTCGACATTTGTCATAATCTACTTTATTTGGTGAATTTATTATAGGAGATCCTGATTTGCAAATGAGGAGATAATTATAGGCTTTGATTTTCTATTGTATTAGAGGATTTAATTTGTGAATAAGAGATTTATCTTGCTTTGATAATAGCATTAAACCACAAAAAGAGGAGAGACAAAATTGGTAATAAGACAAGTGGTATTTTTGTAATTTGAGGAACAAGGAAGGACAATTTTGTAATACATAGAATTAGGTAAGGCGTGTTATACCACACTACCGAACGTACGAGCCTTCTGGGTGGATGTACGGCCATCAGTGTTGCATGGAACGCCCCTTTGGCCAGTCGTCCGATAGGCTCTGTCTTCATTGTCTAGGTTTGTTTAGCTAGATTTAGAATTAATGATAGGTTTTTTCTCAGTCTTTGAGGTTATAAAGCCTTAAAGGAATTACATGGAAGAGCTTTACGATTCGAGTGAGTACAAACTCACATATATGCTTTGTTGTTACTTTTCCTGCATTACATATCTATTTTATATACATCAAATATGCATATTTTACAACTCTCATGAAATACATTTTGGAACTACTGGGAACTCTCTTTTGTGAAAACGTATGTTGATTAATAAGATAATAATAAAACTTATAAAACTATGCATGTAAAAGACTAATAAGACTAGTTGCATCGTATGACATGGTACACCAGTACGTGCGGTATAATGGTTATAGGCTTACTATACGGGTTAACTTTATGGTCAATGTGTGTGTGTGAGGGGGGGGGGGGGGGGGGGGGGGGGGGGGGGGGGGGGGGTNTCAGTATTGTATTACAGGTCCCTTGGGATAGTGTCAATCTTGCTGAGAATAGATAATATTTCGAGTAGAACATACGGTTAAATTATTATTGTTACTCATGATTATAAGCATATATTATATATATATATCATATCCATGATAAACTGTCATCTCATAATGTTGCATGTGCTTTATAAACAATTGAATTTACTATTGAATGACAGGCATGTCATGTGCATTTCTACTCACTAAATCGTTGGACTTATCTTTGTATTATTTCCCTTTTTTCTATGTACAACTATGATGTTATAGATAGTTTAGCAAAAGATGGATATCGCAAAGCATCTGGTTATTTTGGAGGATTTGATCTGGAAGATGCTTGAGGACTTGTTGCAAGCTTAAGCGGGTACTCATGGTAAATAATACTTTTGAGTTATGCTATAGACTTAGGACTTGATCCATACTTGCATATTAAGGCTTAACATAGATCCTTTGTAATGATGATATGTATATAGTATGATTTCAGCTACTTTATATTCTTTGGTAGATGCTTTGGTTGTAGTGATTCAATCTTGTAGAACTTAATTACTTTCTGCTACTTAGTATCCTTTGTTTTCGATGAGTAGAGCTCCATGAGTGTTATTCGGAGTGGAATAAAGTTGGGAGACGAACCGCTGAATTAATTACCAGTTAATTAATTTTTGGGACGTTACATTATGAAACACTATATTTGATGCATACTAGAATGTGGGGAAAGGCAAGCTTTAGAGCTTTAAAGCTAGATATGAGTAAAGTATATGATAGGGTGGAGTGGAATTTTTTTGGAAGAAGCTATGCGAAGGACGAGTTTTGCTAACAAAATGGATTGAGTTAATAATGTGTTGCATCAAGTCTGTAAAGTACGATATTATTATCAATGGGCAACTAGTGTGAAGAATTTGTTCTTCTCGTCGGATAAGACAATGGAACCCTTTGTCTCCTTGTTTGTTTATAATTTGTGTGGAGGTACTAAGTTCACTCCTTCAACTCAATGAAATAGTGGGATTGCTAGCAGGTGTGCCATCCTCTAAAAAGGGCTCACAGTTAAATCATTTATTTTTTGCAAATGATCATTTACTATTTTTAATATTTTGTAAGGCCAATCCTTTGGAATGATGCTGAGTGACAAAGGTACTAGAATGGTATGAGAAGGTATCGGAGTAAAAACTCAACAAAGACAAAACATCAATTTTTGTAAGCAAAAATACAATTCTAGAAGCTAGAGATATTATTTCCAGTTGTTTGGTATTCTAGCCAAGCAGAAATATGAGAAATATTTGGGGCTAATGGCTCTTGTTGTAAAGTCTCGGATGAGAGAATTTCAAAGCATTAAAGATAGAGTGTGGAAGTGGCAAAATGTTTGGAAATCAAAATTTTTATCTGAGGTTAGCAAGGAAATATTACTAAAAGTTGTGGTCCAAGCAATTCCAACAAATAATATGAGTGTCTTCCTACTAAGGAAGGGACTATCTAAGGAGTTAAATTCTATGATGCAAAAATTCAAGTGGGGCATAAGGAAAATGGGTCCAAGATTCACGAGATGAGTTGGTAGAAGATGAGTTTTTCCATGGCAAGAGGAGATATGGGGTTTAGAGATTTAATTTGTTTTAGTAAGCCCAGTTAGCAAAACAGTATTGGAGAATTATGCAGTATCCTAATAGTTTGGCAGGGAAATATTTCTCATGCGGTTCTATTTTGGAGGCATCACTAGGTAAAAGGTTGTCATATGCTTTGAGAAGTTTTTTTTTTTTTGGCACATGAATTATTAAAGGACAGACTCATTTGGAATAATGGGGATGAAAAGACCGTTAAAATATGAGGTGCTAAATGACTGCCAACTCCATCGACTTTAGCGATGCAAACACCAAGGACAATATTAGCAGAAGTTGCCAAGGTAAAGAAACTCATAGACCAAGATTCGAAGTGGTTGAATGTGTCCTTAATAAAAGAAATTTATAAGGAGGAGGCATGGCTAATTTGTCAAATACCAATGAGTAGATATAGGTAGTAGGATGTGTTGATATGGAGAGGCACTACTTCAGGTATGTTCACAATATGGAGTTGCCTATCATTTAGCAAAAGAAAAGAAAGAACTGCAGGAAGGGGAATGATGACAAAGTTCGAGATACAAGAGCATTCGGACAATATTATGGAACTTGCAAGTGCCCAATCCCATCAAAGTAATGGCATGCGTGCAATGATATCCTCCCAACAAAAGAGAATCTAAAGAAGTGAGGTATTGTTAACGAATCTAGTTGCATTTTTTGTACTTGGAAAAGTGAAAATAAATTGTTAAGAGGTATTTTTATCCCTCGGCTTTTGATGTTAGAGGGGATTATGGCAAATATAAGCAAAAGTTTTTTTTGAAATTTTTTTTTAAAAAAAAAAAATTAATTAGGTGGCCACGTCATCACTAATGACGTCGTCACTTGTGCCAAGTATCAAATTTTCATTCGTACCACGTGTCAGTCCATTAAATCAACTGACAGAATGACCAATTTGGTCTTTTATCAAAACTATAGGGACCTCCTTTGATAAAAATCAAATCCTAAGGGAGAAAAAATAAAGTTGTGAAACCCTAAGGGTATATTAGGTATTTAACCCTTTATGTTATAAGGTATTATGTTTACTCTTGTGTTTGAATGTGTGACTATTGTATTATTACTCTCTATTCCTATAGTTTAGAAAGTTTTCCGCTAAAGTCTCTCACTTATGAGAGGTTGTGATCCTTGAGTCTTGTCCCGTGAAAGATAAAGATGAGAGGTGAACAATGAGATCAATTACCAGTTAATTGATTTACCCATCGAGGTTGTTACAGGGTAGGCTAGGTGGCCAACCAACCTCCAAAAGCCACCCTCATTTTTATTTTTTTTTTGAAAAATATAATTTTTAATTTTTCTTAAAAAAAATACTTTTATAAAAAATTAATTATAGGACACTTGTCGATTTTTTATTGGTACTGACGTGGCTTTCGTTAAATTTTCGACAAAATTTTAACGGAGGTACCATTTTCGTCTTTATGAAAATTACAGATACTTTCTGTGATAAAAATAAAATCCTATGGGGAAAAAAATAAAGAGTTTAAACCCTAAGGGGCAATAAGGTATTTAATCCTTTTCTTAAAGCTTTGGTTTTAGAGATTTTGGTAAATGAACGAAAATTAAAATTTTTTGTCAAAAAAAAAACAAATATACATACAAACAAACCCTTTCCCTAAATCGGGTTGCAAGTTTGACAAAAAATAAAATAAAATAAAGGGAAAGTCCACATATTATAATCAAATTATTGCTTAATTGACAATGCATTCCCTCTCACTTTCAATTGTGATAATGTTCTCTCAAATTATCAAAACACTGTCAACGTTTCCCTTAATGACAAAACTACCCTTAGTAAATTTTTTTCTTTAAAAAAAAAAAAAAACCCGACTGGCCAATTTTTTTTTTAATTTATAAGAAAAAATAAAAAATTTTGATTTTTTTTTTTTTTATAAAACTTGAAATTTTTCGTTTTTATTTATATTTTATAATTTTTTAAATAAAAACTTCCGTTGTAAAAAAAATAAAAATTTACGTTTAATAAAATCGTTTTTTAAAAACAGAATTAAAACAAAATCTTTCTCTTTTTAAAATAAAAATTTCTGTTTTAAAAAATAAATAAATTTCCATTTTAAATTAATATATTTTTTGAATTTATATGGATATTTTTGACTTATTTAAAAATATATAGAGGCATTTTTATCTTTCCATTAACTTTAGGGGGGACATTGACAATGTTTAGTAGTTTAGGAAAAACATTGTCAGTTATCACAATTGAAAGTTTGGGAGAACATTGTCATTTGGGTGATAATTTGAGATCAGGCTTACATGCTGTAGTTTGGGATCCGGCTAACAACATGTATATTGTAGTTTAAGCAACGATTAATATTAAATCTCAAAATTGTCTTATTTTTATAAACTTTTAATAGGAGAAGGAAAATAAGGAAAATTTTTTAGAGATCTAATCTTAACCGTTGCTTAAACTGTAATATACATGCTATTTTAATAATAACACATACTATAGAGGTAAAAAAAAATATTAATACATGTTACTATTAAAATAATAATATATAAGTCGAAGACTCAGATCCAATAATTTGAAGAAAGATGTGAACTTTAAATAATAATAATTGGTTGCTTTATGACGACAAAAGAGAAGTAATTGCTTCCACACGAACCGACTGACAAAAGAACATAACTATACAAGAACGTGTTTAATAATATTAAATATTTCAATTACTTCACCCACAACTGCCAAACTATATCAATAAACAGATCATTGAGTAGGCTTCATTGTTTAAACTCTTTTTTCACACAATTTCCTGCAACTTTTTTCAATAACTTGGGGCCCGCCTGCTCCTGCTCCAATGGGCCGATTGTCAGATTTTCAACCTTGACATAAACTTTTTTAAATAAATCATTTATGTTATAGTACGACTGCATAATTTGTTTAATAAATAAATTATATTAAATTAATATAATATCAAATTAAAATAATATTAATAGCCAATAGAATTTATTTACATAAACAAACACATGACAATAAAGAAAAAAAAAAATTACATTCCAAAAAATAACATAATAAAGCCTCCTCATTAAGCGTCAATATTAATTATTAACAGAATTTGAGTGTAGATGAAGTTAAAATATAATTTAAATTTATGAGTTATGCGGATCGATTGTGGGATGATGTGAAATTAACTCACTTATTAGTTGTGTTTAATTGGGTCGATCCAAATCTCATTACGTTAGTTTCTATGTTCTGTTTGTTTTGAAGTAAAATGATTTTTGAAAAATTCTTAATTCACTAAAACTCTTAGATAGGTGATTTTTTTTTTGAAAAGTTTTTTTAATCATATATATATTTGTAAAATTATTAAAGATATTGTATTGAAAAAGACCAAAAACAAAACAAAAAAGTGCCTTTTCTCATAAACTTTGAATATTTGATAATGACATAAGCATGTTCGCGCAATTGTTCAACAACAATATCAAGTTGTATTTATTTGTCTAATACGGCCACCAGAGTCCTCAAATCCAAAACGAGTGTCCCCAAGAAAATAAAAAGGGGTAATTAATTTTTTCCTCCATGAAGTCACAACATATTTTTATTTTGTACTCACAAACTATCAATTATGATACTCGATCTCATGACTTATCATTTTGTGCCTAAAATATTCATTTTGTCAATTAAAGGCGTTAACTTAGATTGTAAAAGTGACAATATATTGTAGTTTATGAGGGTAAAGTGACGAGTAGACTGTCTGAATTAACGTCTTTGAGTGACGAAATGGATCTTAAACTGACAGAATGAAGGTTTTGAGCACAAAATAATAGTTCATGAGGTTGGATGTCACAGTTAGTAGTTAATGATGAAAAAATGCCAATGCGTTTTAGTTGATGGGAAGAAAAAGTAATAGACCCCAAATAAAAAAGAAAAAGACTACTACTACTTAATTAATAATAATATTTTTTAAAAAAATTTAATTGAGATAATATTTATTTAAACTATTAAAAATTCTCAATGTTTTTATCTTTAATAAAATAATTTTTTTAAAAAAAATCTAAAGCTAAAAAATAAATTATAAAAAAATCCAATTCAAATTTGATGAAGTATTTTTATATTTTTGCTTGAAAAATATTGATAATGTTTTAGTAATTTATATAAAAAGACATTTTTTTAGTTGAAAGTTTGAAGATAGATAATTAAGTAGGTGATGATTTGAGAATTATGTGGACTTTCTCAAATAAAATCAAAAGAAGAAAACACAAAACGTATAAGTAACGACCAACGAACAGTTGAGCCCTCTTTTGTCTTTTTTGCACAGAACTAAGAAGAAGCAATACGCAACGGCAAGAACCTTGAAGAAATAATAATAATAATAATAATAAAAAATAAATAAATAAAACATTGTAGAAATAGAATCAACACTCTACAGAGGTTGCAAATTGATATGTCCGCTTTCGGAGCCTCCGTTCTGTTCCAGACCCGATTTGGACGCGAAATGATGAACCCACGTGGATCCGAAGGTTGGAACCCTAGTCCCAAAACGACAACCGTCACGTGTGCAACCCAGAACTACGACAGAGCCAAAGAGGTGAAGCGGTTCGACGACTCCAAGGTCGGAGTGAAAGGCCTTGTCGACTCCGGCATCACCACCATCCCCCGCCTCTTCGTTCACCCACCCGAGACTCTCTCCGACCTCAAACCCGGATCCGAATCCCGGACCGGACCCGATGTCGTCATCCCCACCATCGATCTCTCCGGGGTGGACTCGGATGCACGGCGGTCAGTCATCGTCGACGAAATCAGGCGCGCGTCCTCCAGCTTCGGGTTTTTCCAGATTGTCAACCACGGTGTCCCGTTGGGAGTTCTGGACCGTACGATGGCCTCCATCAAGGGGTTTCACGAGCAACCGACGGAGATGAAGGAACGGTTCTACACGAGGGATATCGGCACCGGTGTATCCTACTTGTCCAACGTCGACTTGTATAGTTCTAAAGCCGCCAGTTGGAGGTATGCTATTGGTTACCGTAATCCTCGAAATTCATTTCTTTCTTTATGGTCCTAATTTTAACTCAAAAAATGCGATAATGGTGCCAGGGACACTCTCCAGTTAAGAGTGGGTCCGAAGCCGGCGGATGAGAATGCAATCCCTGAGATATGCAGAAAGGAGGTGATTGAGTGGGATCGAGAGATCAAACGGCTGGGAGAGCTCTTGGAGGGGCTGCTTTGTGAGGGGCTGGGAGTGGAGGCAAATCGGTTGAAGGAGATGACATGTTTGGAAGGGAGAGTGATGGTGGGCCACTACTACCCATACTGCCCACAGCCTGATCTGACGCTTGGGCTTGCGTATCACACTGATCCAGGGGTGTTAACGGTGGTTCAGCAGGATCATGTTGGTGGGTTGCAGGTTAAGTATGGTGGTGTTTGGCTGGATGTTAAACCTGTCCCTGGAGCTCTTGTTATTAACATTGGGGATTTGCTTCAGGTAAAAAATATGCTCTCAAATATTATGATAAATAACTTGTTGCACACATTCCTACTAATTTGTGCTTTGTGGGATAAACAATGATTTAATACGAATTAATAAATTGTGATTTAAGTTAATATAAGAGTAGAGGTGTGAGTTAAAACCCTAACTTTATAATTCGGCTTTATTTTAATTAAATATTTTTAATCCCAAGTGGTTGGCTTAAGTGGTGAAGGCCTTAGTCTTAAGAGTTTGCTCTTTAGGTTCAAGGTTCAACACTTCATGGGTGTAAACAATTTTTTAGAGCCTCATCCTCTGGTGAAAAATTAGTAATTTAACTAGTTTCGTGAAGAAAAATTTTCGAAAGTGCGGGGCACGAAACCGGAGTTTAGTCTGCAAGGGTGTGTTTGAAGAATCTTGCCTTGGAGAGGTTTTCCGACATAAAAAAAAAAATAAAAATTTTACATATATAGCCTCACTTGTTGACCCGAAGTTTGAGCTATTATGTTAGAAGAGGAAGTGTTAGAATATTAATTAAATGAGTAAATCATATATGTTAAACTTTTATTTTGGGATAAATAATGATTTATATTTGATGCTAACCTTGAGTAGCATAGACAGAGACTTTTGTAAAGAAACTGAATGTTGAGAAAGATGTGTGTTTGTTTTTTTTTTTTTTTTTGTTTTAGAAATTATATCTGAAATTTGATCTAATTTGATCTCTTCAGCTTATATCCAACGAAGAATACAAAAGTGCAGAGCACCGAGTGTTGGCCAACTCCAAGAATGAACCGCGAGTCTCGTTGGCGGTTTTCTTCAACCCAAGCAATAGAGACGACCTGTATGGACCGCTGCCAGAGTTGATATCACCAGAGAAACCTGCAATTTACCGGCAATTCACGTTAACAGACTTCATGACCAGGTTTTTCAAAAAGGAATTGGACGGCAAATCTTTGACAAATTACTATAAGCTGTGAAAAGTATAGTTAATAAAAGAACACCAGTTGCAAATTTCAGATTTCAAAAAGTTATGGTCTATCCCTGAGAATACTGTGAAGATCTTTATAGTTTCTGGTAGTATTTTCTATTTTCTGGGGTTGTATGTATTCGAGTATTGAAATGGATTATGAATGGAATTGTATAGAATTGTGGTGATGAATGAAATCAGGAATGACCATGGTTCATAGCCCAATAATGACCATGATTCTTTGTTTTTTTTGATTGCCTGAGTAAGCTATTGGAATAACGTTGCCTCTTATAGAATGTTTTAACTGCATAAAAGGGCTTGTAGAGCACCACTGTCACATACTTGGCCAGAAACCTATGAGTTGTACCAAGTGCTACCACAGATGGGGCACTCTTCCCTTTTTGCATGTAAAGATGATTCAGCACAACATGCTGAGGTCTTGACAAAGGAGGCGGAATCTCCATGTTTGATGCAGGAACGTTGAGCAAAGTCATCTGTAAGTGTGGAGGCACCCAAGGCGGCTCCTTTGCAAAATCTTCAGAGCCAAGTTGCAAATTGGTATAACTTGATTCTGGGGACTGAGGATGTTTAAAACTAGAAATGTTTTCAATGTCTTCTGGAACATAATCCTGCAAGTCCGCCTCATCCTGGGCACAGGGATAGTCCGGGGCATACCTCCACTGTCCATCAACAATAAAACCAATACCGGTAAACACCAGATGGCAAAACTTTCATTATGGTGAAGTCTTTTCCTGATTTCTGCGGGGGCATTCTTGTCTTCCAATTATCCCACGATCCCTCCCCAGCTACTTCCTTGCCATCGTAGCTCCAAGAAATCATTGTTGGAATTCCTTGCTCACTGCACATGTCTTCATAAGCTGGAGCAGTTTGCATCCATGAATGGCTTGAACTGTACATGTCATCAGGCCTTTGTAATGGACCCACGGGAACTTGAGGAGTGAACATCAGAGGTGACTGGGTGGCCCTTGGGCTATGCGGAGGAGACTGACCCATCAAGTCAGGAGGAGACACGCCATGGGCTCCACCTGGTGCAGCCTTGCCTTCTTCCAAACAACCACCACCACCACCTTCCTCATCCCCAAATGGGCTACCACTCCCATATTAATGACCATGATTTTAAGATATAATCCATTATCAACTTGGAAAAAATCCACTTTACCTCTTGAAATTTAAGAGTTTTTCAATTTGAACCTCAAAGTTTAAAAATTGGTAATGTATCTCCATGATTCTTCAATTCAAACCTTTCGTTACTAATTTTCGTCTAATTGGATGAATTTTTTTTTTTATAAAAAAAAAATGCATGAAGGTAATTATATAATTTTATAAATTTTCGTTTTGGATCAAGAGATAACGATTTTCCATTGTAACCATTTTCTTTATTCAATTAGAAATTAAATAAAAACAAGTATATATTTTTCTTCCATCAAACTTTTTCATTCTTGCAAAGACGTTTCTTTTTAAAAAAAAAATCAAAGACAGTTTTTGACTAATTTTTTTTTTTTCAAAATAAAATGTAAAGAACCTGATGAAAATATACTTAAAAATAAGTCAGTGATAATATGTTAATTTTTAGGGTTAAATACTTAATACCCTCTTAGAGTTTCACAATTTTATTTTTTTTTCTCCTTAGGGTTTGATTTTTATCACAGGAGGTCCCTGTGGTTTTAATAAAGGACCAAATTAGTCCTTCTGTCAGTTGACCGTTAGTTGATTTAACGGATTGACATGTGGTCGAATGAAAATTTGACACTTGGCACAAGTGGCCACCTAATCAATTTTTTTTTTTTTTAAAAAAAAAAGAGAAAATTTGGGGTGGCCTGGCCACCCACATCTGGCCAGATGAGAGACACCAAGAACCCACAGGGAAACTATCCAGCCGCAGCCAAGACGGCGCCGGTGTTGCATACCCATCATGTTTCAGGTTTAGACGATATTTGTCATCGCTTCGCAATATTTCAATCTCGATTGGGTCGTCGATACTCTTCAACAGAGTAATCACTTGCCTCCTCCTCCTCTTGCAATCAACACACATCAACACTTTCCCTTCTTCCCAGTCGTCAACCATGTAAGAGCGCGAGAAGGCTTGTTGTCTCTTTTAAAATGTCTGTATTTCTTGCCTTTCTCACTCTCTGTATGCCCTGGCCTCCCCCTGCTTCTTCACCCAGTACAATTTCCCAGCATGGACCATTGCATTCTTAATCGGCCCAAATTTTGTTCTGGGAATTTTGTTTCATCTGGCCAGATGGGGGTGGCCAGGCCACCCCCAAGGTGCCAAGGGGGTGGCCGAGCCACCCCTTACAGCCCAAGGGGGTGGCTAAGGTTTTTTTTAAAAAAATAAAAAATATTTTTTTCAAAAAAATAAAAAATTTAATTAGGTGGCCACTGATGACGTGTCCACTTGTGCCAAGTATCAACTTCTAATTGGTCCACATGTTGGTCCGTTAAGTTAACTAACAGTCAACTGACAAAAGGACTAATTTGGTCACTTTTTAAAACCATAAGGATTAATTTGGACACTTTTTAAACCCTAAGGAGGAAAAAAAAAATAAAATTTTAAAACCCTATAGAGATATTAGGTATTGAACCCTAATTTTTAATAGGTGGCATTTTCAAACTTGAAAATCTACATTTTTTTATTAAAAAAAAATTATAGAAAATCCTAATCTTATTTGTATTTTCTGGATTCAATGTGCATTTGATTTGTCATAAGTACAACTTCAACTTGTATGGGTTAAATTGTTCAAATTAAAAATACAGGGACTAAATTCACAATCATATAAAAGTTCAAGAGTGTTAATTATATGTTTTTCATTAATAATAAGAGGGTGGGACAAAATAAAAACCAACTTGGGATGTTTTTCATTATTTATATGTTTTTCTTAAGAAATTTTGTTGAACAAGACAAATTTTCTCGAACCCACCAACCGTGCAGGATTGAAAAACTTAAATCAATCAACACGTGGTTAGACTTTAGCTCCATTGATTGACTACTTGAGAAAGTTCACGGCTCTTTGTTTTGACAGTTTATGAAAATATTGGCACAAATGATATTTGATATTTTGAAAAAACAATGATAATAAAGTGGTAGTCTGAAAAAATATATGTAGATTTTTTTTTTCAAAATGTACATCAATAACTGATTTTTTTTTTTTTTTGGAAGGTGATTCCTAGTTTGAGGAATTTTGTTAAATTCAATTTATAAAAATGATATATATCATTTAAATATATGAGATGTATATATTTTTTTAATAGTAGAGATAAAATTAAAATAAATTTTATTAAAAACTCATATACATCTCATATGTTATTAAAAATATAAACGCGTGTCGTTTTTATAAACTAAATTAAAAAAAAAATTTCCACTTTGTCCTCGTGGATCATTACAGTGTCTCTTAAAAAAAAAAAATGGTCTCTTAACATATTCTAGGCATAGACGAAACCCAACAATGGCTCGTTTCACGTGGTTTGGCCTCCAGTTTGATGATTGGTTAAGGAGGAGGAGTTTTGCGTCATTTACCAAGTGGTCATAACTACCCCCCACAACTCCCATCACATTCACGACGCACAGCGTGAACCACTTCCAAAAGCATCTTCCTTCGACAATAATCTGTTGGAGGCCAAGAGATCAACTGAATTCCGCTACCTGCCAATTGCCAGTTGCCACGCGACTAGCCAACGCTTCTGCGGTCTGCGGTCGGCCGTAGTGGGATCGGTGATGTGAGGTCTGGTTGAGCCACAACATTGCCTTGGTAGTCCCTTGCTTGCGATAATGCCCATCCCATCGCCGTCCAACATCAAATCATCATCAATAACGGATGATTTAGCGATTTAAAAAGATTTTTAAAAAAATAGTAGGTGTTGTTTTAGTATCTATTTAATTATAATATGATTTTTAAAATTATTATTAAATTTTAAATTATTATTAATTTTAAATTTAATAATAATTTTAAAAATTACATAATAATGAAGAGACATCAAGAAAACATTAAACAAACATCTACTATTTCTTATTTAAAAATGATTTTGTTGTGAGTGTATTTGTGAGTGTTGTGTCCCACATTGAGAAAATATAAAAGAAGAGAGTGCTTAATATACCTAAGTGGACCTTAGCCCATTAGCTTAGGCTTTTGGACTAGAGTTGTGTTCAATTATGTATATTAATGTGCTCTTGGTATAAACTCCATATCGCTTTAATCTCCCAACAAATGGTATCAGAGCCATGGTTACTTTCCTGGGACGGGTGTCTGGATGCGTCGGGTTTAGAGTTGTGTCAGTCTTCCGCAACTCTTGACGTGAGATACTCTTGGAATGTAGAAAGACTCACAAGCGAGGGGGAGTTTGGTCAATGTGAAGAAACTCACAAGTGAGGGAGAGATTGTTGTGAGTGCACTTGTGGGTGTTGTGTCCCACATTGAGAAAATATAAAAGAAGAAAGTGCTTAATATACCTAAGTGGACCTTAGCCCATTAGCTTAAGCTTTTGGATTAGAGTTGTGTTCAATTATGTATATTAATGTGCTCTTAGTATAAACTCCATATCGGTTTAATCTCCCAACAGATTTAAACGGATACATGAAAATCTAACATTAATTATTATTTGATGATCAAATGTAAATCATTTTCTCTCTCATAGAGTCCTCCAAAACTTGCTCACCTCACTAAAAACAAAAAGGTTAGGTCCAAAGCTAATCAGCCCACAGTTTTCTCTCCGTCGAGTCTTTTTTTTTTTTCTCTTTTTTTAATAAAAATAACATCTAACTTTATTCTTTTAGACGAAGCTATTTTTTAAAAAGTTCTTTTTTTACTTTAGTAAAAACATTTAACTCTTTTTTCACTTTTTACATGCTTTAAGTTCGAAACGTGATCTTAAATAATATGCTTAACTACTTTATTAGGGGAAGGGATCCTCTCTGGTCGAAGGGGGATTAGAAAATATTCAGTTTGCAGCCTAGATTTCTCTTTAGAAATCTAAGGTCATGAAAGAAAGACCCACGTCGTTCCACTTTAAAAAAAATGGGCAAACTTTACTTACTCTTCATAAATTTTTATGATTTTTGTAAATACTTTAAATGTTTACAAATTTTCACTTAGATGTATTAAATTTTGATTTTCTCTCATTTTATTATTTCTGTATAAAAAATGTTAATTTTACAACTGACTCCAAAATTACGTCGTTCTTAAAACGACACAATTTTAATTTTGAAATCAGAGGTAAAATTAACATTGCGTTAAAATTTTTTGTATGAAGAGGACAAAATGAGAGAAAACTAACTTTTAATACACTAAAGTAAAATTTTAAACGTCCATAAATATTTACAAAAATGACTAAACTTAAGTTCTCAAAAAGAAAAAAAAAAAAAAAAAGACAAAAACGTTTACTCACAGGCAAAAAGCAAGTCTGCACACATTGAACAGAAAACGACAGAAAAGAAAAGTGCAACTTCAAATTGGAAGAGACAAACAAGAAAAAAAACAAATACAAAAGACAGCAATGGGAAAATTTCCACTCCAAGATCTGTTGCCGGTTGCCCCCAACATACCCATTAACTATTGCTGCCACTTGAGCTGGAAAATTCACTCAACCAAACCCAGGGTTTGTTCAGCTCTGCTTTCCATTTCATGATTCGTTCTCTCGGGAACTCCTCGCCCTGATCCATATCCACCTCGCCCTCTCTCTTTCGATGTCCAAATTTCTTGAAAGCGAAGATAAATCTGACCCACGTACCTTCAAGATCCACACAACCCATTACTTGCGTTCGAGTTCGACCTGATCGACGTGTTGGCGCAGACGACGACGGCGCCACCAAACAATTGGCACCTGCTCGCCGGCGGCAAGATCTGAGTCGGCCGACGACGGAGGGGAGGTTTATATGCGGACGTGAGAATGGAGGATGAAGCGAGTTTATCTAACGAAAAATTAACTGGGGGTGATTCCGTTTTTATTTATTTATTTTTTTTTAATTAAAAGATAAGGTATCTTATTTTTAGCTTTAAATTTCTTTACAGGAATCTAGACCGATATTTTCTATTCCATTATGGACAGGAGATTTTCTATTCCAATATGGACAGGAGAGAAGGATTAGTACTTCAATTTATATATTTTTATTCTTTCGCCTTTATATTTTTAAAATAGTTAAATATAATATTTAATCTATAAAAAAATATAAAATTAATATCTCATTAGTTATTTTCAGTTTAAATTAATGTAATTTTATGTCATTATCACATGCCATTTTTAAAAGGAAAATGCTAGGGGTTCTCCCCGTAGGTTCTCCTGGCGTTCTCCCAGTCTTACATAAAACATGATTTAAGAAAAAATAAAATTGTAGTGGCCTCCACACCAGTTTTTTTAGGCATTAGCATCAAATTTGAGGCATTAGCACTAAATTTGTGAGGCATTAGCACCAAAATTGAGGCATTAGCACCAAATTTAAGATGATCAAATCCATTTTGAGTGATATCATCCCTAAAGGGTTAACCTTCCACCCTTAGATTTTAGTTTTGAATCCAAAAACAAGTTTTAAAGCATTAGAACCTAACTATTAACTCATAAAAATTAATCGGTTG